>MNCI01018426.1:401455-515079 GCA_015680685.1 Gnetum montanum
TTTTGTTTTCCAATTTTTATTCTCTAATTTTTCATCTTTCAATTTGTTGTTTTATCTTTTTATGGGTAATCTCATCGGTGAATAAAATACTCATGTGATCGGTTGGTTGTGGTGTTGTTCTATGCTATCAAGTCACATGGGTGACTAATTATTTGGATAGTGAGCCCACAACATCCACCCATCCATTCCATTAATAAGAAGTTCTACTTTGGGTACAATGATATTCTTGACATTATTAAAACTTAAAGTAAATTTGTACTCATTATGCCCAGAGCAAAAAGTAACAAAGTAAGAGGGAATGGCTAGGGTGTGACATCAAGGGGGCTTGTGGATTCTCTTTAGTAACATCTGTATGTGCTATCATGTAGCTTGGCTGTACTAAGGTCCTTGTAGATCTAACGAAAAATGGGAGTAAGAGTTGTGATAAGGCACTCAATAAAGAAACTCAATGTTGTTCTAGAGGGTCCCACTGGAAAGACATGCACCCATGCTTGAAGGTTGGCAGCTTCTCCAGATCTCCTTTTGAAAAGACAAAGTGCCAAGGCGGACAAAAGAAGAAAAAGAAAAGAAAGAAGAATGACAGAAAAGATAAAAAATA
This sequence comes from Gnetum montanum, assembly GCA_015680685.1. NCBI lineage: Eukaryota > Viridiplantae > Streptophyta > Gnetopsida > Gnetales > Gnetaceae > Gnetum > Gnetum montanum. The sequence continues at coordinate 402,054 of MNCI01018426.1, forward strand.
AAAAATGAAGGAAAAACGTGCCATAGATGATTTAAATCACTCCTCCCTTGTGCCAAACACCAAGTGATCATACACCTTGCTATCATGATCCTCTTATGGTTGTCTATCATTGGGATGAAACAATGCAATGTCATTGATTAGAGGTATGGACTTGGTTGTGATCTTGGAGCAAAAGACTAATGGCACCTTAATCATGCATAACACTTTGGATTCCTTGTGCCCAGTGTAAGTTACCTCACATCTCAATCTCTATAATCCCTTCTACAATTCCTCTCATCTCATGTTCCAAGTATTTCTAACTTATGTCTTGTGTGGCATAGAATTCATACCTCATCGCAGTGGTATTTAACATGTGTGTGTTTTGTTACACCGATGTAGATTGCATTTAACCTTTCTAGTGCCTATGAACATTTAAAGGTGTGGTTATGTAAGGGCATGCTAGGTTGGAACCTACTTTGGGGAGGATCCACTTGCGTGATTTTTGTAATTTGTACTTGTTGCACATCACTACATCATCTTATATCCTCCAAGTACTGCATTGCCAAATTTATTCTTTCCTTTATTATCATTTCAACCCAAATGTTATTTTGCACCACTACATGTGCTTTTTCATTACCCTATTCAAGAACTTCATTGTATAATTCCACTTCATTACACTTTTGGTGCCTTAATGTCCACTTAACATTACCCTAGATTTTTCAAATCTATGTCCAATCCTTCATTTGGGATAGTGAAAACTCAAAAATTTATCAATTTTACTAAGTACCCTATTCTAGATAGGATGCGATATCAAATACCTGGTATTGGGTTCAACGTGATATCAGGTCCACACTATTGCATACATGATATCATGTTAACAAAACCTATATATATGGGTCCCACTCGCATGTGTCGACGTCATTTTCAATTATTCATGTGAGGGGAGTTGTTGCAATTTTCTTCAATGATTTTTAATGCTTTGCATAGCTACCATTTAACCATCAATATCTTGCTCATTATTGCTTCAATTGAACCTACTTAAACTCAGAGTGTTTAACTTAGTCGTGGGGGAGGGGTACGGTAGAATTTGAAATTTGCTATCACCTAAAGGATATCATAGAGGTAAGAAATATTAAGAAATGTTAATAACTCATGCCAAACTAATTTTTTTCCTTCACCCAAATCATGTAAATTATTATTGGAGTCACCTAATCAAATTGGGCTTGACATTAAAACTTTTAGGGGGATTTCCTTGAAAATTTGTAACTTTGGAATCACACTAAGCAAGAATTCAAAACTCATTAAAGGTAATGAGTAAGGTATAGGAATATTAAATTTTATTAAATGACCTTACTAACAATTGATCTCAGTGTGATTACAAATGACCCCTAAATGAGGACAACAGGGAGGACCCTCTCAAGGTGCATCTAAACACCCAAGGAGAGGTAGAGGCTAAAGACCTCTCACAGAACATGTAGAGCAAGAGGCACAATCATTCAACATCCATTAAGAAACCCCTGTTGCTACATAATTTAGGTAAGCAGAAGGTGGAGAAGGTAGGGCACCTGAATAAGGACAACATCTCATGTTGTTCCTAGAATGTGTTCAGGCAATTTGGAAAAGGTCTACGTTAGGTGCAGTGATCGTGGAACTTAATTTTGGACCTTTTACTGAATTTTCCCCTAAGTTAGTCATAGATAAACTCAAAGGATCTCTACTGTGGCCTGTTCTCTCGGAGAGTGGTGAATGGTATTTGGGGGAGAGTTACCAATTTTGGCATAATAAAAAAGAAGGAACCACAACTGAAATTAGTGGGATTTTAGTTGATTTCTCTGCTAAGGCCATTTTATAAGTTTTGAACCTTTCGAATATAGGGCCCAAAGTTGCTCATCTACCACTCGCTTTGATGTTGATGCATAAAAAATATGATTAGCGAGGGCGTACGGCAAGGAGGACAAAGCATATCAGGAACTCACCCTTGAAGAGAGAATCTATTTCAAAATTGGCACCTATCACATATTCCCAACAAAAGGACCAAATAGGATCTCCACCTATGTGGCTAGAGGAAGTGCAATCTTGATGGGCAAGGTTGATGCCAATTTATCCCATTTATATCTAATAAAAATATTCAGGTGGTTTGAAGAACATAAGATAGGGAAGTTTGCATTGCCTTTATCCTATCTAATCAGGAAGCTATGCTAGCATGTTGGAATTTTAGGATACACTAATGAAATCCCCAAAAAAGCTCAAAATGCTTCATATGCTAAATTATCGAAGCCACCAACACCAAGGAAAGATGTAGGTGAAATGCTGGAGCCTAAGCAAGAGCAGATAGTTGGGCCCACTGCACCTCAAATAGTAGGGCCTAGCCAGCTTTTGGACATGAGGCATAGTCAACAATAGGAAGCATGGCCTAATAGGTTGCCTATAGGTTAGCAGGAACAACTTCCACCCCAAGATTATTGATCGTCGATGAGCATATTAAGGCCATTGGAAAAATGATCAGTTGGGGAAGTCATGATGAGGCTAACCTCTTCAAGATCATTGACGATGCTGTGTAGCCTAAGATCTTAATTAATCATGCATGGGATGAGGTTTCCATACAAATAGAAGGAGGGGAATCACATTGGTCACAACAAATCTCTGGAAATGTTGCATCTTTTCAAGTGCAACTAGAAATTGGTGAAGGTGTGACAGTAGTGGTCATGCAACACCAGGATACAGTCAGAGCAGTAGAAGTGATTGCAAACCACATCAAAGAATCATTTAATGTTCCTATTGTGCCACCGATAGATCTCACAGGAGCACGCGATGCTCATGTCTTAGTTGGTCCCTTGATGACTCCTATGGAACATGAGGATGCTCTAGATCGTTTGTTGCAAACAAGACAAGTAATAATGTCCTAGTTTGACATCCCCCAAGATGTCATAGTAGCACAATCAGAACTCATTTCTATGAAGGAAAAGTTGGTTATGGTTGAGGTTAGGGCCGAACACGCAGAAGATGAGTTGAGAAGACTCTAGGAGAAGTTAATTGCCCTATAAGCTGCACAGTTGGATTTGTCTCAACTTATTCTAGCTAACCAACTAGAGTTATTTTAGATAGAGAAATTGAATAAATTATTAGAGAAGAATGAAAGGTTGGAAATGGAGAAAGAGAAGGCTGATTGGGATGCTTCGAAAGCACAAGCCTAAGCGTATGCACATGCAAAAGCACTTAAGGCCTTATAAGAAGAAAATAAACTCCTTGCTACTAAGAATCTTTGGTTGACCACCATTAAAAAACTAAAGAATATTCTTGAGGAAAATTTTGAACAAATGTGAGAACAACTAATAAGGGTCAACTAGGACATGAATCACTTAGCCAAAGAGAATAGGACCCTCTTAATGGAGGAGGTACACACCATCCATCAGAAGATGACAATTGAAATAAGTGTGTGACAAAATGAAGCTAAGAAACATGAAAAGTTGAAGGAACATTTCCTAGACTAGGTGGGGAGGTACAAGCAGATCATTGAAAAAGAGATCCATATGGCTAAGACCCATATCAACACTTTTAGTGATTAAAACACTGATTGGTGGGCCATACTAAACACTTATGCCTTCATCCACCAAGTAGAACTAAAGAGATGGGACTTGCAGATCTAGGATCTAATTAAACACATGGAGTTGGAAAACTTGAAGTATGCCAACTTAGCCATGTTAATAGTAGGATGCCCAAGGATAGAGTTGGAAAATTAGATAGTTGCCACCAACGCCAAATATGAAACAGAATTTGCTGAACACAAAAGGACACTATAGAAATTGGAGGTAGCAAATTCTAAGTTAGAGGTGGTAAAAGCTAGACACTAAGGTGAGAAAGATGTTGCAACAAATTTGGCTTAACAGCTCATGGATTACCAAGAATTTAGAGAAAAAGCTAAGGCCTACAAGGAGGAATGATGGCTATTTGCGGCATGGTATGTCAAAGCTAATCAAATGTTCCTGTAACTGCTATGTCCATGGGAGGTGTTGACTCCATTAAATATTGGAACATCAACATGGACAACACATGATCCCCAAACAGAAGAAGAAAAGCTTTAGGAACTCCTTCAAAGGTATCCATTTCCAAAGCTTGGAGCACAAGATAAGGGGAAGAAGCCCATGGAGGAGCCACCATCACCAAGAACCACATGAGTTGCAATAACTTTGTCTTTTGTATTCTATGTCGATGTGCTAATTTTGTTTTGTTTTGTTTAATTCCACATTGTGGCATGAAATAATCCATAGTCAGGCCATAATCCCATACCTATCCACTGTGTAATCAAATGAAATTGTTTCTCATTTTGTTTCACTGAAGGATGAGTTGTTATTTAGTTGTGGGGGTATGATGAATTGTACTTTGCTAGGCTCCAATATTAGATACTTGATATCGGGTACATGATATCATAGCCTGGGTAATGATATTGTATACATGATATCATGATTCTTGTGTTAGCTGATAAATATAGCACTTAGGCACACAGGAAGGGAGTCTTTGGTAAGTATTTAGGTGTCAAGTCTTTTTGTCAGTTTTTAGTTAGTTTTTAGTTCCTTTTCCCAAGAGCATGCCTGTAGTGTGATGTTTGTAATTGTATGAAACCTTAGTTCGAGTGTGATGTACTTGGACATGCACACAATTGGCAATAAAGATCAAGATTACTCCATCATTGTAGCATTCACTTAGTTTTTAATTGTTAATTTTTATTTATTATTTTCTTAGCTAGTATTTCTTTATCATCATTTACTATTCCTATTGTTAATGTGGAATGAGTACATCTTAATCACAAACATTTAAGTGTAACTACTTGGTAACCCAGTAGTGTATCTAGTAGTGCTCAAGTAATGTGTGCTTGGTAACCCTAGAAATAGTACACGAGGTCTAAGATGCATACAGATGATTAAGGAATAATGCTCATTGTACTTAAGCTAGCTTAGACTTTATTTTCCATTGTCTATTAATTCATTCAATTTATTCTTCATTATCTTTAGGAGTAGCATAGGAATTAGAAATCACATCATACACCTCACTCTAGAATAAACCATATGTGACAAAGCAACTACTAGTCCAAGTGGAAAGATAGTGAACTACATTCAATGTGTAACTATCTAGGTGCCACAACTAGTCTATTTGCAGAGTTTGACCGAATCATGCATACACGCTCGTATTTGTATGGTTGAGCGTAGGGGTACCTCACCGCTCATTAGGCACTTATAATTTTCAACTAGTTCTATGCCTATATTTGATCTATATTTTCTTCATTAGTTAGCCACTATATGTTTTCTTGCTTTGTGACTGTTACATACAAACATTATTGTACACACATATCTTCAACACATCATTTGTATGTTAGAATAATATTTCACTTTGTTATCCAAACGTATTCACATAATTGCACTTGTTATCATTGTATGTGATACTTGGACCTTTGCATCTTTGAATGGTTCTAGCTTCATCCTTCTTAGAGATATCCCAAGATAAGTCTATGATTCCTAGCTTAGCATTCATTTTGCTAACCCATGCTCTTCCCATAACAATAGGAAATTTACCCTTCTTCTTCCTCACATGAATAACTAGAAAATTAGTAGGATAAGATAGGCCACTTACAGAAGTTACCACATTTTCTACTTGTCCAAGTAGAAAAGTAATGGATTAATTAGCCAACTCTAGTCAAATACTACATTTCTTTAGCTAATCTAACTTTCAAGCCCTGTACATATCCTGAAAAATAAGATTTATTCTTAACCCAGAATCTAATAGAGCTTTGCAAAGCTTGTGTCTTGCTCTTTGGAGATAAATTAAAGAACTTCTTGGATCTATTTGTTTCTTGGGAAGTGCTCCTACCATTATCTAATGTGTTACCATTTATGTAAGCATGAAAATCAATAAATTCTTTTTAGTTGATGTTGGAAGCATGGTGCTTACTTGAGGACTTAGTGTAAAAGGAATAGGATGACTTGCCTAGAAGAAGGAATGTTTCCTGGATCTTGGTTCACTTATTCCAATTGTGTCTTCTTGTGTTCTAAATAACTTGGTAGCACTTTTTTGATATGATTATGTTGGTAATTTTCCTTACATTACTAGTAGTAGTACTAGTGGTAAAGGATTGGGAGTTTGACAAGGATGACCTATTGTTAGTTGAGATGCAAAAGGTTGTGACTTCATGCATGGGGTTATAGGTCTATTGTACTCAACTAGATAGAAGGAAGAAGAAGCATGAACAAGAGTACTACCTAGAGATATAGGACATTGAACATAGTATTTTTAAGGATCTAGTTGTCAATACATATACTATTGCCTTGGTGATGGCATCCCCCATGACTATGGTTGTTGCCATTGCTACTAGTACTGTTCTTGTAGTTAAGGATAAGCCCCACTTGGATAATATGATTGTTGATGGACCTATCTATAATGACCTTGTGATAAGGTAATCATCTAGAGATTTTCTTTTTGAAAAATTTAGGATTTAGTACATATGCTATAAACTCTTGTAAGTGGACCATAAAAAGACAACATCCCTTAGGATGTTCATATTGGCATACATTACAACCATTTTTATCTTTAAAATTTAAGTCTATAACTTCCTCTAGTGCAGCAAATTTTCTTTTGTTTTTATAATTATCACATCCATTATCTCACTTCTTTTTTCTATCCTTATTTTTGTTGAATGCTTGTTCATTTTTTTCCTCTATTATCTTAAGTACTATTGTAAATTTTTTATTCACATAGTTCCACATTTTCTCTACATTTTTTGTAATGTCATTTATTAATTTATAAATAGGCAGATTTTTTTTGCTAGATCATATCTTTTAATGTTTCTTCTTCTTATGTTTTACATATCCTTCCATTTTTTTCTTGGTAGTAAAGTCTCTATTGTACTCTCTAGCTAATTCTCTTCTACACAACTCTCCTTATTTTTTCACTTGATCCGGTAACTATTGAATTTGATTAGCTATCATCTATAATATTCATCCTTGGGCATATACTCCAAGGATCTCTCTTGTCTTATTCCTTAACTTGTTGATGATGTGTGGTAGTTGTTTCCTTTGGAAAAATTCATGGCCTAGACATTTATATAATAGTAAATAGTATCTTCTCATTGCTGCATCAAGGGATTTATGTATCACTTATTTCCATTCATGGATTTTTTTTCTTACGTTTAACACTTTGGAATAATTTTGATATTTGTCATTGAAGAGTTCTAGCATGGTACTCCATCTTCTGATTACTTTTGGTTTTAAGAATCTATACTAGCATTTTGGTTTCTTTATGAGTGTTCTAGAAAGTAACTTTAATTTATAGTAGTTATAATCTATATTCTATGGGGTGCATGCATCATGGAAAGGTTTAAGATAATGTTGTGGATATGCATTATATCCTTCTTCAAATGTTATTCATGTCAACTAGCCTAATGTGACTATCCCTTAAATATCTTGTAGGTATGTACACTGCTTTTCTAATGTTTATCATTCTTCAAGTGGCTAGTAGGGGTTTTTCATAGTCTTTGAGTTCATATGCTTCATTGTAGTGATGATCCATCTAATGATCATAATGTTCTCCTCTCTTATGTTTGATTCCTCTCTCTCTATCTTCTTCATCATGATGTCTCTCCTATGTGTATGTCCCTCATGATCCCTTCTCCTTTTCTTTTCATGATCCCTTGATCTTTGTTCTTTCTTATCAGAGTTTGTTGATGAGTGTGATAAAGAGGATGGTGGAGTTGGTGAATGATGTTGGTTGGTTCTCCTCCTGTGACTTCTTGATTTATCTCTTTTAGATCTATTGGAGGTCTTAGGCCTTGAATTCCCCATAAGTCTAGAGTCTACCTCATATCTTCTAAGAATTTTTGCAAGATCTGAACATAATTTTTTCTTTACAATATCTTCAATACATATTATTGGTATTTGATAATTGGATCTATAAGTCTACTAAGACCTTTTAGCTTTATATGACTCATCTTCTTTCTCAGTAAGTATAATTGTATATGGTGCCTTGTTTCCTTTCTCTTGTTCATATCTTGCTATCATAATAATGTCTCTTCTTGCTTAAGCCTTTGTTGGCTGATATGACCTAGTCATGATTTTGGTAAGTTGATGCCCTTCTTATGCATGGCCAAGATTTGTTCTCAAGAGGGCTACCTAGAGCATAAATGGTGCTGAGCATTCTAGTGACAAGATAATGTTTCCTTGTAAGTCTCTCCATTTAAATTATTGATGTTGGTGGAAAATCAATGTGAAATTATGATAATAAGAATCAACGTGAGCATATGACATTCTTATTTGCATTGACGTATTCCAATTTTCTTCATTAGAAGCTTTGTCATTACTTTTGTTAGGATCAATAGCAAGTGAAGATTCCACTTTAGATATATAAGCCATTTTAATTTGGCTATTGCTGAAATGTGTATGTATTTTGAAAAATTATTCTAAGTATGAAAGATATACTTGGTAATACTTAATATAATGAACTATGTAAGATCAACTAATTAGTGAACATTGACATATCCCTGGCAATGGCACTAGTGATGAGTGATAGAGGATTCCAACACTCAACCATATAAGTAACAGGTATTTACACGTAACATAATTGTAATTCATGGATGAACAATGTAAGTATACTAGTGAGCTGATAAGAAGTTAGTGATCATTTTCTTCTCACTTAGAGTTAGTGAAGTATGAAATATATAGTTTAACGCTTAGTTAGGCATATAACAAAATGAGGTTGTTAACTCTTAAGTGTTCTAAGTGTAAACATAGTGGAAATGGATATAAATTCTATTGATTAAGAATAATAAAAATGTAAAGCTATTCTAGCTTATGGTAGTAAGTATCCATTCCTAGTTTTTGGTACACCTCTTGGGCTTATGTATTTATTACTAGGATTACCAAATAACTTTACTACTGAGAAAATCAAGCAAAGACACTATTGGGTTACCAAAAAATTATACTTTATGCTTGAAACTAGTCATACTTATTCCACCTTTACCAATGAACATGGTAATGATAAAAGACTTAGGAAATGTAAATGACATATTAAAAGTAAACATCATAGTAAAGAAAATTTATTCTATGTGATATGCTACAATGATGAAGAGTAATCTTAATCTTTATTTTCATTCATGAATTATGTCAACGAAGAATCCACTCAAATAAAGGTATCATACAACTGTTAATCATTGCACTATGGGCATTTACAACTAACTTTATCTTTATGAAAACAACCTACAAGAATATCACTAAGTCTTGACTAGAAACTATTTTTGACATGATGGTGGACTTGTATTTATAGGCATGACCATAGCCCATTACATCATATCTATGACATTGGATATTAGGCTATGATATTGCATCTAAAATACCGTAGTTCTTAACAAATATGTTTCATCATCAATTAGTCATAGGGGTATGATGAAGAGTCAATGAGTCTATTGCATTAACAAACATGCATCAATCTAGTCTTGTCGATGCATCCTATCATGCATTTATAAATATGCATTGATGTAGTCTAGTCTTTTTTTGATATAATTGCATTGACTATCTACATTTTTGACATCTTTGGTCATTCTAGTAGCCAAACTCTTGTATTTTTCTTTCGTAGGACTTAGCCAAATTTCCTTCTAAGTGTTTGTTGTGTGGATAGAAGTGATTGAAGAAAATCTTATTTGAGTGCATGATGTACCTAAACACTTTAGTACTTGAACAATAAAATTAAGATTAATTCTTTCCATTTTAGCATTTGGAATAGTTTAGTTTATTTTTAAAAATTTACTTTATGATGCATTTTACTTTCTAGCATTTAGACAATTCATATTTTATTCCTTAATCATGTTTGATCCTAACCATGAATATGAAAAGAGAAGGGTTAGCATTAGGATGATAGTTAGCTGTAAAAGTTTGTCAAAACTCATGGATGAGTTCTTTTTCAGATTTTATAGATCTACATTACTTGCCCCAAGAAACAAGATGGAAAGGGGAGAAAGCTAAAAATTTAGGCTAGGATTACAATATCTGTTACTCAAGAGAAGAAAATCACCAAAACAAAGTGGGCATCATCTTTTATCAATCTATCAAAGATAAAGTGGTATAAGTATATTACTATGGTGATTGAAATATGGCATCAAACTTGTTCTTGGAAATGAGATGATCAATGTCATCACTGTATATGCTTCATAACTAGCCTAGAAAATTTGATTAAATAGGAATTTTAAGGATTCAATTGATTAGATACTTCAAGAAATTTCCTAGCAAGAAAGCATATTTATTGGAGGATATTTTAATGATCATGTTAGATCTCTGAAAATGGGATATGATAGGATTCACAAAGAATAAGGATTTGGAGAGCACAATGATATGGGATATTGACTATTACAATTTGCAAGTGTCTATGATCTTGCAATTGAAAATACTTATTTCAAGAAGAGGACCAAATATTTAATTACATATAAGAGTAGTATGAATAAAACACAAATTGATTATTTCTTACTATGCAAAAGAGATTGGGCCATGTGCAAATATTGCAAGGTCATACATAAAGAGTGTCTTACAACTTAGTATTTACTAATGGTAATGGATTTAGCTATAAAGAGCTTTAAATGTAGCATGAGAAAAGGGACTAAATGCATAAAGTGATATAATTGGAAAGAACATAACATCACCTCATTTAGAGAATAATTACTTCATGAAGGCATCTGGAATTGGGATTTCTTTGTAAATTTAATTTGAGTCCTGATGAAAAGTTGCATTCAAAAAATTGGAAAGAAAATTTTGGGTGAAACAAAAGGTAAAAAATACATTCTAAAGAAGACATGGTGATGGAGTGATGAAGTGAAACATGCTATCCAAAATAAGAAAAAATGCTTTAAGGAATGACAATAAAGTGATAGCTATGAAAACTAGTTGATATACATAACGACAAAGAAGAAGATAACAGTAGTAGTAGACAAATCCAAACATAAGGTCTTGGATAACTATTATGAAAAATTGGAAACAAAGGAAGGAGAGAAATATCTTTATAAATTGGAAAAAATTAGAAAGAATAAATGTAAGGATATTGATCATGTCAAATGCATCAAGGAAGCAAATGAAAGAATTTTGCTAAAGATAATGATATTTTGGATAGGTGGAAAAATTATTTTCAAGAATTATTGAATGAAGAATTTCCAAAAGAAAACATCCAAGAAGAAGAACCAAATTTTGGTTTGGTTAATAAACTTGTCTTCTGTGAGGTGAAGATTGCCTTATCAAAGATGAAAAATGGAAAAGCTATTGGACTAGATAACATTCCTATAGAAGCTTGGAAAACATTAGGAGATACAAGAGTTTCATGACTAACACAATTACATAATAAAATTTTGAAGGATGGAGAAATGCCTATAAATTGAGAAAAATATTTGTTATTCCCATTTACAAAATTGGAGGAGTAGTACAAAATTATGCAAACTATAGAGTGATCAAGTTAATGAGCCATACTATGAAGCTTTGGAAGAGAGTCATAGAGCAACATCTCAGACTTGAATCAACAATCTTAGAAAATCAAGTTAGATTTATGCTAGGGAGATCTACTATATAGCCTATTTTTTTTTGAAAAGGAAACTAATGGAGAAATTTAAAAAACATGGAAAAAATATACATATGATCTTTATTGAATTGGAAAAAGCATATGACACAGTGCCTAGAGATATAATTTGGTAAGCCTTATAGAGGAAAAACATGCTTGATAAATATATTAAATTAATTCAAGACATGTATGAAGGAGCTACTACTAAAATTAGAATAGCTTGTAGAATAACATCTAATTTTCTAGTCATAGTAGGTCTACATCAAGGGTTTGCACTTAGTCTATACTTATTTGCTATTATTATGGATGAATTAACAATGGAAATACAATATGAAATTCCTTGGTGTATGCTATTTATAGATGATATTTTGGTAGTGGATACATGTAATAGTAATGATTTAGCAAAGCACCATTCAACACCATCCTTGAGTCCAATATTAGCCAGATAATCCAAAATGGATCTAAGATGGACTACATCTTAGCAAGCATAGCACTTGCACTCACAACATAAGTGTACATCACCTGTTAGTGCATGGGTTAGAAGTGTATCAAGTATGCCACATGAAAACATATAAGTGACATGACCAAACCAACACACATACAAGCAAGAGAACAACAAGCACACCCATCCATAAGAGACACCATTATCCTATAAGATCTAAGACATGTTTGTACTCTAACATATCTAGCCTTAAGCCCCACTCTTGAAGAGAAGGTTGGTGGCTTGAACATTGAAGTCAAGGCTCCTTCGTAAGCCTACATATTCTTGTGATAAGGTACACAAAGGAATCTTTGCTAGTGTAGTTCTTTAGTGATGGTTATGGTTACATGGAACCTATGAGAATCTCCATGCTCTTCTAGTTGTTGTTCTAGAGGGAAAAAACTTTTGATCCACCAATAATTCATGTTTTCCTATGCTCTCCCCTAGTTGAAAGATGCAACATCCTTGGAGCTTAAGTCTTTGTCCATATGTACCTTCAAACAGGGAGAGCATTATGAATATTAAGGATATTAAATAACTCAAAACTCATGTGACAATTGTAGAAAAGAATCTTGAATAGCTAAGATCATCCACCATAAAGCATAAGTGTTGAATTCAACTTGACATCCAATTGAGGTTTAGAGATGCCCATGTAACCTAGGTTAAGGAAGAAAAGGCTTGCCATTTTTCATGCAAATTGTACTAACCTTTCTACCTAGAGTGAGAATTGCTTCACATGCAAACCTTTCCTACACTTATAGTGATACAAAGGGTTACTCCGTTAGAGGCATTCATTTCTTTGTCCAAATCCAGCGCTTTCTTCTCTAAGATACCTTCTCAATACTATGCTTCCTGCTTAAAGACGTTGTCATAATCCTATGCTTTGTGCTTGAAGAGATAATTCCATCTAGTTCTGCTTATTGAAAGATGCATTTTTATTACTACAATTCCTACTCAAAGACATAGCCAATAATCTAGCACTTTGTACTCGAAGATGCCTTCTTACCACTACGCTTCCTGCTTGAAGACAGTCAAAATCCTATGCTTCCTACTCAAAGACACAATTAGAATCTTACACTTCCTACTTGAAGATGTAATCAATAACATATATTACCTAGCCAAGATTTTTATCAAGAATATGTACTTTATCACTTCCACACACGTGTGCATATTTTCTTTACTTCTCTCTCTATCTAGAATTAATTCATGAAGGAGGTGGTTGCACTAGGTTGAACACACTTTGCTCCTCTTGGCACTCACTACCCTAATTGATTACCAATTTCCTTATCTTACTCTTGTTTATTATTGTTCGAGATCATCAATAGATCATCAAGTTGAAGCTTAACTGCATTCAACCTATGATTCTCATATGGTATATTATCACCACCTCTCATTTGAAGGTTTTGATAGCATTCTCGAGCATAATTCCATCCAATAAAAATGTAGCATTTCAAGTTTGGATGTCTTAGAGGATATTGAGGGAACCCATTGAAACATGATCATTTGTTCCATAACCCCTACTGTTCTTGAGAAGCCTAACATTTTCCATGTCCCAAGATGAGTTTTATTTGCTTGGAGCTTGCTCAATATAAGAGCCTTAGGATCCACCCAAATACCACTGTACATCACCTTTCCAAGGTTTATTATTTTATTTCTTACTCTCAAGAGGTTTCTCCACTGCACCCTTATCCTTCTTTCCCATCTTGTAATAAAAAAGGTGGCAGCAACTTGAATGACCTCCCTGAATCTTGTGATCTAGTGAGTTTTCAGCTCATGTTGAACCCATGGTTTAAGGCCATTGAGAAAAAATCTATACTTGATGCCCTCATATATCTTTGGGATTTGTATGATGATGTTTTGGTATTCTAGAATACAATTATTTAGAGTTCTTGTGTGCTGGATCTCCTTTGATCTCATCTAGGCTTTGTCATTAAAATTCCCTAGATGAAAGTTCTCTATGAAAGGTTCCTTACACTAGCCTATCCTAAGCTTTTCTTCTTGAAGCATGCCAAGCCACTAGGTTTTTGCTATTTCACCTAATAATTGGATAGCAACATGAGCTCTTCTTTCAATGGCACATTCATACATCACTAGAAACTCTTTTGTTTCAAACAGGAATGTAACTATTACAATATCCTCCCTATCTCCCTCATAGATTTTTGGTTCCTTAGCTTGGAACTTGGAAACTAATCAACTTTTCCATGATGATAGTGCCCTTGCTTGCATAGTTAGTTAATATTTTACAATCCCAATCTCCTCATCTAATTTCTTTTCTAATGTTTTAATCTTATTTTGTTGGCTTTCATACAAGGCTTGTTGAGTTTTCAACAATGATCACAGCTCTTGATTTTCATCTTGGAGATCTTGGTTAGTAAGCTAAAGATCATTAAGAACATCCCAAATTTGCTCCATCTAATTTTTTTGCATAGAGTTTTAAGTTAAGATATGTTTGTGTTTTGTGCTTGAGCCTAACCCTGGAAGATAAGGAACTTCCATCAAATTCACCAACTCTTGAATCATGCGAGATTTCTCAATTGCAGGTAGACTATGCATGATGATGCTAGGTACTTGTAATAAATGGCTCCAAAATTCTTACAACTTTTCAAGAGATTCATAAATATTCCTCTCACAAGAAATCTCAACATTCTCATTTTTGTGCATATCCTCTTACACATCTGCATCATCATGCATATCCTTAAATACACAACTACCTTGACTACCATCCCCACTAGTCCATTATGAGGATTCAGACTAGGAGGAATGTTGTTTGGAATTTGTCTCCCTTTGGTCTTCTTTTTGTGTGTCATGGTAGCACAGAAGTCATGAATAATAAATCATAATCATGAACCACATACCCAAAATTACCATCAGCCTCAAACCGTAAACCATGGCTTTGATACCAAGTGTAATTGTAATGCTCTAACGAAGCATCATTGAACATTACCCTTGAGTCCAGGATTAGCTATATGACCTAGATTGAACCCAAGACGAACTATGCCTCAATAATCATAACACTTGCACTTATAACATAAGCGTACATTACTCTTTAGTGCATGGGTTAGGAGCATGTCAAGTATGCCTAATGAAAACATATAAGAGACATGACCAAACCAACACACACACAAGTAAGCCTACAACAAGCACATGCATCCACAACAAATATTTTTATCCTATAATAGCTAAGACACATGCATACTTTAATGTATCTAGCCCTAAGCCTTGCTCTTGAAGAGAAGGATGGTGGTCTAAGCATCGAAGCCAAGGTTGTTCCATATATCCTTGTGACAAAGTACACAAAGGAATTATAGCCAATGTAGTTCTTTAGTAATGGTTGCGATAGCATGGAACTCATGAGGATCTCTATGCTCCTTTGGTCCTTGTTTCGAAGAAAAAACAACCTTTGATCCACCAACAAGACTATTGATGCATAAATTTTGGTCACACCAACACCTAGGGAAAAACTCATTTTAGGAGACTATTGCCTAGGGTGCTTCCTATATGGGTACAAAAACTTAGGAATAGTCTTAGTTGGGGAGGGCCATGTGATGCTTCAAAATAAAATAAATTAAACTAAAAATTTGGGAGAATTCAAATTGAACAACTATCTTGAAATTCAAGACTTTATGAAAACATATTAGGTAGCAAGAAAATTTAAATTTTCTATAGTCCCGCTGATGTTACCAATTTTTTGCTACTAATGGTATCCATTGTTAGGCAGGAAGACCACAACTGCTACCTAAAGAGTGATAGAGAAGAAGCTAGATCCTGCATTGCCAAGAGAGACCGCTTGCTAGTGTCATCGGCTATTGGTGGATGAGGAGAAAGAAAAATGAAACAAGAAAGCTGCTAAGAAGAAGAGATTGCTTGGTCAGGGACTATCGTAGTGAGTCATTTGCTATATGCTACTGTGCACACTTACAACCACTAACCCACATGCCATCCAAAAAGAAAAAGGAGATAGAGATCTATCTAGTGTTCCACCACCATGCACCTTGCTGCCACCTACCACACAACCTACTGTTGGTGGCAGAAAACCTAGAGAGGTTGCCTTTTGTAGCTTCATTGTTGCCAAAGAAAGGAAGAAGAGAGAACCCTGTTGTAGTCACCAATTTAGATCTATAGAGATAGGGAGGTTGTCTACTAATCCCTTGTCCCCTAACACCATGCTAGCACTACTAAAAGAAGGAGAGAGAGAGAGATCTATCCAGTGTTCCACCACCATGTACCTTGCTACTACCTACCACACCATCTACCGTTAGTGGCAAAAAACCTAGGGAGGCCACCTATTGTAGCTTCACCATTATTGAAGAGAGGAAGAAGAGAGAACACTATTGTTGTCACCAATTCAGATCTATAGAGAGAGGTTGATTGTCTACTAATCCATTATCCTTTGACACTGCCTTGGCACTACTAAAAGAGGGCAAGAGAGAGAGATCTATCTAGTGTTCCATTGCCATGCACCTCGCTATCGCCTACCACACAACCTATCATTGGTGGTAGAAAACCTAGGGAGGCCACCTATTGTAGCTTCACTATTGTCGAAGAGAGGAACAAGAGAGAACCTTGTTGTAGTCATCGATTTGGATCTATAGAGAGAGGGAGGTTTTCTATTGATCCCTTGTCCTCTAACACCAGCCTAGCATTACTAAAAGAGGGAGAGAGAGAGAGAGAGAGATGTCACTGCTATCTATTCTTTGTGTTGTAGACATGTCATTCATAGCCTCTATTTCCTAGCACACATGATGTTCTATTTGCCACATGCATCGTCGAAGAGAGGAGAGATTGGACCTTGATGAGAGAGAGGTAGGCCCCAATGAGAGAGAGGCTGGCTCATAGGTGCTCATCCCTAGTTTTATAGTTGCTCATATGGGTGTTTAAATGCCAATGTTCCACATTGGTTACACCCACCACTCAGGTCATTATACAACTTCTGTAATGCCTGAGACCATTAAGTCATCCATCACCTTCGTAACTTCCACCATCATCACTGTTGGCTATGCCTACCACTCGGGCTAGACATAACTCCTGCCATTATTATGATGGTTACATCCACCACTCGAGTTGTTACATAATCCATGTTCTAGACCACCTAGGCTGTTATGTCCATGCCATCATGGCATGGCAACGTAACCGTCACCAAAAGCTCACCATTATGAATTGGGCCACAAGACATGCTTGTACAAATTAACTTTCTTTGTGCTTAGTGCCAGGGGATTATAATTCTTGATCATGGCTCCATGCCTAGCACAGATGATGTTGGCATCAACATTTAGCCCCTGAATTAAAAATTGGATGGAAGTGTAAGGAATAACACAACCATAAAAATTTTAAAAGGAGACATAGAAGGCAGAGGACAAAGTTAGGATTCAAGTAAAGATTGACAAAATTAGAATAGAGAGAAGAAGGTTTAGGATTTTAGTATGGCCCTCCTTCTAGCATAAAAAAGGATGTTGATGCATGAATTTTGGTCACACCAACACTTGGGGGAAAACTCATTTTAGGAGACTGTTACCTAGGGTGCCTCCTATATGGGTATGGGATCCCATGAATAGTCTTATTTGGAGAGGGCCATGTAATGCTATAAAATAAAATAAATTAAACTAAAAAGTTAGGAGAATTCAAATTGAACAACTATCTTGAAATTGAAAACTTCATGAAAACATAATAGGTAGAAAGAAAATTTAAATTTTCCTTGGTCTCACTAATGTTATCGGTCTATTGTTGTTGATGGTGTCCACTGTTGGGTAGGAAGACCATGCGCACTACCTGAAGAGGGATATAGAAGAAGCTAGATCCTGCACCACTGAGAGAGATTGCTTGCTAGCATCATTTGTTGTTGGTGGACAAGGAGAAAGAAAAATGAAACAAAAAAGGCTATCAATAAGAAGAAACTACTTGCTCAAGGACTATTGCAATGAGTTGCTTGTTGTATGCTGTTGTGCACACTTGCTACCATTGCCCCATGTGCCATCCAAAAATAAAAGGAAGAGAGAGATCTATCTAGTGTTCCACCTTCACACACCTCACTACCACCTACCACATAACTTGCTGTTGGTGGTAGAAAACCCAGGGAGGCCACCTTTTGCAGCTTCATTATTGCCAAATGATAAGTTGTGATATTGAGTCCACGATATCGAATCCTGCCATGCAATATTGGACATCCAATATTGGAACTTGTCTCATTGCCTATAAATAAGAGGCAGGTGCACTTGGTTTAGTAGTTAGTTCTTAGTCCCTTACCCGAACTCTTGCAGTTTCTCCCTCTTAAAGTTAGATTTATTTCTAAGTGCCTGCAGTAGGAGTCATAAAGTGAACGAATCTTTATTCAAGCATTGTGTACTTGAGCACACTTTGTGTCTGGAAATAAAGATGAACTTTGTTATAAACCTTGTAGCATTCAGAATAGCTTATCTCTTACCCTTAATGCTATTTACAGTTCTTTAATGATTTCATTGGTTGTTTAATGTTGCTTTTATTGATTCACTAATTTTCACAAGTAAGCACACTTAGTACAACCACTTCAGGCATGCGTGAAACACTTGGTAACCTAGTAACGATTAGTGTTTGGTAATCCCAGTAGTGTTGCACTAGTTCAAGATGTGTACAGAAAGTGGGAATGGATGTTGGTGTTAGGACTAGTTAAGACCTAGCTGATTAGTTAATTTAAACTAGTTATTTAGTTAATTCACTTCTTCCCTCTTTAGCACCAAGACATAAAACATAAGAAGCATAAAAATCATATACCTCAAGTTTACTTAACCATGCAAGTGTGCCATACGAGTAAGCTTGGGAAGATGATGATCGCCTAACCCATCCTTGTTCTGTGAAGGCACATAAGCACTTAGTCCTTGAAGTTTGACCAGATTGCATGTAATGTTTGTATTCTTATAGTTGAGCATAGAATTACCTCACTACTCATCATTAGCGCTGTTGCTGGGGACTTTGTTTTTTGTGCGCTAATTAGAACTTAGGAATCTTTCCATCATTGGAACAATCCCTTAGGGTTGGTTATCTTAAAATTATTAGAAAAGAGAAGAGAAAAGTATCACACATTGAAGAATTAATCATGTCTCCTTCTTCTTACGAGAGTGTTTCACCTCCTAGGTCTAACATAATGAACAATCGGAGGCATAGTACACATGATGACCCACCAGTGCCCTCAATAGTTTTGTGTGGTATACATTCATCCCAATGAGTATATACCAAACTTTACCTTTATCCTCCACCAGGATGAACAATTATGTTGGCATGATTTAGAAGGTGACATAGTGTTACCTCCTAATCGTTCAGTCCCAAGCATGCTTCTTCATGCTCTCACATGAATTGGTATGCAGCAGTTATAGGTAGAGTATGTTATGCATGAACACGACTTGAGAGAGTATTGACCCACGGAGGCACAACATCAAAGGGAGTTACAACATGAGAGACATCATAATCTATGAAGGGAAAGTGGTCTTAAGACGTCCTGTATGTCCTAAGTGCAAATGAGGGTGGTGAACCTGCCTTAGAAGGTCTTCCAAACAATGATATTCTTCCCATTGACTTCGGTCAAGGGGTTGTGTATCAGAATCTTCACTCAACTATCCATAACCCAGATTCTAGTACTGATGGATACAAAGGGTCTAAAAAAGAAACATGAACACATGATACAGATGAACATTCTGATCATAATCGTGATCAAGGCCATGACCACCGAAGAGAAGGTAGTAGGCACCATCATGGTGATGGTCCTCCTTCTTCTTCACCTTCATCATCCCCTTCCCCCTCTCCTTCAGAATTGCCATGTAGTTGTAGAGGGAAAGACCCTGAGGATAATGGTAAGAAAAATAGGAATAATAGACAAAATAGTCGAGAAAGGGGATGAGGGAATTCTAGAAAAACACACCGTAAAAGGAGGGAGAGTAGGGAACAACATAGGCATCATAGATGCCATAGAAAACATGATCACGATGAACCCCTACTCACTACCTGAAGTATGCTAGATATAGCTGAGGCTATTAGAATCCAAAAAAGGCACAAAAAAGACAACAGGATCAAAATATTGGACATGAACAATATCCCATGATTTGAAGGGGGATACAACGCTGATCCTCAAAATCATTTGCAAGCATTTCACGATGCATGTGTTTTGCAAAACATAGAAAGTGAATGGAAAAAACTCAAGTTGTTTCCACGAACACTGATCAAGGAAGCAGAAAGCTAGTACTGGTCCTTAGAATTGGAATCCATTTGCCAATGGAGTACCATGTTAGAACTATTCAATGATAAGTATGAAACGTACTATTGAGTGTCCAACCTACAAAAGTAAATCCAAGGATGAAAACAAGGAGAACACGAATCCTTGGATGCTGCCATGGATTGATATTATGCATTATTACATTGTTTCCCTAGCCATGATTACTTGCAGAGGGAACAACTACGCCATCTCATAGATGGACTTAGGCATGCAACATGAAGAACCCTTGGGACTTATGCTCAAGGAAGACTATTTGAGCTTAGAGCCCATTAAGTACAAAGATTGTTGGAGCAAGTTGCCAAAGAGGACGATGAGTTAAGAAAAAGAGAGAGTGTGGAGGAATATAATAGAGATCCTTCCCTCCGAAAGAAGGGAGTTAGATTTTGTGAGGATGAAGAAGAGTCACCACTTAAAGAGATGGTGAATAGGAAAAATTTTCCCATTTAAAAACTTGCATCAGAAGTATTAGCAAAGGTGGACTAAATGTGGGACTCCCTAGATAATAGATTTCAAACTGTTCTTAAAATAGTAGAGGAGTCTAGGGAACCAAGTAGTGATTAAGAAAGGAGAAAAAAGAAAGAAATTGAATATGCACATAACAAAGGTAAGGGCAAAGTTGCCATCATTGAAGAGGTTGTGGATTCAAATACAGACAATGATGATGAATGTGAGATATGTCAATATGACCATCCTAAGGGATGTTGCCCAGTAATCTCACATCTACAGGAGTCTGGGGTGTATGCACTAAACCCATAATTAAACAGATGGAAAACACCCCAAAGGCTACCTTATCCTTAAGGTAGCCCAAGACAATTTCACCAACCCTTGACGTATTATCCAAGTGGAACTCCACCATAATAAAATGAATAGTATCAACAGTGGTAACACCCACAATCATGGAGAATGCCACTACCATGTCAACAGTACCCTTACCATCAACCTAACCTATATGGATACTACGTGCAACAGCTAATCTCTTCACATGACTCTACTAGTCACATTACTCCTCAATCTTACTACCAAACCCATGAGTACCATATAACTCCTTCTCCTAGAGGAGAGGTTTCACAGACATACTATCCTTCTCATCTGACTACAGCTCTTCCACCCTTAGCTCCATTACCACCTGCTCCAGCTATGCAAGCTGAGCTCCTTGCCCGGCTGTAGCAACATAATGCTACAAGGGCTGTCAACCCTAAACCTACCATTGGTTTAAACAACTGCATAAAGAAGAGACCTTTCTTTAGAACCAACAATCCAACTAAGTCCTTGCAACCACAAGTGGCAAATTCTCCAAACGCCTCACCACCATTCGAATCTTCGGAGCTTCCTTCAAACTAAAGACTGCACTTAATGCACATGGTCATGTTGACTTATGCAATTATTGATTGGATTAAAGCTAGCCATCTTCCTAGGAAATTCTTTGATCTTGAAAGTCATCTGAAATATTTGCAAATCACTAGGAATGAAGCTTGCAAAGATCTTTTGGATTTAGGTTGTAGTGTTAACTTAATCTCTCAAGAAATGTACAAAGCTTAGAACCTACCTCCACTAAAAAAGAGTAACATATACATTTAGAGTTGGTTGACTAGTCCATCATTGTCCCATTAGGACTAGTGGAGGACATTGTCGCCACTGTTTATGGGTGGTCATATCTAGTCAATTTCCTAGTGATTCAAGTCAACAACTATAAGGGGGACTTCCCAATCATAATGGGAAGAGCCTGGCTAAGCACAATTGACACACGCCTAGGAATATATGATATTTCCCTAGAAATATCAAAGGAAAATACATTTGGAAAGATCAAGAAGAAGAAAGTTCCATTCATCACATACAGTGACATACAGTGTAATTGTGTGCAAAAGTCCTAGTTTGTACAATGTTGAACATTACCTGCATGCAACTAGTATGCACCAATAACAAACATAAAAAGATGCCTATATGCAGTAGCCACAAGATAGGAAGACATCCAATGGCTGATAGCTAACCAAGAAAATGATTCAACTATATGCATGGAACCAACTAAGAGCTTAACTTGCACCTACATTAATAGCATAGATACATTAGAGCAAGTCCATCGTCAACTTCCAATTCTTGACATAAAAAATATCAACTGCAAAAAGTTGGAAATCCTTAATGAGTTCAAGAAAAAGCCCCTTGGGTTAAAACCGCTACCCACTAGTATGGAGTATACATTTCTTAAAAATGAAAAATTAGTAATCATTAACACTAAGCTTGTTCCTCAACAAAAAGAAAGATTGCTGAAAATGGTAAACAAATGGTCAAAAGCCTTTTCTTGGTCATATCATGAATTAATTGGAATAGATGCTAGGATATGCCAACATAGAATTTATACTGACCCCTCCATGAAACCTTGATGACAACCATAGAGGCGATTAAACCCAAAGCTTAAGCAAGTGGTTAAAGAAGAAATTGAACAACTTCTAAAAGTTGGGTTCATCTATCCCATTGCTGATAGTGAATGGATTAGTCTATTAGTCATTATGCCCAAAAAGGGAGGTAAATGGAGGGTGTGTATAGACTTTAGGCTACTAAACATGGCAACATTTAAAGATCACTTCCCATTTCCATTCGTTGACCAAGTCTTAGATACCATCGCAGGGCATAGCTACTATAGTTTTCTGGATGGCTACAATGGATATAATCAAATTCAAATAGCACCAGAGGACCAAGCCAAGACTATGTTCACAAGTCCTTGGGGGACATTTGCATATAAGAAGATGCCATTTAGCTTATGCAATGCCCCAACAACATTTCAACGTTTGGTTCTAAGTATCTTTCAACTGCAAATAGGAAGTGGTGTGGAGGTATTTATAGATGATTTCTCCACCTATGGAGTAGACTTTGAACAAGCATTGGATTGATTAGAGTAAATACTAAAATGATGTGTGGAAAATAACTTAAGGCTCAATTGGCAAAAAATGCATTTAATGGTCCAAGAAGGCATTGTATTAGGGCACAAGGTTTCACAAAAAGGGATAGAAGTAGATCCTGAAAATATTAAGGTCATCCAAGGAATCACTTGGCAACCTGGAATTATAAAAGACATCTGATCATTCCTTGGACATATTGGTTATTATAGATGCTTCATTAAGAACTTTTCAAGGATTGTAAAACCTTTGGTAGAACTAACGAAGAAGGACATACCTTTTTAATGGATCAAGGAATGTGAGCTAGCCTTCCAAACCTTAAAATAGAAGCTTGTAGAAACACCTATTCTACAAGCTCTTGATTGATTTAAACTATTCCACATAATGAGTGTGTCCAACTTTACCTTAGGAGCTATACCTACACAGTTAGATGACCACAAAAATCCCTATTACATCCACTGTGCAAGTCGAAGTATCGCTGGTGCACAACTCAATTACACCACAACGGAAAAAGAGTTAATGACTGTGGTGTTTGCACTAGAAAAATTTAGGCACTATGTATTGGGCTATAAGATATTTGTACGTATGGATCATAGTGTAATTTGGTTCCTTATGAATAAACCAATGGTGAGCCCTCGCATCATACAATGGGTGATGATCTTACAAGAGTTCAATCTTATGATGATTAATTGTAAAGGCACTGAGAATGTTATTGCTGATCATTTATCTTGGTTGCGATGGGACAACAAAGAGGATGAATATCCAATTTCTGACCATTTCCCTAATGAACTCCTCTTTGCAGGTGTGATAAATAATCACTTACCCACTAATACAAATTAGTATAGTAGCATTCTCACTTATCTACTTACACAAGAAACACCACAAGGGTTAGACGTTAAAAAGAAACAACAATTTCTTCATTGAGCCAAATATTTCATGGAAGTCAATGGATACCTTTATAAGGTATGTCTTGATGGCTTGGTTTGATGGTGTGTTCCCGATGTAGAACAATTGTGAGTTCTTCAAGATGCTCATGAGGGCCCTTGTGGGGGTCATTACGTAGGGAGACAAATAGCCATAAAAATCTTACTTGCAGGATATTATTAGCCTACATTGTTCCAGGATGCTCATCATTTCATCCAATCTTATGAGTGCTACCAACATGATGGGAAAATGACTGCTAGAATGGAGGGTCTGCAATAGTGGATTCAACCTTTAGAACCCTTTGACATATGGGGAATTAATTTTATGGGGCCTATTACATTGATGTCCAATGAAAAAGCCTACATTGTTGTTGTTGTTGACTATTTTACCAAGTGGGCAGAAGCAGCCACTATTACGGATTGTACATCATCTACTACTACACGATTTGTTCAACAAAAAATCATAAATAGGTTTTGCATGCCTTGTGCACTTATTTTTGAGAATGGTACACATTTTACAGGTTTGACTTTTCAAAAGTTAATGCAACGCTTAGGAGTTGAGCACAAACTGACTACACCATTTCATCCTCAAGCGAATGGTCAAGCTGAGGTCACCAATAGGGAGATCACAAAAATATTGACATGAACGATTAGCAAGTATAGGCAAGACTGGAGCACCAAACTGAACGATGCTCTCTGGGCATATACTGCTCCACATGGAAACTCCTTGTAGGCTACTCTCCCTATGAGTTAGTGTACGGTAAACTTCCAATGCTTCCTATTCAAGCTGAGCTCCATACACTATCCATGGCATGTGACTTTAACCTTGACCTCAATCTAGCACAAAAAGAATGGTTAATGAATGTTAACTTGCTAGATGAGAATCGACTAGCCACCCTGTCATCCAATGAACTACATAAGGCCTTTAACAAACATCGTCATGACCTAAGGATTAGGAAAGTCAAATACCAACCAGGAGATAAGGTTCTTTATTGGAATCCCACACACATGCACCACAACGAACAAAATTTCAAACACTGTGGGAAGGACCTTATATCATTCATGAAACTTTTCCTTCAAGGGCCATGATGACCTACAAACTTGAAAGCCCGAATAAAAAGTTATTGGTTAACATCCAGCAAACCAAACCCTTCCATGAGCCTAAAATAGCCAGTACTAATACTACCTCGATTGGTGAACAACCTTGCTCATTATTTCAGATCTCCTTCTTCCAATTTAGTCATGGGGGAGATGGCCACCAATGCTAACCATTCTAACCCCTCAATTTCTTTGACTTTTTACATATTTTTTTTTTACACATTGTTCATCTTTACTTTTTTTTTACACAATCGTTGATATTTTTACTATTTCTTTGTTTGATTTATTTTTATTCATCACACAATAAGTGCTCACAATGGTGGGTTATATTATAATAGGTGTTGATTGCTAATGTTTGGTTTTTACGTTTGACTTTCAATGTTGATGCTAAGATATGGTTTCTTTGGATAAAATAGGCAATGAGTCCATGTCACCCAATTATCCATGCAACTCTATGGTCTCCCTTATTTTGGAAATGTACTGTCCCTTTTCTAAGAAAACTTATTAATGAATTGGTGCCTTAGTACTCTTTGAACTAAGGAAATATTCAAATGAATGGAAAAGGGGATGACCTCAAGGGAATTTGACGCATTTGTGCTGGCTATTCTCATGGGTACTTGGATGTTTTTCATAGGTTTTTCGCTATCCCACTCTTGACCAAATATCAAGGAGTTGACTAAATTAAATAAGTCTTTGCATGGGGTGGTTCTCACATTCATTAAAAAAAAATTGGTGAGAATTCAAAGCACACCCCTTAGACATAATAAAGAAACATGGGCTACAAGCACTAGTTATGGAACTGGAAAGACATGTTACCCATGCCTAAAGGTTCCCTCTAACTAAGGCCCTCTCTGACTTCTTGCTTCTTCTCTTGTTGGGATGGTGGTGGCTCTGTGGACGCATGATTATTACTTCGGAAGGATGGGTTGGTCAAGTGTGTTGATGTGAAGTCACTAGATGTGGATAGTTGAATCTGGATTTGGATAGAATTTTATTAAGTCACCTTAACCACATATTACACACAGGACTTTACACAACCTAAATTCTTGGGATTCCATTTCATTCTCTCCTCTCTTTCCATATTGCTTTCCACATTCCACCTCATTGCCAATTTTATGATGAATTTATATCTTGGTTGATGCATTGTTAGTCTTTAGTAAAAAACTTGTAGGTAAGTTCTTAACCTTTGTTTCCATATGTCATTCTAAGAGCCCATGGACACTTTGGTTTGTAGGTTTGTCAGGGCATTCAGGGCATGATCCTGCTTTGTTGAGAACCCAATGACATTCCTTTTTGGTGCAATTGTTTAGCTCGTTCCCTTCAACATTTCTCATAATTAACTATTTCTCATTCACCCCATTAATGACATCCATTTTTTCTTTCATCTTATTGGCTTCACCATTGTTATTTCTCTTATCATTCTTGTTCTTTAAATTTTTCCACCCTATTGCTATTGGAGGTTCGCTCTTAGTTGTGGGGGCCATGTCGCAAATTTTTCCATTCCATAATTATCTTAACCCTACACCTTGGATAGTTATTAGTCATAAACCTCTAACCCAGTATTTGCCATACCCACAACCTAGCCAATGTGCTTTATATTGAGGCAAGGTATTAGCTACATTAGGTTTTATCTACCCTTGCTAATCTGTGAATGTGTTGTGTGTGCAGATGTTGATTACATAAACAATGGACTTGGATAAGAGGGAGCACTTAGGATGGATTGGAGCTATAGCATTTATGCAAGGAACAAGTTTGGACATGTGGCTATGGATGAACAATGGTGTGCATAGTTTGACATTAGTAGCAACATGCCTCATTCTCTCTCTCTCTCTCTCTCTCTCTTCAAGTTGTCGAATGAGGGTTTGGATGTCATCTATGTATAGTATTCACCGCAATGGGCATGAACACCAATGCTGTAATATATTTGTCGATCCATTCCTCGGGCACTATGAGTTTATCATCCCATGTCATCATTGGTTGTCATTCAGTCAATAATCCCATACCTTTCCAATATTTTGTAAGGGACTCGAGTACGAGTTTTCATTTAGTCATGGGGATATGATGAGTCGCAATATCGGGGCCACGATATTGCATCTAGGATATCAGGTTCATGATATTGAATCCTGCTAAGAGATATCGGACTGGGACCTATCTTATTGCCTATAAATAAGAGGTAGGCACACTTGGTTTGGTAGTTAGTTCTTAGTCCCTTACTCGAACTCTTGCAGTTTCTCCCTTTCAGAGTTAGAATTATTTCTAAGTGCCTGTAGTAGGATTCATAAAGCGAACGGATCTTTATTCAAGAATTATGTACCTAAGAACACCTTGTGTCCAGAAATAAAGATAAACTTTGTGATAAACCTTGCAGCATTCACAATAGCTTATCTCTCACCCTTAATGCTATTTATAGTTCTTTAATGATTTTATTAGTTAATTAATGTTACTTTTATTGATTTGTTATTTTCACAAGTAAGCACACTCAGTACGACCACTTTGAACATGCATGGAACACTTGGTAACCTAGAAACAATTAGCATTTGGTAATCCCAGTAGTGTTGCACTAGTTCAGGATGTGTATGGAAAGTGGGGATAGATGTTGGTGTTAGGACTAGTTAGGACCTATCTGATTAGTTAATTTAAACTAGTTATTCAAATAATTCACTTTTTCCCTCTTTAGCACTAGGACATAAAACATAAAAAGCATAAAAATCATATACGTCAAGTTTACTTAACCATACAATCATGCCATATGAGTAAGCTTGGGAAGACAACGATCGCCTAACCCATCCCTATTCTATGAAGGCACATAAGCACTTAGTCCTTGGAGTTCGACTATATCATGCGTAACTCGTATTCATATACTTGAGCGTAGGGGTACCTTGCCGCTCATCACCAAAGAAAGGAAGAAGAGAGAACCCTGCTGTAGTTACTGATTTGGATCTACAAGGAGAGGGAGGTTGTCTATTGATCCCTTGTCCTCTGACATTGCCCTGATGCTACTAAAAGAGGGAGAGAGAGAGAGAGAGAGAGAGAGAGAGAGAGAGATTTGTCTAGTGTTCCACTACCACATGCCTCACTACCACCTACCACACCACCTACTAATGGTGGCAAAAAGCCCAGGGAGGGTGTCTGTTGCAGCTTCACCATTGCTGAAGAGAGGAAGAAGAGAGAACCCTGTTGCAGTCACCGATTTAGATCTATAGAGAGAGAAAGGTTGTTTACTGATCCCATGCCCTTTGACATTGCCCTAGCACTATTAAAAGGGGAAGAGAGAGAGAGAGAGATCTGTCCATTGTTCCATCACCACACACCTTGCTATCACCTACCATGCAACCTACCATTGGTCGTAGAAGAGAGAACCCTGCTGTAATCACCTATTGATCCCTTGTCCTTTGACATCATCCTAATGCTACTAAAAGAGGGAGGGAGAGAGAGAGAGATGTCACTGTTATCTATTCTATGTGCTACAAACATGTTGTTCGTAGCCTTTGTTTCCTAGTGCACACATTGTTCTGTTTGCCACATGTGTCATTGAGGAGAGGAGAGGTTGGACCTTTATGAGAGAGAGGTAGCCCCAATGAGAGAGAGGTTGGCTCCCAATGTGAGAGGCTAGCTTTGATGAGAGAGAGGTTGGCCCCTAATGTGAGAGAGAAAGGAGGCCACCTGCTTTCCCCCCTCAGCGCCACTCATCTGGGTGTTTAAATGCCAACATCTCACATTGGTTACACCCACCACTTAGGTCATTACACAACTTCTATAATGCTCGAGACCATCAAGTCATCCACCACCTTCATAACTTCCACCACTGTCACTGTTGATTACACCCACCACTCGGGCTAGACATAACTCCCACCATTCCTACAATAGTTACGTCCACCACTTGGGGCTATTATGTAACCCACATTCTACACCACCTAGGCTATTATGTCCATGCCATCATGGCATGGCAACATTACCACTGCCACAAGCTCACCATTATGAATTAGGCCGTAAGCCATGCTTGTGCAAATTAACTTTCTCTATGCTAAGTGCGAGGGGATTATACTTGTTGATCATGGCTTCATGCCTATCATGGGTGATGTTGGCATCAACATTTAGCCTCCAAACTAAAAATGTTATGCAAGTGCAAGGAATAACACAACCATAGAAATCATAAAAGGAGATGTAGAAGGCAGAGGAAAAAGTTAGGATTCAAGTAAAGATTTCCAAAATCAAAATCGGGAGAAGAAGGTTTAGGATTTTGGTATGACCCTTCTTCTAGCACTAAGAAGGATGTTCATGCATAAATTTTGGTCACACCAACACCTGGGGAAAAATTCATTTTAGGAGACTATTGCCTAGGGCACCTTCTGTATGGGTATGAATATTTGGGAATAGTCTCAACTAGAGAGGGCCATGTGATACTTCAAAATAAAATAAATTAAACTGAAAAGTTGGAATAATTCCAATTGAACAACTATCTTAAAATTCAAGACTTCATGAAAACATAGTATGTAGAAAGAAAATTTATGTCATTGTTGGTCCTATTAATGTTGTCGATGGTGTTCATTGCCGAGCAAGAAGATCGTGACTTCTGCCTGAAGAGGGACAAAGAAGAAGCTAGATCCCACATTGTTGAGGGAGACCTCTTGCTAGCATCATTTGTTGTTGGCAGATGAGGAGAAAGAAAAATGAAACAAGAAAGCCACTGAGAAGAAGAGACTACCTGGTTAGGGACTATTGCAGTGAGTCACTTGCTGTATGCTACTATGCACACTTGCAGCCACTACCCCACATGCCATCGAAAAAGAAAAAGAGAGAGAGATCTATCTAGTGTTCCATCACCCTGCTCCTTATTGCTGCCTACCACACAACCTACCATTGGTAGCAGAAAACCCAGGGAGGCTGCCTTTTGCAGCTTCATCGTTGCTGAAGAGAGGAAAAAGAGAGAACCCTACTATAGTTGCTAATTTGGATCTATAGAGAGAGGGACATTGTTCATTGATCCCTTGTCCTCTAACACCACCCTGGTGCTACTAAAAGAGGGTGAGAGAGAGATCTGTCTAGTGTTCCATTGCCACATGCCTTGTTGCCACCTACCACACCACTTGCCGTTGGTGGTAGAAAAGCTAGGGAGGGTGCTTGTTGTAGCTTCACTATTATTGAAGAGAGGAAGAAGAGAGAATCTTGTTGTAGTCATCGATTCAAATCTATAAAGAGAGGACGGTTGTCTACTAATTCCTTGTCCTCTGACACCACCCTAGCACTACTAAAAGAGGGAGAGAGAGAGAGAGAGAGAGAGAGAGAGAGAGAGAGAGAGAGAGAGAGAGAGAGAGAGAGAGAGAGAGAGAGAGAGAGAGAGAGAGAGAGAGAGAGAGAGAGAGAGAGAGAGAGAGAGAGAGAGAGAGAGAGAGAGAGAGAGAGAGAGAGAGAGAGAGAGAGAGAGAGAGAGAGAGAGAGAGAGAGAGAGAGAGAGAGAGAGAGAGAGAGAGAGAGAGAGAGAGAGAGAGAGATTTATCCAGTGTTCCACCACCATGCACCTCACTGTCGCCTACCACACAACCTGCTGTTGGTGGCAAAAAACCTAGGGAGGTTGCCTATTGTAGCTTCATTGCTATTGAAGAGAGGAAGGTTGTTTATTGATCCCTTGTCCTCTGACATTGCCCTGGAACTACTAAAAGAGGAAGAGAGAGAGAGATAGATTTTTCCAGTGTTCCACCATCATGCGCCTCACTATCACCTACTACACAACCTATCGTTGGTGGTAGAAAATCGAGGAAGGACACTTGTTGCAGCTTCATCTTTGTCGAAGAGAGGAAGAAGAGAGAACCTTGCTATAGTCTTTGATTTGGATATACAGAGAGAGAGAGGTTGTTTATTGATCCCTTATCCTCTAACACCACCTTAGCACTACTAAAAGAGGAAGAGAGAGAGAGATGTCATTGCCATTTATTCTATGTGCTGCAAACATGTTGTTCATAGTCTCTATTTCCTAGCGCACATGTCATTCTATCTTGCACATGCATCGCTGGAGAGAGGAGAGGTTGGACCTTGATTAGAGAAAGGTAGGCCCCAATGAGAGAGAGGCTAGCTCGTAATGTGAGAGGCTGGCTCTGATGAGAGAGAGGTTGGCCTCCTATGTGAGAGAGAAAGCAGGCCACCTGCTTCCCTCCTTTAATGTTTGCTCATTGCTGGTTTTATAGCTGCTCATCTGGGTGTTTAAATGCCAACATCCCATGTTGGTTACACCCACCACTTGTGTTGTTACACAACTTCTATGATGCCTGAGACCACCAAGTCATCCACCACCTTCGTAACTTCCACCACTGTCATTGTCGGTTATGCCCACCATTTGGGTTGAACGTAACTCTTGTCATTATTATGATGGTAACATCTATGACTTGGGCCATTACGTAACCCACATTGTACACCACTTAGGCCATTATGTCCATGCCATCATGACATGGTAATGTATCCACTGCCACAAGCTCACCATTATGAATTCGGCCCCAAGACATGCTTGTACAAATTAACTTTCTTTGTGCTCAGTGCTAGGGGATTATACTTACTAATCATGGCCCTATGCCTAGCATGGGTGATGTTGGCATCAACAAAGAGATGTTTTCCTATAATACATCTCAAGAAAATATTGTTGCTAAAATGAAGTGGAGACAAGCTCCAGAAAAAGGCTTAAAAATTAGCAGAAGCAAGACAAAATATATGGAATGCAATTTTATTGAAAGCATAAACAGTGATGAAATAAAAGTAACTATTCAAGGTAAAAGAATTTCTCATTGCAAATAGTTTTGATACCTAGGATCAATTCTCCATTCAAAAGGTGAAATTAATAAAGATATCAAAAATAGAATTGAGGTAGGATGGTTAAAATAAATACAAGCTAGTGATGTTCTATGTAATAAAAGAATACTAATAAAATTAAAGGGGAAATTTTACAGGACAACAATTAGGCTTGCTATCTTATATGACATTAAATGTTAGACAATACAAATGAGGCATGAATAAAAATCAGTTTGGCAAATATGCAAATGCTTCAATGGATGTTGAATGTTACTAGAAGAGATAAACTACATAATATAGACACCAGAGGAAGACTTGGAGTAGCTTTTATTTTAGAAGCTGCAAGAATGGCGGCTTAGATAAGTTTGGATATGTGCAAAGAAGATTAGATAATGAGCTTATAAGTAAAGGTTGCCACATCATTGTTCCAAGAAAGCCATCAAAAGAATGACTAAAAAAGACATGGAAAAAACTATTGAAGATTATTTGAAGAAACTATAAATAAACAAAGATCTAGCTTTTCATAGAGGCAAATGGTGAAAAAGAACTCATGTATCATGTAAGTACGACCAATCCAAACACAAAGTATTAAAGTTTGGTAATCCTAATAATGGACACTTAATACACCCAACAATAATCATTTAGTAACCCTGCAATGTTAGTATAAGTTTAGGATGCGAATGGAGAGTGGAAATGAATGCTTCATGCTTAGGTTAGTTTAGGTTTTATTTTTATAGTTAGTTGGAAATTAATATTTTAATCATTTTATTATCTTAATTATTGTAATAATAATAATAACATCTTATACCTTGATCACACTTAACCATATCCATTAAGCTACATAAGTGATAATCGAAAAAACAACAACCAACAACATCATGCTTAATTATCTAGGATACTTTTAGCTCAAGGTTACATGGAATTCTACCAAATTGTGTGGACATGATTGTGATTCATATGGTTAGATGTAAAGAATACTTGTTGCTCATCCAAGTTGATCAAATAAAGGTACCATAAAGATTATTGCTAGTCATAGTGCATGTTTATTTCATAGAAATTTTTTGCTCTTTGAAAGAAGGTGATAAAAGACAATCACTTATGATTCCACTTAACTATAATGAGCATATAACCTCTCCCTTTCACAAAATTCATCTAAGTTTATGTATAGTTGTAGATTTGTATAAGTTGAGCAAGACGAGGAAAATGTTTATCTCCATGAGACCATGTTTTATTGGAGAGAGTATGCACACAAAGCAAATGCATTTAATTACTTTATCTATAAGACTCTTTCAGATTTAGTGCGTCAAATCATAACAATTTCAATGCCTTTGCACAACTAAGACCCCTCTTGAACGTCAGCTAGTTGGTCCATACCATTTTCAAAGCTTTACGTTCATTCAGATGTATTTTTAATAGAATGAAATTGATTTCCAAGAAAGATGCGTCAATTTCAACTTTGCCATGAAATCAAATGATTTCTCTAACATTACAGTTTGTAGAAATTAAATTATTTCACAATAGAATACGGTATGACAGATATGAATACAAAATTTAACGCCTAGAAAATAAATTCCTTCTTCCACTGTTAGTTGATACGCTTTTAAAAAATTTTTGATACGCTTTTAAAAAATTTTTAAAAATACTTAACATCATGTCCTTGCAAGCTAAAGCACTTTGATTTTTCTTCAGAGTTTAGAAAGAAGGCTAGTTTGTTATGCAACATGGATTTCTTGAGTTGCATTTGCTCTTTTCTGTGTAGGCTGATCCAACATTACAAGTCTTGCCTAAGAATGCAACCGTTCAATTCATAGACGGCTTTTTGAGTGCATATTTGAGCTAGAAAAATATGGATACAAAATCTGTTAATGAATTAGCAGTGTCATTACTTGAATAATGACTTTCTGGGATTAATATTTGGCTGACTGAGAACTACCGGACCAGAAACGGACAGCATTTACAGAAGACTGCCATAAACTTCACTCTGAAAAAATTTTCGTCCAACGTTTGACTGTACAAACCACCTTGCGTTTCACAGTAGGAGACCACTCTAATTTCCAGCGGGTTTTCGCTGCTCCGCCGTTCCTGGTGTTTTTGTTAGATTGTATGGGTTAAAATCAAGGGCAAAAAATAAACGGATTTTCAAATCCACGTTTCAGAGGCAGCGGAAACTTCCAATTGTCTCATGCGATTAAGAATAGTGCTATCAAACACTCTGTTCTGGGGATTTTCTGCAAAGCAGACATAGTACGCACAGACACAGGCTTGGGGCACTGCCATGGTAATTCTTGTCTACAGACAAAAACATAGGATAAAAATAACCTTAGAAATTTATTCTAAAGTAATATTTCGTCTTTTGTAAACTAATGAAAACAAGATTGGGGTAAATTCAACTTACCATGAAGTAGCCCATGAGAAAAGAAAAAAAATATGGTGGTGGTTAAGCTTTTGTGGGTTGCAAAGGTCCAGGCACCAGCAGCTATTACACACAATGAGCCCCCTGTAATTCCACTCAAAAAGCATATGGAACTGGTCAAATCTTGATTTAGAAGTGCCTCCAGAATCAACTGCCACATGTCTTGTGATGCTTTCACAAACCCTTTACGGTAGGCAGCTACCTGTAAATTGCAGTGATGGTTGGTTCCTGTCAGTTTTGAAAGCCTTCTTTAAGACCCAAAATAGTATATATTGTATTACATGGCATTTTGCTTAAGAGGTAATTTCTAAACATATAAACATATGCCTTTGAAATGATGGCGAGGTGCTTGTTGCTTGGAAATGAATTAAGCTTGAACTTATCCAAGACCTAGCAGTACATAGACATAAAATTTGCCTATTCTAACATCTACAAATCTGCTGCTTGTGGATCTATCCTACCAATTCTATTTGCTTATTTGAGTATTTTATGAGATATGTGAACAAAATTGATAGAAGTAAACCAGCTATACCTGTACGAGGCCCTAGATGCTGCCAAATCTAAAAGTATCCTCCATGACCCTAAGGTAACAATGAGCACAAGCAAACAATGAATTCATTGTCTAGTTCCATCAGATTCATTGCTCATGCCTGTGTAAATCTTTATTTTAGTTTTAAAAAATGCATCTTATAATATAACCATAGTGAGAAGAAATTAAGCTAAATCAGAGCACCAAGCATGGCTATATTACCATAACTCTCAAAGCTTCCAGAGTAGGAACCATCATGGACCAATGCTTCCCAACGATGTGGTCATAGCTCTTTG
The DNA here is from genome assembly GCA_015680685.1 of Gnetum montanum. Taxonomy (NCBI): domain Eukaryota; kingdom Viridiplantae; phylum Streptophyta; class Gnetopsida; order Gnetales; family Gnetaceae; genus Gnetum; species Gnetum montanum. The sequence continues at coordinate 437,251 of MNCI01018426.1, forward strand.
CAAGCAGAAAAAGGGATGAGAGCACATTCCTCTGAGAAAAGAGGGCCACAACCTTGGAAACTGTGACACTTACTATGTTCCGCAGCACCACCATGATCCATGCTAGGCTGATTACAAAAGCTAGGACACTAAATGCTGCATATTTCTGGTTGATGGCACCAAAAACTCCTAGAGTCCATCCCAAGATCCATATAACTGCTACGATGACAATCTAGTATGATGGATGGTGCAAGTTTGGGAATATGGTTGTTGGTGCGAGGGCTTTGTGTAATATTTTTTGTGCATATTTGACCCTGCCAAGTATCAATGATCAATTTTAAAAATAGATCACATAATCTGTACAAATGTTCACAGCACTCATCTACATTCATTATAATTTGAGCTGGAGGTGTCAATTATAGGTCATCTTTTTTTGCTTATGGGTCATTTTCTTGCTGAACTGATCAAGACCCATCATGACCATATTAAAGCCTTGTAATAAAAAATTTTTGTAGCATAGAACCTTTGTGATTAAGCATTTCCATTTGTATTTCTATTTCCATAATTACTAATACTAAGCATGATACAAGAAAGTAGGACATATTTTTCAGATTTTGCACTCATGAATTACAGCTTGAAATCAGCCCAGGAAAAGTTTTTTTTCTGCAGATTTGCATGAAAATTTAAGAATTACCGATCCTTTGGGAAAGTTTATCTAGAAGCCTGAAAATTCTCTTTTTTTTTGGAAAAGAGGTAATTACCAATATGCACAGACAAGTGGGGCTGGTAACCATGTTTGTAATTGACTATTAACTTTAAAATAGTCGAGAGTGCACTTTCCACTAAATAGCAGACAAGGAAAAGGAGTGATAATAGTTTGGGCAGGTTTTTGCATGTGTGGTTCCTCATGTTGGGACCAAGTTTACCCATGTGGATTTCCCATGCTTTTGCTAACATGTCACTATCAAAGAGGGACTTAATTTTCTATTACTGTGAACAAGGCTCCCAGGGTTTTAAAAAAGGTAATTAACCAATTGTGAATTTGAGATATGATACTAGTTTTAAAAAGATGGAACTGGACCCTTAGAGTCTTCTGGAAGAGTCCCTGCTATCTTGCATTTAGCCTTCCTACAACTTCCCTGAAATATGCAATCTCTTACATAAATTCTATTATGTCATTTCACCTCATTAAACTTAATAAAACAAAATCCAATATTTTAATTATAAATAAAATTAAAACTGAAAAGGTTTGCTTAAAGAATGGTTATCATTTGGAATGGTAGTAAGGTGCTCTTTTTGCAAGTCTAAAGATCTGAATTGGACCCTTAGCATAGCTACTCTATAAAAAAAGGTTAGACTTTACAGATTTCAAACTTTAATATATAACACAGTTATAAAACTAAAATAAGAAAAAAAAGCTATAAATTTGCACACTTGGGAGAGGCCCAGGAAGAGTAGAGAGCTTGGCAAATGGAGAAAAGCAGCATGAAAGCCCCCACAATCACACCAGTAGAAACCGATGTAGATACCAGCATAAGTGTAGTAGCAAAACTCAACGTTGGGCTACTCCAAAGTGCCCATTTGACCATTGCTTTAGGCCTTGTAATAACCAGTCTCTGCCAAACCAGGGAAAACACTGCACCTACTGCAGCAGCCATGGCTAACTTTGGATACCAATACTTTATATGAAACTTCCTATCTTGATCGCTCTTTAGAGTACTCTGTATTCCTTTAAACCTGAACAAATAATTGATGCAATTGCCACCACAACATGGGCAAGACAAAGCATCAAATTCAGAGGATTTTTGTAGAACCCAGAAAGCTGCACAGATAACAGTTTGGTATAAACTAGTAGTACTTAAAAACCAGTTTCAAATACTAAAAATTCAAGAACAAAGAGCAATAAATTCATCTTGGGAATTTTCTGGTGAATTTTGAATTACAGAATCAGCCATAAACCTTTGTTGAGTTAATCCAAGTTTAGGATACAACCCACAAAAGCATGGCACATTTTGATAAATGTTGGCCAAATGATTGTACCTTTGGAATAGGGGGCTACTGCACTGGTTGAATAATGGCAGAGTCTCTTTTGGGGTTGTAGCAACTAGAGCAACCTGGTGATTCTTCTAGCTCTGTGACCTTTTCACTTCAAACAAAGATGTCTTCCCAAAATGGAGGGCAAATACAAAAAGACGTCTCAGGCACAAAGAAGACATCATTCATGACCATTAGTGATCATTGGCTAGCTGTTGCATGAATTTTAAGATGGATTTGAAAATATGACAGCTATGAAAAAACATCATATGCATTGGGAAATATGCAAGCTTATGTACAATCATTGTCTAATTATTTATCTATTAGTGTAATCACTGTTGCTCTTCATTGTATCATCATTTATTCATTGCCAAGTGTGTTGTACCTCAAAGTACAGGGATCAGCAAACTAAGTTGCATTCATCCCTTGTAATTGTTGTTCTCTTGTTGCCCTACGAGGCTGATGTGCTTCTTGTGGGAAGACATCTTGATTGAGCTTGTTAGGATCCTATGGGATTGATTGGTTGGTGTTGCGAAACAACACTCTAAAGCAGAACTCAAGATTGTAAAGATTGTGTAAGCCTAGAAACTACATTCAAAGCTTGATGAGACCTTGTGGGGTTGAGTGGTTAATGTTGCGACACAACACTTTGGAGTAGGGTTTGAAGATTGTATAGGGTGTGGTCCCTTCAAACCACATTTGACGACAACAAAGTCTAGGGGTGTGCTTGAGATCTAACTTCTGAGTGTGGACTATCCATGTTGGAAAACCATGTTAATTTCATGTGTGTGCTTTGGTTCATAAATTTTTAATTTGGGGAACTTATTCCTTCTAAGTTCAAAGATCCATAGTTTGGTGGATTTGACTTTGCCTATTGAAAAGCTAGAATGCAAGGGTTCTTTAAATCCATGGAGTTTGAAGTGTCAAGTTAATCCTTGAAGCCTACACTTTGCCTGTTGATAGCTCCATTAGCATCATCAAGCCTTGCAACAAATGGACACAAGAGGAAAAGGATAAGCTCATGTTTGAATAAAAAAAAAAAATTATTTATATTGTGCATTGAATAAATTTGAATTTAATAGAGTAGCAAGATGTAAAATGGCCAAAGAAATTTGGCAAACTTTATAAGCTAGCTATGAAGGAACAACTATTGTTAAGCAATCGAAATTAATAGTTTTACAAAGTGAATACGATAAAATCAAAATGAGAGAAGGTAAAAAAATAAAAGATTATTTCTCTAGAGCTAATGATTGTGTTGTAGCTATTAGAGGAATAAGTAAAGATTTGCTTGAAAGTGATGTCATCATCAAAATGATTTGAACTCTACAATTGGAGTTCAGACCAAAAAGGTCACTGCTATGGAGGAGATCAAAAATTTCTCAACCTTAAAATTTGAAGAGCTTCAAAGTGCTCTCATTGCTTATGAAATAAATCTCATAAGTGAAGGAGGAATCCAAGAAAGACTTATTTCTCTAAAGATTGCCTCCAAGGAGAAGGAGTTTAATGAACACGATGAGGGCAGTGAAGATGAGATTGCCCTTCTTTCAAGGAAGTTGCAATGATTACTAACAAGAAAAAACAAGGGAGCATCACAATAAAGACCCAATTTGTTCAAAGGTAGAGAAAGAGGTAGAAATATTTTAAATTCTAACTTAGATTTCCAATCTATAGAATGTTGGGTTTATGGTGGAAGATGTTATATGGTCTTCAAATGTCATAGTGATAGTAATGTACAGCCAAAGAATAGATCCAATGATGAGGAACAAAAAAAGAACAACTTTTATACTAGTTGGAATGATGGTGAGCAAAGTGAAGAAGAAGCATGCAATTATTCCATAGATTTACACCTCATATGCATGGTGCTTACAGATGAAAATTCCTTACATATGGCTTAACAAGATGGTAAGTGTGATAAGAGGTATAGTGAGTTTAAAGAAGAATTGTTTTTACATCATTTGATTAGAAAGGTAATGAAACTTGTACTTTCTAAGCTAGATGCTATTCATGTTGAAGTAAAAGATATGTTAGACATAAAAGATGAGATTCAACAGCTAACCTCTTTTAATAAGGATTGTAGCAAGGTTCAAGAAGGGGAGACTCTTGAAAAATAGCCAAAAAATTTAGAGGAAGCCACACATTAAAATTCAAGCTCAACACATGAAAATTTAAGCTGAAGCATAATCTTGTTTGATAATTTTGATTATGAGGATAATACCTTATTTGTTTGTAAAAATTATGGTTGTAAGCAAACTCTTAACTATACTAATGATGATCAAAACCAGATTAACGCTTCGTTCTGTCAAAAAGGCTTTGGTAAGAAAATTGTGCAAGTACCAATAAGTGAGAATGAAGAGAAATGGAGTATTGAAAATAATGCAATAAGTGATCAAGGGTTCTATCATAAGGAACATAAACAAATAGAGATATCATATACATAATTCAGTGACAGAGAACCTATAGATAAGGAGGTGCTTCATGATAGGGGACCTCATCTCAAACTCCATTAATCTTCTCTCCTCATCGACAGGCAAGGTAAGTCAAAGTAAGTTTTTATCCCTTTACTTGCTAGGTAATAAGAACATGATTTAAAAATTCCAAAATTTTTTGTGTTTTGTCTAGATCAAAAAAGTATTAGAATAATTATTTAGAGCATCTCTTACATTCATCCTTGAGTTTGTTACAAGTGATTTTATGAAGATTTTTAGTGTAGCACTTGTAATAATTTCTTTAGACCTTCATCTTGTAATAATTTTAGTTTGATTTCTTTTCTTGCATTCACTCTTGCTTAATTTGAATTTCTTGTGATGATCTCTTTCTTTGATCATGGCCTTTGGGATATTTTTTCCAAGACAACCCTATGAAAAATTCTATCAATATTACCAATTGGAGACCTTGATCTCCACATTTGAGCTTGATGTTAACTTACAGTTATAGTGTTTTTGTGGTTTACAACATTTGTAAAAGCCAAGATAAGCAACACATGTGCAGGGGGAGCCTATTCCTCATTATCCATCATGATCTTGGAGGTCTACAATGTAGAGGAAGTCTTTGGAAACTTCAACCAAGAGACATGGAAATAGAAAAATATTCCAAAATGAGCAAAATAAGGACATCAAGAGTTATGTTTTTCTTTTAAGTGGATGGCTAAGTCTTGAATTTATATTTCTAATAACCTTTGGTAAAAAAGGAGTGTTTATACATATTTCTCTATCAACACCATTATCATTTTGTTTTTGAAAATTGGTTATGGGATTACCTTGTACAAAAAGAAAATATGCATGTTTCTCACATGGCTTCCATATCCTTGTGTTGATGTTTTTTCAAATTTCTAGTTGAATGTAGATGCTAATTCTAATGAGATAGTTGTTTCAAATAGATAGGCAACTTGATCTATATTTGGTCTCTAGCATCAAAATTATGTGTCGCTTTTGGATTAGTTGTACCTCCTTATTTTGAACATATGAGAGAAAATCTTAACGTATCTTCAGCTCACCTATTCGATATTCAAGCATAAGTTCAAGCAAGAAGTATCTATACTTTTATGAAAGAATGCAAATAGTGATATTATTCCTTATAATAATATGAGAAAGAATATGATCATTTTGATTATGAAAAAGTGTCCATGATTTTGATTGAAATATCTTTCAAGTAGTTTATGTTGAGATGTACTTCCTAGCTCAAGAATTTAAAGTTTGGCATGACTGGTTTCACATTGTGAAATTGTATTACTATACTCTCCTTATCATAAAAATTTACAAAGATGGAGAATATTTGAACATTAAAAGAATCATGCACTATAAACTATTAATGACTTATTGCTTTAGAGATAGGTTACCACATCTTCAAGGCTTATACTTGACTTCAAGTTTGAATATCACTTAAAAGGCTTGGATTGGTTCTTGATAAATTAAGAGGTAGGTCTTCTTGCATGCACTTTAACTAATATTCTTGCTTAGCTACCTATTCTTTTCTCTCCTTGGGATTCTTACATGTTGGTTATGCATAGTCTCTAAAACTATTGCTTTTTTATGATATCTCTTTTGAACCAAATTTATGTGCTTTATCTTTTTTGCTGCTATTCAAAAAGGGGGAGAATAGTATGATTATATTTGTATGATTACTCATCCATTTTCTTAAGTTTTGAACATCACCAAAAAGGGGAAGCTTCTAGACATTTTGGTTTGTCAATATGTTAAGTAAAATTGAGACAAAGGGTGTGTGTGTGGTTGTAGGACCAAGATGAGATGACAAGAACACATTGGTGTAAACAAAAGAAGAAAGTCATCCACAAGATCTTCAGGGTTCATCCACAAAAGGGAAGCTTAAAGGAAAAGAATTCAAAGAATGTGGATAAGTAGATTTGTCATCATTAAAGCATGTGGAAGATCAAGGTTGTGGACAAGGAATGATGAATTCATCATGCAAAGAAAGGTTGAAGAAAGATGTCTTTGAGAAATAGTAGACATCTTGGTAGAATTAGAGGATGCATAGGCAAAGATGTCTTCAAGAAACAATAGACATCTTTCCTTAGGCAAAAACGTCTTCCATTAGGCAAAGACATCTTCATAGAATTTTGGCTAGTTTTAGAAAGATGTCTCTCATTAGACAAAGATGTATTCATAGAGTGGAGATTACATAAAGATGCCTTTCTAGGACAAAGATGTCTTCCCAAAATAGAGGGAAAATACAAAAAGACCTCTTAAGCATGAAGAAGACATCTTCCATGACTGTTAGTGACCACTAGCTAGCCGTTACACAAGTTCCAAGATGGATTTGGAAACATGATAGTTATAAGAAGACATCATATGCATTGGGAAATGTGAAAGCTTATGTACAATCATTGTCTAATCATTTGTCTATTATTGTAATCACTGTTGCAATTCATTGTGAAGTGTGCTTTACCTCAAAGTACAAGTATTAGCAAACTTAGTTGCATTCATCCCTTGTAATTATTATTCTCTTGTTGCCCTATGGGGTTGATGTGCTTCTTGTGGGAAAGAATCTTGATTGAGCTTGTTGGGATCCTACGAGATTGAGTGGTTGGTGTTGTGGCACAACACTTCAAAGTGGAGCTTAAGAATGTAAATGTTGTTAAAGCCTGAAACCACATTCCATGTTTGATGGGACCTCGTAGGGTTAAGTGGTTGGTGTTGTGGCACAACACTCTAGAGTAGGGCTTGAAGATTGTATAGGGTGTGGACCCTTTAAGCCACATTTGAGAGCAACAAAGTGCAGAGGTGTGCTTATGATCTACCCTCCGAGTGTGAACTACCCAAGTTGGGAACCACATTAATTCCATGTGTGTGCATTGGTTCATAAAGCTATGCTCCACCTGTCAATAGCTCCACCAACATCATCAAGCCTCGCAACAAATGAACATAAGAGGAAAAGGATAAGTTCATGTTTGATTCAAAAGCAAAAAATTGTGTATACTGTGTATTGAATAAATATGAATTTAATAGAGTAGTAGGATGTAAAACAGCCAAAGAAATCATCTTTGATCATGTGACTACTACCTATAACATCTATGGAATACCCTAGCATCTGCAAAATTTGAAAAAAAAGAAAAGAAAAGAAAAAAAAACCTCTTCCATTAGATTTGATAAGGTTTCATAGCAAATGCTAACTTGATACTAACCGTCCTCCTTTAGTGTGTAGGATTGGAATTGACATTTGTAGAGTTATAAAAAATTAGAAAAGCTAAATAAATGAAACTGAATTTAAGTACCTAAATCCTTAGGGTTTTATATGGAAATAATAATAAAATATGTATATTTCATTTTATTAGAAAGTATCAGCATCCCATGATATCCACTAGGAGCATATCTTATACTTATTATAATGTATATTTTTTCTTAAATATACATTGCTTGTATTTATGGAACTATAAAGACATTTTCACTTAAACATTTGTAACATGTATTTTAAATTAGTTAATATCAACTACATCATTATCCTTTGTGAGAATTGTGGACAAAGTTGATATCAAATACGCTTTTGAACAAGGTTGCTAAATGTTTTCTCTTAAGGACTTTTCTAAAATTTTTCCACAGGAACGAAAATTCAAGGAATCTTCTATTTTAGAAACTTCATTACCATGGATTTATGGTCCAAGATCCTTTTTTTTTTCTTTTTTTGCATCATGCATTATTTGCACTACCATAGCCAACCTTACCTTAGTTTTAGAAACTTGGGGTAGTAACACGTCCCCTACCCATACTTTAGTTTTAGAAACTTGGGGGTAGTAACACGTCCCCTACCCATATTTCACCTTATTCTAGGCTATTCATTAAATGCTGCTAAAGAGGCGAGGACCCAGGCCTATTAATTAGAGTGGAGACCTTTAATTGATTAGCATCTCTCTGGATTTGTCAATCTGCGTACAATATTTACTATACATTTCTGTGTATACAAATTCTTTGGTGAAATCTTTTTTTTTACCAAAAAAAATGTATTTCAAAGTAAAACTTGATTCCAAACAAGATTTAGTAGGAAAACCTAGCTTATTATCAAAATAATGATGATATTGAAAAGAGTTTTAATGGGTTTCATTACTTTCTAAAAACAGGATTACAAGAATATGGATTGGATTTTCCTACTGGGACCATACAGGATGGAATGTTCTAAAACTTACATGAAACAAAATATTATTTTGTGAGCACAACATTGTTTAAGAGAAAATATTAATTACTTTCATGCAAATGTATGGGCCAATGAATCTCCAGATATCTTACACAAACATAATAAAACTGAAATGGCTTTTCTATTACGCAGCGATGACGCGGTTATTATCATATAGGGGGTTACAGCAGCAGAATAAAAAGTAAAACCTACATCTTAGACGCGCAGGCATAAGAATACAGAAGGAATCATATTACTTGTATCCAACTGCTTGGCAGATTATTTTGATCGCTGATCAGATACATCTTTGATCAATTTCATGCTGACGCGATTATCGAATTCGTGATGTCTGTGCTGCTGCATGCTTGCAAGAAAAGTACAAACATTTCTTTGATCAGTGTTCTGCAGAAATGGAATCCCTCGTGATTTTTGCAGCGTTGAAAATGGATACAGAAAGATGCTCGTCATCCAAATACTCGAGTGGCTGTCACTATATCTACGCGGCGAGCAGCAAGTGGCGAAAGGACATTATTTTACTGTTCCTTGTCGGAGATAGGATATGGACGATGAGTGATGATCATCATCGGTTCACCTCAGGTTAATAAGTAAAAAGTTACTAAAACAGCTTGTAATTACGTATACACAGCATATATGTATTGTATATTATCTTATATTTGTGTCAGTAAAATGGGTTGCCTAAAATTTATGTATAATGCTTTTGTACTTTTGTATCCAATAAGATGGGTTGGTTAAAATTTGTCTATAACGAAATTTATATGATAAAATCATTACTGCAAACTGGAATGCTTCAACAGTGGAATCAAAAGAGTGGGTGGATTAAGCCAAAGTCTCACATCTTTTTGAGTGGGTGGATGAACTAAAACCTAGCCTTTTTGAGTGATTTTACAATTCAAGAAACAAGCATTTTACCATCATTTCAAATGATGATATTTTGGATTTTTTTAACCATCTAATATAGCATTCAATGCTATATTGAATGACTTTGTTTACTAAAGTACTCTAAATTCTTTTTGATCTTAGGAGTACTCTTATTCAGCTTTATCTTTGGCAAGTTATTGCAAACAAATTATCAAACTGGATTTACTTAGTTAATTATAAACTTTCAATCTTTTAAATGGAAACTAAATCTAGATGACTATATATTTCAAACATATATATAGCCAATGCTAAACTTTCTTATACCTTAACCAAAACTTTATTTTTTGCTTATAACTCTATGATATCCATTAGTATCCAACCTTGAATTTTCTGAATTAACACCTTATTATTTAGTCTATGTTTATTCGAAAGCTAACTTAACAATAATCACAGGTATATTGAGTTGCAATTTTGATGAAGATCATCATGGAGCATTTACAGGAACAACATGATCAGTTTACTCTCTACTTTGGTTATTTTATCAGGGTAGCCCTCTTGCAATCACTTGCACAACCCCTAGGCATTGAAAACATACTGCATAATGCATACATCTTTGGTTAATTTCTAAAGCATACTGCACAGTGCATACATCTTTCGTTAATTTCTTTCTAACAGTGCAACTCAATTATAATCTCTAACAGTGCAACTCAACTCAATTATAATAAGGGAGCCATGGATCAGTTGTCAGTTATATTGGTCAATTCTGTGCTAAAAGCCTGCGTGGCTGCATGCAAATTAATATGCAAATCAAGTCACTTCCAGCTTTGGGATTTTATTTCTTGTTTGTTTGTATCTGAATAGAATCCCACGTAGTCTGAAGTGCATTTCGAAGAAACAGCTTTACTTCACTCATTGCAAGTGGACGTCGCTGTATGTGCTGGGATCCGCATGGAGAAAGTCATTTCAAATATGGGTGACGGCACATAAATCACAAATGGACGATCATCCTCATCTTGGCTTCTGTTGTTGGTCACAATCCAGATAAAATATACTCCCCGAATCTTTGCAAATCCACGGCAGAAACGCTATTCATCACATATTCTATATTTCCAATCAGACTCACTGATCGAGAATCCTCGATCCACCACAGCCGTGGATTTTGAGAGCTCATCCCTTCTTTCTAGACTATAAGAACAGCCTTGCTCGATCATGGGGAAGCAAGTTCAATTTTAAGTTCAATTTCAAGTTCCCACTGAATCGATCAACATGGCAAAAGCATTAGCATTGTGGGCGCTCAGCATCTTGGCTCTTCAGGCCTTGTGTTTCTCTGCAAATGTATCAAATTTTATCTGTGTTGTGCTGCATTGCTATTTGCCAGAACTTTCAGTGTTTGGTGTTTGTTTCTGTATATCGGCTTAGATCAGTAACATCATGATGATCATGATGAATTTGTGTGAATTGTGCAGGCTGCTGATGTTGAAAAGGTTACTGTCGTGATTCTGGTGCGCCAGAAGGTTGCCTATGGGCAGCAGATAAAAGTTGTAGGCAATGCAGATGAGCTGTACAACTGGGACTACACAGCCGCCCCTGGCTTGACCTCGAACACCGACAACAATTGGCTCTTGGTCACTGTAAGAATTCATCCCACAGAACACCTCATAAAATCACAGCATTTCTATGTTTTTTCTCATCATACGAAACATTTAGCAGTTCCCTTGTGAAAAACGTGGAGGGGTCATCTAGATAGCAAGAAAATATAATCATCTTCCTTCCAATCTGGTCTCAACAACATAGGCTCTGTTACTGGGGTTTATGCCTGTTTATCTTAGTCATAATACTACTAATGGAAAAGGATGGTGCTTTCTTCCCAAGTCTTTCTAGGTTCGAGCCTCTTGAAAAGGAGGTTCAGTTTGAGCTATATATCGTTGGTTCTATTTTAGTCATCTATTGCTTATTTTGTGAGGTTAGATTTTTCTCATGTATTCACCCTTTTTCAGATCAGCTTAGTGGAATGACTTTGTTAAAGAGACCTTTCAAACAAAAATGGGTAGAAGCCAGCGATATATATACATACATGAAAACATACAAATAATCATTCTAAATTATCTAGATTCAGCATTTCAGTACAGTTGCATGAGTTATCTTTAATATGGACCTTTGTTCAGAGCTGGATGTATTTTTAGAAGAATAATAGTAGCGGAACACCTTGTTGCAGGAACTGCCGAAGGGGAGAACCTACCAATACAAGGCCGTAGTGGTGGATTACAATAACAAAGCATTGTGCTATTGCTGGCAGCCGGGCAACAACAGGGAATTCCAAATTGATGATAAATTCAGTGGATACTACCTTTTAAATGTTGTTTGGAAGGAGTCGACAGGAAATGATGTTGATGCTTGCAGCGTTGGCGATCCCTGTCAGAAACAGAACATCGCCACTGTAGTTTAATGTATCAATGCATATGTAAGATATTATGTAATATAGTTTAATGTATCAAAGCACATGAAACTAAGATATTATGTAATAACTAATACTATAATAACTATCATGAGTACATCATGATGGTTACAATAAAAGATATCATCTGAAGGCCGGCTTGGTGCCCAGGTTTAACATAGTAACCAAAGGCTTACCTCTATATCTTCCATTTTGGTGGCAAGTAATATTTTGTTTTACTAGCTTCAAATCCCGTAAAGGTTTATCAACAGAATGTTTTCAGATCAGTAATATAGGATTAATGCCTTTCAAATTTCCTTTTCATTTAGTAGACTTACCGCGAAATTGTGCGAAACGTTCATTCGTCAAAAGATGAAAAAAAGAAGGTGGTGTTTTCACGTTTCCCAAGCTTGAAATTCTGCCACGGTCCAGCAATTTTACGTTTCTAGTATTTTGTATCAGGGTACTCTGCCTCTTTTTATCATTTTTGAAATTACTATAAATATCACTTTGAAAAGAACGCTCAATCGCATGGAATGGTCATGAACTAAATCTAAATCCTTTTTGCATATTCTACATGGCAGGCCGACGTGTAACCAAAGTTTAGCATGTCTATGTGATCCCCTGCCAAAAAATTGATTATTTAGTACACTTGAATGTTAAGGAACAAATTTTTTCAGAGTCTATGTTAGAGTTTGGTTTTATGTGCCTTGCACAACTCTAATTATATAAGAATTATTTAGGTTGTGAAAAAACTTAACGCATGATTCATTGATTAAACAAACACATCATTATACATCTTTCATAATGGTATTACTCATATCTAGCAATATTTTGCTGAACTCATTACGAATTTCTTATTCATAACATATTCTTCTTTTTCTTAGTTTTTGTGTCTTTTTTTTGGCTACATCCTTACAATAGTTGCCTTGGCTTATTGCTCATGATAGGCATTTAAGGAATTTTTTTTGGTTGGTCACATAGGTTGGACCCTTCTTGGACTCTTTCAACAATCTATAACGTGGCCTGTTATGGACTATTCCTCTTCGTAGTTATTCTATTTAGTCTATCATAATCTTTTAGATGGTCTTCTCTTCCTCTTTAGGAAAGTGGATCATATTACAAATGCTTCATCTTGGATCTTCTCTTCTTTATTTAGGAAATTGAATCCTTCTTTACTTTTTCCATTTATGTTACTTTTTCAACCTTTTGGTTTCTAGTGGTCATAACCATTTTGTTGATCGTAATGATCCCTATGTTTCATTATCTTTCTTAATGCTAATTTCTTTCTTATCTTGGATATGCTCTTATTGTTACGTCGCATTTGCATATAGCATCCCTCTTTATGCATCTCATTTGGTTGCTACATTGTAAATGCTAAATCGTGTTTGATATATTATAGATGCAATATCGTATCTAGTATAGTTTAGTTGTGTTGATGCATCCTAGTTGATAAATCATGTTTTTGATCGCCTATGATATTAGGCATTTGATATCGGAGCTATGATATTGGATCCCTGATATCGGGGCACAAACTACGATGTTAGATATTCGATATCGTGGATATGTGTAAGCCTATAAATACAATACTTAGGCACATGATCCAAACAACTTTGATTCCAACCTTAGGTAGATTTTTGTAGTTTGTTTTTGTACTTTAGTAATAGAGTGAATGCCTATAGTGTGATGGTGAGTAGTTGTTCGGAGTTTTTATTTGAGTGAAGTGTACTTGAGCATAGTTCATGAAAAAAATAAAGATCAAGATTGCTTTCCATCATTGTAGCATCCACTTAGCTTTATTGTTTTACTTAGCATAATTTTTATTGTTTTCCTAGTTTAATTAGTTACATTTATAGGTACTTTACTTTTTTTGTTCATTAGTAAAGTGAAATGAGTACGATTGGTTTCAAACATTAAGTGTGATCATTTGGTAACTTAGTAGTGGTTTCACTTAATTCACTTAGTAGTGAACTCACTTGGTAATCCTAGTAATGGTTACATGAGCCAAAGATGTGTATGATAAACTAGGAATGAAAGCTTATTGCTCTAGGCTAGAGTAGATTGTTTTACCATTTTCCTTAGACTTAGAATCATTTTCACACTTTAGCATCATAGCTAGGAGTTATGGCTTACCAACATCAACTTATCATACACCTCACTAAGAGCTAAACCATACGCATTGATTATACTAGCTCCATGTGGAAAGACAATGACCTCGAACTTTAACCAATGATTAGCATATTCACATTGCCTCATCCTCGGATTACAATTGGGTTACATGTGAACATTTGTATATTGTATGGTTGGGTGTTGCATTACTCCACCACTTATCATTGGCGTCGTTTGTTGGGGACAAGTCAATGTATGCTTAGTGAGTAATTTCGCAAAGTTCATTGTACCTGAAACACAAAGTTAAATTTCATAAGCTTAAGAAGAGCACACTTAAAACAAATGTCTAAAAAGAATATAACATGGCTTCAAACAAGAATACCACATCACCTGCTAGGGAACCAAGTGAAACACCACAAAATTTCGAGCTTGGTACTTCCCCAGCAAGAAGCAGGTCCCTGGGACCCACGAACAGCCACGGCTACATTCGGTGTCGCATATTGTAACTTTGGGAATCAAGAGGCCTAATTTTCACTAAGTGTGCAATACTAGCGTATACGCCCAGCATCAACAGTGTATACGCTATACGCTCAGCGTATACGCTCGACACCCCCAGCGTATACGCCCAGCGTGCACATCTGGCCCATATGCCCGATGTACACGCCTCACTTGTACACTCGGCACCACAGATGAACACGCCCAACGATGAAGTCTCAATGACAGAATGGAGACAGCATCGAAGAGCAAGAATTGAAGCAAGTCGGCAGCCGTCAGCATATACGCCCGGTGTATACGCCCAGCCATTGTCGGCATGTACGCCCAGTGCCCATGACATCTCCACCCAAGTTCACACGCCCAGCATGTCCAGCGTATACGCCCAGCGCGTACGCCGGCCTGATGTAGCGTATACGCCCGGTAGATATAATATGTTGTGTATTTGTAAATTGTATGCACCCGGTCAACGCGCCACGTGTCTCCTAACCTGAGTCTAGCGTAACAATCGGTATAAAAACCCCACTTTTCCACTTCACCCGGACGGTTGGCAAAAATCCCAGAGCACACTAGAGACATCTACGCTGCACACCAGAGCTCAAAACCCTCTTACGCTGGAAAACCTGTACGCTGTGCACAGTCTCTACGCCACGCCCACAACGTAATCCAGCCCAGCCGCCCTCCCATCCACTGGGGCTTTTCGTCTGCTTTGTGCTTCGCCACAACTGCGTTAGACCGGTGCACTATATTCTCATTCTGTAATATCATTGTTACATTTGCTGCATGAGATTGTTTACAATTTTACGTCAATTTGGCCCACACATTCTGTTTACACCCGTTTACGCTTATGCTCCGTTTGCATCCGTTTTATGCTGTTACGCTTCGTGTACACCCGTTACGCCGTTTACACATAACCCGATGTATAACACTTCGGTGTGCGTTCGGAGAAATCCTTGTTTGATCCACGTGCGGACCACCCAAGGTACTTTGCCTTCGTGCATTCCAGCTCGCCCTCAGGCGAAGGAAGGGTCTTCTGTTCTCGTCCTGCGATCCCACGGTCTCTGTTTCCTTCCAGCCGGAGACCGACAATTTCAGGCGGTATAGAAATTGGCGCTAGAAGGAGGGCCTCCTAAAAAAACTCGCTCGCAAACGTCTCAGCGTCTACGCTGTTGAGCGTATACGCCGTCAACGATGCCGTTTTTTACTGAAACCCCAGCCTCGTCTGGAAACCTTGCCTGCACGCTTACTAGCGTCTACGCTCTTCAACGTTTTCACTACCCTATGTCAAACTCTACAAGTCTTTCAGCGTATACACTGCCAACTTCACATGGACTGTCCACAGAAACCCCAGCGTCTACGCAACCTAGCCTAAAAATTTATCCTGCGAACTGTCCAGCGTCTACGCTGTTCAGTATTTACGCTATCCCTTGTCTTACGCTGAGCATCATTTACGCTGTATTCTGTTTACGCTTTGCCTAGTTTTACACTGGGCCTTGTTTACGTTGTCTTGTTTTACGCCGTACTTTGTTCACGCCCTACTCTATTTTACGCTCTATCCTGTTCACGCCCTACTCTGTTTACGTTGTACTTTGTTTACGCCGAAGCTGTATACGATGCCTAGCGTATACGCTCCACCCCTTACGCTGTATACGCTGTCTACGCCGACGCCATACGCTGAACGTTGAAGCGTATATGCTGCACTTTGTCCCTTAGTTTACGCTGTACCAAGTACACTACTTTCGCTCCTCTACCTCGTGTCATACCCTTAACGATCCATCATGAACCCCGTGAACACCACCGTCGCAACAGCTCAAGGAACCAATCTCATGGACACCTTAGTTGTCCAACAGCCTGCCACGCAACACCTGAGAGTACAACCCACCGCGGGGCCCCGCTAGTCCCTAAGGTTGCAAGGGAGAGACCCGGCCTCAGACATCATAACTCAGGATTAGTATAACTTTATATGCATCAAGATACAAGTTGGCCTGGCTGTAGACCGAGCCGAACTGGAGGTAAAGAGGCAATTTGAACTCTTTTATAAAGAGGGACACGAGTTTATCCCCTCACTGTATGACGTCATCCCTGTTCCGGAGTAGTATTCGGAGCTCGTCACACAGCTCCTCCTACAAAGGAGACATTACTTGGATCAGCCTACACTAGAGTCCCAACTAGAGGAAGAGGACGACTTTGCCACTCAATCTGAACAAGAGGATTTTTACCACACTCTAAGCCTGCAAGCACAGGTAAACCCCATTTTTCATCCTGGTACAGGAGAGATCCTGCCCATCCAACCCCTCAGATTAACTCACACACAAATGCCTTCATCACACACATCCTCATTTGCTCATGTGCCACCTCCAATTGATCCACAATTCAGCACGCTTCCTCTTGTCATCGTCCCTGACGCAGCAGTCGACCCATCTTTACAAGCACCGCCCCCTCACGATAGCGTTGGAGTGACACTCCCACTCTGAGTGATAGGGATGCCACACGTGATACCGGCATCCACATCCGCTCACTACATCCCTCACATCCAAACGCATACAACCCCTTCTACCGCCATAACCCAACAGGGGGTCCCTCCCCAAAGAATAGCTGCACAACGGGTAACGATGGGTGCCCAACCACAGCAACATCAACCTCCTCACTATAACATACCACCCCATATGGCTCAACCAGCCAACGTTCTCCCAGTACAGCCACCACCATAGCAACCACAGCCTTTCCCCTATCATGTGCCACAAGTGCAACCCCCGGCCGCACAACTTTCGGCCTTTCAACCCACTGTCCAACAGTCTAACCCGTATAATATAGCACAACCTCAAGTTGCCATGTTACCGAGTGCCCAAGATTGGGCGGATGCCAAGAAACTGATGTAAGAATTAGCTGACAAGGTAAAACGCCTCAAAGCAGCCGCCGATGGGGAGCTAAAGGTAGTAGATTTCTACCAAGATGACCCCATCAGCTCATCTGTCCCACCCTTAACCTTGCCCAAAGGTGCTCCCTTACCAACACTAACCAAATACAATAGGGAGATAGATCCCAATGCACACTTGATAACATTTAGGCTAGAATGCGTGCTCCTCTAGGCATGGCCCCATTCCATTCTCCGAGTGTTCCCCATGTCCCTCGCGGGGAGGGCACTTGACTAGTATCGGGCTCTGCCAAGGAACTCCATCTTCTCCTTGGAAGACTTATTACACCAGTTTTTGACCAAGTTCAAGTACAACTTGAAACCCGAGGACACACTGGATAGCCTCATACAGGTCAAGCAAGCACCGCTTGAACTTGTGCAGAAATTTATCCAGAGGTGGAGTGCCGCTCTCAATGAGCTGCATGAGCCAATCTCCTAGACTTACCTACTCACTATTCTAAAAGGGGCCGTCAACGATTTCTTTAAATCTAAGCTGTATTACCTTAACGCGCGTGACCTTAATCAAGCATTTGTACAAATTAAAAACATAGAAGAGGTGGCCCAAAACAGCCATGACCCTGCATACCTAGCCTTTAAAAATCAACACACTAAAAAAGATAAAGAAAAGGCTAAGGCAGCCATAGCAGCAATAGCAGGGACGCAACAATAAAAAAAACCACCAGTAACTCCTACTAACTACAACAAACCAACTCCCACAACCATGCAAGAATCATCATCACAACAGAACCCAACGAACCATACGCGAAACTTTGAGAGGAAAGAACCCTCTCAATACACGCCTCTACCAATGAAGCCATCCCAGCTCTTCGATCAACTCTTGAAGGCTGGGCTAATGAAGCATAAACAGTTATCCCCTGCAGCCATCCAAAGACACAACTGGTTCTGTCAACTCGTACAGAACCCAAGCTTAGCAACGCCGGACGAGCCTCCCGTGTCCAAAGGATTCAGAATGGATCGCTTCTGTGACTACCATCAACGCAACGGGCACGGTATGGATTACTGTTTCACCTTGAAGCAAGACATTCAGTAGATGATCGATGACGGTCAAATCACTTTTGATGGGGCTAACCCCATCCAACCACAGAACCAAACTATGGAGGTGTATAAAGACCCCTTGAACACTAAAGAGGCACTGTATGTAATTAATACAATCTATTGTGGTGATGATTCCGAGACACCCCGCATCAACACCGTCTACCCTGAATATGAACAGGAAACACCCAGTAGGCCATTCGTAGTTCGGATTCCTCCCACTGTGTCCACACCCACACCTCAACCACCACACGTCCCGCAGCGGCTATACGTCGTCCGGGTGCCCTCGAATGTACCCACATCCAATGTCATGACGCGTCAAAAACCATACGTGGTGCGCATCCCTCCGGTCAATTCTGTGGATGCACCAACCCCTCATGCTCGGCCTACCCCTTTCGTAATCCGAGTACCACCCACCATTGCAACAACGGAGGTCCAACCTCCACCAAAATCAACCCTGTACATCATCAGGATACCTGGTCAGCCTCCTGCCCCATCATATCCGATCATCCACTCGCAACCCCGCCCAGTCCCATATGTGGTTAGGGTCCCAGGGCAACCGAAGGCTCTAAGGCCAACTCCACCCCCACGCAACACGCGAGAACGCCTGGTAGACAGGCTTACATGTGAGTGTGTGGAGAAGGAACGCCAATGGCTAGCTGTGGGGTCACCCAAGCCCACTCCCCTTAACTCCATGCCCATGTCGTCATCCAACGATCGACTTAACACGGACAGCGAAGGTGAATCATCTAAAACACAAGAACCGCATAAAACGACAATTCTAAACAAGAATGACAAACCAGTAAAATAGGAAATAAAACTATTGGGTCCAATGGACCCAGTCACTGCTGATAAAAACGTCCCTGACAGTAGAGATTTTGCAACGGCCCTGACACAAGTTACCCAAGCATAAAAATAGAAAAATACTTCACTAAGCTTGTACGACTTGGTTTTAACGTCCCAAACACATCAGGAAGCTTTAGTACATATGTTGACATCAATCCCGGTAAGTGAGGATTTGCCCCCAAATGAACCGTCTATTCAAGCAGTGATGCACTCGCCTCACGGGACTACTCCTAAACCCGTAAGCTTTCATGACGACAACATCAAAGGGGACAAGAAAACGGGGGAAATAACAATAGCCCCCATGTTCATAACAATACGTGTGAACCAGTTCAAGATACATAGGGTCCACGTAGACGATGGAGCCGCAACCAATGTTGTACCGTACCCCATCGTTGAACAATTGGGGCTTATTGAGTCAATTAAACCGACCGCAACTAATTGTTTAAAATTATTCAGTAGGTCACACGTAATGGTAAAAGGGATAATAACCTTGGATTTCATAGCAGGGGACCAGTTCCCTACATCTACCGAATTCCTAGTGATCGATGAGATGCCAGGGTTCAACCTAATATTAGGGAGACCCTGGTTGGCCCAACTCAGAGCTGTCTCCTCCCCCATACACCAAAAAATTCACCTGCCTTATGAGGGCGGTGAGATCATCATACACGGGGAGGCAGCTACCCCTATCATTTTGTCGCATATGGACATAGATCAGGGCTCGGAATTCGAGATCGAAAAGCCTAGCTGAAACGATAAGAATCCGCAACCACTGGTAACCAGTAAGCCTTCGAACACAGGACAAAAGCCTCCTAAAACCGAAACGCCTACGCCAGACGTTGTACGCACACCTCCTCATACAAAAACAAATACAGAAAGCATGACAGACACTGAGACACCTGAAAACACTGACATAGAAGCCGTGCCATCAGATGTCCCTTGGGCTGAATTACCATTCAACGTGATTAGCGAAGGGGATGCCGAATACAAAATCATACCAGTTAATAAATCGTAGGACATAAACATAAAAAGAATAAAAAAACAATTAAAATAAGATCAACGTGCCTAGTCCGAAATGACGTTAAACTATCCTCCATCCGAAATGACACTAAACTACGATAAATCGAAAAACGAAAAAATATTATTACTAAGCTACACTCCCTGTCCAAAACGATGTTAAACTATCACGTCTGCAAAGACGTAAAACTAGCCACGATCAGCGATGATCGGTCAACAAAAAAAAAAAAAAAATCCGTCCGTGTCATCTGAAATATTCCTCATTTACGACTGGGGCCTGAAATGGCCTTAAACTAGTTCATGTGCGCATACTTCGTTCTCCTTTTTGTTCAACATTTACAATCATATCTCTGCTTTACATTTAAGACAAAACAAAAAAATCAACCCAAAATATTTTTCATTGCCGCGTCGTGTTTACAATTAATGTCAAAATCAACAAAAATGTTTCTTTTACATGCAATGTTGTACTATTATAAGTGTCGAACGCTTTCCTCCATCTCAGAATTTTCAAGTTACAATTTCTGTATCAGTCTGAATCAAGAAAACAACAAAAACTCAAAAAATTAAAAAGGCCTAAGCATCTGGGGCGGGAGGATCATCCCCTTTAGATCCACCAGCATCAGAGGCCCCTGCTCCACTGGGGCTGGCTTCTTGAGCATCATCGCCACCTTCATCCTGAAAATACCAAAAAAACAACCAACATAAGAATAAGTGAATGTCAATGTTTTAAATACCGTTCAGTAAACTTCACAAGGACAAAACGCTTACCATAGGAGATCCCCCTAAGCCAAACTCCAGCTGACGAAGGATTTCTTCCTCTGAAATGCTGGCCCAGTTTGTCCCATCCAGGCCTAAGTCAATGTCTGCCAAAGTTTTCCCTTTGTCGACAGCTGACCAGGTAGGACGTTTCAGAGGAAATTCGCCAACCGACACTTCCCCAGATGCAGTTGTGATCACCCTTGTAGGCGACTCCATTTCCACAGTTGTATTCTAAGCAAAAGTATCGAAAGCCGAACGCAAACCCAAACCCTCCACAAACATCTCGAGTTGCCGCTTTTCAATGGACACCTCTTTTAGCGACTTCTTGTAGTAATGTTTGTGAGTCTTCTCATCCTGACCCCACTTACGAACCTTGGAAGCAAAAGCTTTCCAATCCTGACATTTAAGGTTTAGGAGATCAATTTGGGCTTTGCACTCCGCCATTCTCCGAGTCAGCGATCCATGACGATTCAGCAAATTCCAATATCTTATATACGTGACCTCGGATGTTCGCTAAGAGCGATCATCGCTTAGCCTAGCAGCGGCGAACTCGTACCGGGCCTTTAGATCGTCACGCTCCGCTGACAACTCAGAGACTTCCTTTTCTTTTGCCTGAATCTATGGCCACAGCTGCTCAATGGAACACCTACAAGTCCATAACGACTTGGCATTGTGCACAAAGCCTTCTGCAACTCCATCGTAAACAGGCCTTGGCACTTGTTCCACCTCTGGGGAAAGTGCGGTTAAACTTTCTATGTTGACGCTCTCAGAGGGATCCCATCTCAATTTAGCTCCTATCCATGTGAAAAATACAAATGTTAGGAAAATATAAACAAGATGTGAAACTCCAAACCTTTGAACAACTTATACCTATGTCAGGGTGGGCCTCCTGGATCTGTTCAACGACTTCTTCCGTGAGTCCAGCCACAAAATCCATTTTGCTTGGCATTTTCGACCAAGTAAATGGCTCACGGGTATGCGATGAACTAGCCTTAGCGGTTCTCTCCAGGGGAACCGTCTTCATTGGTACATCCAAATGCATTGTCCTGGTCTCGCTACCTTCCTCTGGACAAGATAAAAACGCAAAACATAAAAAAAATAATATACCACAAAAACAATGACTAACAGGCGAAGATGAAATGAGATAAAGAGAAAAACATACCATGATCCTTGTCACCTTCTGGGGGGTCACCCAGATCCAAGACTCCTTGAAGAAACCTGCGGAACACTTGATTGACACTGCCCTGGTCATCCAATGGCTCAGTTTCCGTGGTTTTCTCCTTTAACTCCTCCGTCTCTCCGCCCTGGCTCTTCTCTGTATGTTCCTCCTCATTGTTTTTCTCTGTATTGGTCTCCTCCTCCTCAGTAATAGTCTCTAGAGCCTGCTTCCTCACTGTTTTAAAGTTGGACCAAAAAAAATAATAATATCAAAGACATGTAAGCAATCGGGGTAAAACTTATAAACAAAACGAAAATGATAAACGGACGAGGTCCGCCTACCAGGCATCTTGAAGCGTATCCGCTTCACGCGTGGCTAGTTCACACTAGAGACTTCCTCAGCTGGGCACTCAGGCCTCTTTAGCTTTGCTTTAGCTTGGCCAATGGTTTCCTTGATGACCCATTCTGCCCTTCTAGCAGTGTAGGGTACCTCATCTAGCTCCAACCCCAAACTATCACGTGTGTGGATTGAACCGCCAGATGATCCCCCTGTGGTAATAGAAGCGGATTCATCAATGCCTTCAGGTACATCTTGGGATTTGGCTATATCATACAAGTGATTGATCCACGGGTGGGATAGTTGACCTCGATCCTATAGAACAAACTTGTTGTCTGCGCGAACCACCAAGAACTCGGCAAAACGGCGAAGATAACCGGCAAAGAATGCAAAGGTGAAATGGGATTGCGCCTCGACATTCGAGCGCAACCGCACTATCTCCTTGTGCATACCCGACAACAAAAATCGTGCCTAGTTATATCGCATGCCTATTTCCAAAATAGTTCGCATGACACGAACAGCCTTAACCCCAAGGCACCTCACCTGGGAAAGAGTTTTGGGGAATACCCGTGCTCTGAACAGGGGATATAGTTCGTTCACTTCTACAACTTTTGCCTTCCCCTGCATCGGGAATCCCTTCGAACCCTTTTCCACGCCTAGCCAATCTTCCAACTCCTGAATCGTCTGGAGCTCCTTATGAGCTCTGTCTAGTACTACATTCAAGCCATTTGCCGGTACGCCAAATAGGTTTGAAAAGAACTTGGGCGACAGATGGAAAACTACCTTCACACCCTTGATCTAGGTGCTGTAATATGAGACAGACTCATTGAAGGAGTCTACTATCCCAATCATCTCCCCAATGGAAACATCAGGACCTAGAGTCATAAAAAGCTCCATGAGGCTAGCGTCATCCAGGCAATGAGCGAGGGATGGAGGAGCGCAATTACGCAACCACTTCTGGGCCTTAGCCACCCCTCCGAACTTCATCGACAAAGTTGTCTCTGTTCACCCAGTGGTCACCGAATCCTCACCAGAAGGTACATCAACTGTAAAAACAATTTAAAATGGTCGTATCAGCGTAAATCAAAACAATTGGACAAACCCACTAACACATCTAAGAAATGTTATCATTTACCGTTAGTGGCAGATCTAGATGTGCTGCCAAGGTCATGAGGGAAGATTGGCCCATTGTCAGTCCAGTCTTCATGAAGCCACCCACAAGCCTTGCACATCGCAAATGCTCTGGAGAACTGCTTATGAAAGTGGACCATCAAACCCTTCGTTTGACTTAGTACGGTCCCACGAAGGGTGGGGCCCATCATAAATGCTTCCAGAGTAGTGTGAGCAAGGGCTAATCCTTCATCTTCAATGAGTGTCCCATCCGGGTTGGTCTTCGGCCTGTAAGCAAATATGGGTCAAAACAAGAAGTAAACGCTAAATAGCGAAAGGAAAGAGTAAGCTTAAACATTCCTACCTGGCCACTCGATACACTGTGCCGAGAGGGTTCTGGAATAATGTATGCGCACGGGCAACTATGAATAACGTATTTTTGAGATAATCCAACCCTTGCGGAAATAGTGCCCACATGTGCATTAATGGACGCGTAGACCGTGGCCTGCGGGTAGTACCATCTTTGTTAGCCAGAGGCCCCTCGTCAATGTCCTGTATAAAAACCATGACACCCTCTGCAGCCCCCGGCAGCATCTCCTCAAGCACGCTTCGTGCAGTCACCTCGTCAAAGTTGGACCAGATAGCCACCTTGAAATTGTCCAATAGGAAGGACAGAAATCCACACGTGCCTCCCATGAACCAAACCCTATTATCATCCACGGTCAGATCTAGGGGAACCTCGCCTTCCTCAACGGGGCCAACCCATGTTAATACCTCGATAAGTTCGACAATGATGAGGAAGCGTTTGCTGTCCCTGTAAACGATCATGATGCCATGACAGATTAGCCCGAAAAAAGCGAAAGTTTACATCATAAATCGACACTTAAAAATTTGGAAAATTTTACTAACTGTTTGTATTCAGCGTATACGCCACATAAGACCAGCGTATACGCCGGCGAAACCGTTCACACTTGGCACAAAAACACAGTCCAAACTCAACGTATACACTGTACACTGAGCGTATACGCTGCCTGGCTCAGCGTATACGCCGAAAATAAACTGTCCTGCCCTTAGCGTATACATCGGTGAAACCCTTAGCGTATACGCCGCAGCACGATTTAAGCGTAAAGTCTACGCCAGCATGGAATAAACAAGCTTATGCCGGAAACAGAAAAAATAAGTTTACGCTGACAGACAGCTGTAGACTAACAGCGTACACGCCGAATAAACCCTCAGCATATACACCGTCATAGTAAAAAGTTTACGCTGATTAAACAAACAAATCATGCTGGCAAGATTGCACAAAAAAACTCATGACGCCGTGGCTTACGTTGATATGCTAGTACAGGGAAAATGTTTATGCCGACAACACTTTACGCTTAAAGTAACACTCGGCGTACACGCCGCAAGACCCCATGTGCCTAAAAACCCTTACACTCGACGTATATGCCGAGGCTGTCTACACTATACAGGACAAAGCACAGAAATAATCAGATGCAAAGATCAGAGCCTACTTGTGGGATGTCACGGGCCAAGATGGTATCCTTGGCCTGGGCAGGCCCTGCAGCATAGCTTCCGTCTCCTCCGCGAAGGTCAAGTCGGGACCCTTCCTCCCCTAGCCCTCCACTTCTTTGCCCTTGTCCATCTCGGCTTATTTACGCTGATGATACAAGTTTACGCTGCTGAGAAGAAGTGTCTATGCTAACGCCTGGAAGTTTACACTCCATGTCTACGCTAGGGTTTAAGGCTCCACGTCTACGCTGGGGTTATGCTTTGGCATCTACGCTCGAGGAAATTTATGCTTACGCTAAGGCAATGCAGTTCACGCTTACGCTTTAACAGTTCACACTGTCGCTTACGCTCTGTCACTTTCAAAGTAAAGAAAATGGACCCCCCCTTTTTATATAGCGTTCCGTTGACGCTGACGCTCCGCTACGCTGACGCTGACGCTGACGCCGCCGTTACGCCTTTTTGCCATTTTTTTGGCCTTTTTCCTTATTTTTCGACCAAATATATATATATATATATATAAGAGTATATGATAAAACTAATAAAAATTATTAAAAATAGAGATTGCTACGTCTTAGTTCCCCAGTGGACCCCATTCCACATGGTTATTCTGAATGTTCTAGTTTAAACTACCATTATGGCCCGGTCCGACCTTAAAACTGCCAGTTCCCCATCCAACTTACGGCCCGGTAAGGCGTTAAACTGCCACTTACGGCTCGGTAAGGTGTTAAACTGCCACTTACGGCCCGGTAAGGTGTTAAACTGCCATGCGTCTCGGTGTGACGGTAATCCACCATTATGCATGTACACAGTTTAAAATCGTCGAAAGACGTAGAATGATACCCCTTTGCTTATTCAGCTCTCTGTTTATTGGCAGGAGCAAGCTCAATGGACTGCCAGCATTTAACCGCATCGTTAATCAATGACGAACCATACAACAAAATTACAAGAGACATTAACATAAATCTCATCAACTTGAGTTCACCACCAGACAACGCAGTCATAGCCTCAACACAGCAAATAACAGACAATTACAAAGGCATGACAAAATTCCTTGACATAGAGGCCGAGAATATCACTGAAGACTTGTTGTCTGAAACCCCCATCGTCATGCCCGATGGAGAAACTAAAATTTTAAAGTTGAGCACCTTATTACAACCGTCATTAGCCAAAAACATTGAGAACGTGCTTAGGGAAAATATGAAAGCATTCGCTTGGTCCTACACAGACATGCTCGGGCTAGATCCCCGAATTGTCCAACACAATATCATCCTTGATCCAAAGTTGAGACCAGTAAAGCAAAAGGCACGAAAGGTTAAGCCCAAGGTAGCATTAGCAGTTCGCAATGAGATCACCAAGCTTTATCAAGCTGGTTTCATTCGGGCTATCGATTACGCCGAGTGGGTGCCCAACATGGTCATTCTTCCGAAAAAGAACGGAAGCATTCATTTGTGCATTGACTTCCAGAATTTGAATATTGCAACCATAAAGGATGATTTTCCTCTACCCAACATCGATCAACTTGTTGACTCAACTGCTGGGCACACGCTATTATCCTTCATGGACGGCTTCTCGGGATACAATCAAATACGAATCAATCCGAAGCATCAGCTTTGGACAACCTTTATGACACCATGGGGAACCTTTTGTTACACAATGATGCCTTTTGGTCTCAAGAACACTGGGGCCACGTATCAAAGAGCAATGACATTTATCTTCAGTGATTACATATTACACTCACTCAACGATTACATGGATGACATTGTGGTTAAGTCAAAAATGGAGGAACAACATATACAAGATCTCGATTTAGTATTAAAACGTTGTCTAAAGTATGAACTGAGGCTTAACCCAAAAAAATGTGTCTTCGGCGTCAAAACAGGCAAAATGCTTGGATTTATAGCATCTGAAGCAGGGATACGCGTGGACCCCGATAAGGTTAAGGCCATAGCAAACCTGAAACCACCAGGTAACCTTACTGAACTTCGAGGTCCACAAGGTAGATTACAGTTCATCAGGCACTTCATAGAAAAACTGACAGATAAACTAAAACCCATGAACCACTTGTTATGCAAGAACGTACATTTTGAATGGACTCCGCAGTGTCAACAGGCATTCGATGACATTAAAACGGCACTTGCCGGGCTACCCACGGTTTATCCACCTGAAAACGATAAACCATTCTACATCTACCTTGCTACTTCGGATTCGTCCATCGCATCTATGCTTTCCCAGAAACGAGATGACGGAACCGAAGTCCCTGTATATTACCTGAGCCACGCATTAGTTGCCCATGAGAAAAACAACATGGAGAAGTCATGTTTAGCTTTGGTCTTTTCTTTAAGGAAATGACGACATTACTTCTTCTGTAACCAGGTTTACATAATTTACAAGGACAATGTACTAAGAGCCATAACAGGGAATATTTACAAAACAAGTCGAATAGCCCAGTGGAAGGCCATGATAGCTGAGTTTGACCTGTACTACGTAGCGCAATCATCAGTTAAGGGTCAAGCTATAGTAAATCAAATGGCAACATCACCAACGTGCGACCAAGCGACTATAGACCCAGACTTCCCAGATGAGAATATAAGCGCCATAGACATAGTGCCTGATGACTACGACGCTATTTTAAACTTTGATGGGGCATCCACCTCTCGAGGAGGAAGTGTAGCCGCTGTCATCACCCATCCCTCCAGGGAGATCCAACCCTTTGCCTATCGTTTCGACTTTCCTTGTACCAACAACATAGCAGAGTATGAAGATCTCCTTAGAGGTCTCGCGGCAGCTCTGGCTTTAAACATCACATGGCTTGTAATCAGAGGGGACTCGCAACTAGTCGTAAACCAAGTCACATACGTCTATACATGTAAAGCCCAACATTTACAGCCATACTGCGACTTGGCAAAACACTAAATGAGGCGATTCGAAAACATTGATGTGCAACACGTCTCCAGAAATGATAACACCATCGCAGATGCATTAGCCACATTAGCACTAAACATATCTCCAAACATGTTCCACACGTTGCCAAGCTCCATAACCAGTTGTGCTGAACCAATCACTGACACCCTTGACATGTTGCCAATTGCATCTGTTAGTTCAACACACGCGATAGAATGGTACGATGACATCAAAGAATACCTTCTACGCGGTGAAACACCATGACATCTAACAAATGCATAGAGAGACGCGGTGCGGAAACGTTCTAAGAAATATACCTTGGTAGGGAACACGCTGTGCCGACGATCTTACGAAGGCATATTGCTAACCTGCGTTAGTAGTACCGATGCCCAAACTATTGTTGAACAGGTACATGAAGGACTATGTGGAGGACACATAGCGCCAAAAGCCATGGCAACGAAAATCAGGCATTTGGGCTATTATTGGTCATAGATGGAATATGACTGTTTCACCAAAGTCAAAACATGTAGTGCCTATCAAAAACATAGTAATCTGATACATGTCCCACCGAATGAGTTGCATACAACGCAAATCACATGGCCCTTTCAAAAGTGGGGGTTGGACCTCATTGGTCAAATAACCCCCTCGTCTTCCACAGGCCATAGTTTCATTATAGCCACCACAGAATACTTCACGAAGTGGGTAGAAGTTGCTCCCCTTCGAAAAACTGCATCCAAGCACGTGTGCAATTTCATTTTAGAAAACATTGTAACCCACTTTGGCATTCCTATGACAATCATCACTGACAACGGACCACAATTTAGCAGTGCTGAAACCAAAGCCTTTTGTGAAAATTTAGGGATCAAACACTCGTTTTTGTCCCCTTACTATCCTCAGAGCAATGGACAAGCGGAAGCAACAAATAAGATCATTATTACAATACTGAAGAAAATGCTTATCCAGAGCAAAAGAAAATGGCACGAACAATTGGTATACGCATTGTGGGCATACCGTACTACGCACCGAACTTCGACAGGTAAGACACCTTACAGTCTTGTTTACGGTTCAGAAGCTGTTTTACCTTTGGAACTGCAGGTACCATCTTTAAGGATCACACTTTCTGGGCTCCTTGACGACAGGCAAAACAATGATCTACGAATTGTTGATCTTGACTCGGTGGAGGAAGAACGTGTGCGCGCCCTCGATCAGATCAAATGGTACCAAAAACAGCAACGGCAACGACATCGGCATGACATCAAAAAGCGCCCTATCAAAGAAGGTGACCTTGTGCTTAAAGCCGTTCGGGAACATCCGGACAAATTCTCAGCTAATTGGGAAGGGCCTTACCTAGTTACTAGAGTATTCGACAATGGAGCATTCAAACTAGCTGACATGGAAGGAAACGAGCTTACCAATCCGACCAATCATTTGTACCTAAAACCATTTCACGTTTGAAGTATGAGCTCAGGTATGCCAAGTCCTAGAATCATGACTATAAACTAATACCACAGCTCGTCCTGGGATCATGACAGTAAACTGATACCATAGAACAGTCCTAGGTTACGACTCAAAACTGACACCACAAATGTCCTATCATCATAATAATAAACTGATATACCACAGTGTCCGCAACGACGATAAACTAGCACTCGTCTAGCATGACAGTACACTGCCATCGTCGCAACCATCGGAGTCTGCTAAGACTATAAATTAGCTTGCCTCCTCATAGTCTGCTAAGACTAAAAACTGGCAATGTAACGTCCGCCACGATGCTAAACAGGCAATGTCCAACGGGTTACGACATAAAACTAACCCATGATAGTCCACCTAGACTATAAACTGGCAAGTTCGTCTCTGGTTCATCAATCTACCACCACATCTAAGCTGCATCACTGCATCACCCATCATCAGAGGATCCTACCGACGCTGCTACTATTGACATACACTCTACCGCCGTGTAAGTCTAAGCTCGATCATTCACTCATGGTTTTCTTGTCTCCTTGGAGTTGTGTTTGCAGGATGACACTCAAAGGTTTTTTGCACAAGGATGCAAACCGTTCACTAGTACATCCCTGTTCACCGACTCATTCCCTATCCATTCACAAACACATTTTATCCAATCATACCCCTGATACATCCAGTACACACGAAACCTTGAACATGCTTTCATATACTGTTGCACATGAGTACAAAATCAACGCAAAAAAAAAAAAAACAAAAAAAAAAACTCCTGGCACTTCCCATATAAGCCCCAGGCGGGAAGGCAGTAGTCTCAAAACCCAGTACTCACGTCCAAAACGATCACAAAGCATATAGTTGCATGGCTCTGGCTCTCCGCCAACAGGTCTCCCTAAATACGAGCCCTGTTCCTCCAATGCATGTAACACGTCTCCCCGTGATTTTGGTTTGGCAAACAAGCCCTCTTGAATACTAACCAAGAGCCTCATTTCGCCAAAGAACACACATCCTATGTCTGAACTCCGAGTCTGCTAAACAATGGCTATTGACAAGGACCAGCATGCCGCATACCTGAGCACCCCATCCCCCAGCATAATTTTTTGGGGAGTCGCCACTCTCCACAATCTCATTCCTCCTATCAGCTACGAATTTCCCTTTGTTGACCCCATGTACTACTGAACACGGTGCAATGACATCTAGTCAAGTGGCAAAGAACGAAGTCTATATCAAATTGCTTGTGGTGTTTTGCACTTCTTTGTCGACGCTTCTTGGGTCGATTCCTCCAAGCGTCAACAAAGAGGGGCTAATGAAACACCACAAAATTTTGAGCTTGGTACTTCCCCAACAAGAAGTAGGTCCCTGGGACCCACGAACAACCATGGCTACATTCGGTGTCACACATTGTAACTTTGGGAATCAAGAGGTGTAATTTTCACTAAGTGTGCAATACCAGCGTATACACCTAGCATCAACAATGTATACACCCAACACCCCCAGTGTATACGCCCCAGCGTATACACCCAGCGTGCACATCTGGCCCATACGCTCGATGTACACGCCCCACTTGTACACTCGGCACCACAGATGCACACGCCCGACGATGAAGTGTCAATGACAGAATGGAGATAGCACCGAAGAGCAAGAATTGAAGCAAGTCGGCAACTGTCAGCATATACGCCCGGTGTATACGCCCAACCATTGTCGGCATGTACGCCCAGCGCCCATGACATCTCCACCCAAGTTCACATGCCCAGCATGTCCAGGGTATACGCCCAGCACGTACGCCGGCCTGATGTAGCATATACGCCCCACGTATACGCCCGACAGATGTAATATGTTGTGTATTTGTAAATTGTATGCACCCGGTCAACGCGCCACATGTCTCCTAACCCGAGTCTAGCGTAACAACCGGTATAAAAACCCCACTTTTCCACTTCACCCGGACGGTTGGCAAAAATCCTAGAGCACACCAGAGGCATCTACGCTGCACACCAGAGCTCAAAACCCTCTTACGCTGGAAAACCTGTACACTGTGCACAGTCTCTATGCCATGCCCACAGCGTAATCCAGCCCAGCCGCCCTCCCATCCACCGGGGCTTTTTGTCCGCCTTGTGCTTCGCCACAACTACGTTAGACCGGTGCACTGTATTCTTATTCTGTAATATCATTGTTACATTTGCTGCATGAGATTGTTTACAGTTTTACGTCAATTTGGCCCACGCATTCTGTTTACGCCTGTTTATGCTTACGCTCCGTTTGCATCCGTTTTATGCTGTTTACGCTTCGTGTACACCCGTTACGCCGTTTACACATAACCCGGCGTATAAAACTTCGGTGTGTGTTCGGGGAAATCCTTGTCTAATCCACGTGCGGACCACCCAAGGTACTCTACCTTCATGCATTCCAGCTCGCCCTCAGGTGAAGGCAGGGTCTTCTGTTCTCGTCTTGCGATCCCACGGTCTCTGTTTCCTTCCAGCCGGAGACCGACGATTTCAGGCGGTACACCAAGGAGAAACATAAAGAAGAAGAAGACTAGAGTATGTTGATGTAGACAAGGATTTCATATGCTCATTATGATCCTTACTATCCCAACTTCACATTCATCTTTCATTAGGATAAGCAACTCAGGTGGAGAGATCTGCAAGGGAAAGTTGTTCTATTGCTAAAATGTTCAGTGTCCCTTATGCTCCAAATTGCTCTCAAGGTGTTGAAATTAAGTGAAGTAATTGGAGGGTATCATGAAACCAAATACACTGTCCATATGAACCTACAGATGAGCAGTTAAGAAAGGACAAAGCCATGGAGACAAGACATGAATAAGACAAGGAAAAGATAGTTAATTCTACTATTATCTTGGAGGATCTTGATGGAGATGCATTTATTGTTAAACATCTCCACCACAATCATGAGTTCCAGTCACAGAACCTATCATTTGACTGGATGAACCTATTAAGAATAAATCACACTTCAAACTAATAGAGAAGCTTAGGTAGAAGGTGAAAGACTCAAGGTAGAAGTAGGACTTAAGGCCAAGAGTTCTTGCTAGATTCCATAGAGATGAACATTAGAGTCACCACAAGAAGACAAGCTGGCACTATTCTCCTACAACCTCATCTAGATCCTCACGATCATCAGAAGACTATGAAAGAAGGAGGTGACTGTACAAGGATCATGATAGGGAAGAGAGGAGAACTCATGACCACCATGATCATCATGATTGTTACTTAGGACATTCTGATTCAAAAGATGAAGATGAAGAATATAAGAAACATAGATGAAGGGATCATAGAATCATGAAAGGGATGAGCATAGATTGGGATATTACTAAAACAGAGTGCATAGACTTGATTAAGATGATGAACCCTTGATGGAAACATCTAGTATGATCAACATATAGGAAGCTATTCACATCCTAACTAGACATTTAAGGGATAGCCAAATCAAATATCTAGACATGAATAAGATGCTAAGATTTGAAGGTGGCTATAATGTTGATTCACAACATCACCTTCAAGCTTTCCACGATGCCTGCATCCTAAAAAACATCGAAAGTGATTGGCAAAAGTTAAAGCTATTTTTCAAAACACTTATGAGGGAGGCTGAGAGCTAGTATAACTCACTAGAACTTGAATCAATCAGATGCTAGAGTACCATGCTCAAACTCTTTAATGAAAAATATCAAAATTATTCATAAGTGTCTAACTTAAGAATATAGATCCAGGGATGGACTCAAGGGACTCATGAGACCTTTGATGTAGCAATGGATAGATATTATTCACTATTGCATAGATGCCCAAGCAATAGATTTTTACTAAGAGAATAACTTAGGCACATTGTAGATGGGCTATAGAGCAAAACTAGAGAGACTCTTGGGGTTTACGCCCAAGGTAGGTTATTAGAAATGACCACCCATCACATCCAAATACTAATTGACCAAGTAGAAAAGGAGGAAGGTGAGTTAAGAAAGAGGGAATCAACTAAATAGTATAACAGAGATCTATCAATTTGAAAAAGAGATGTACGAGTCTGCAATACATAAGAGGAGGAAACCTTAGATTGGGCCATCTAGAAAAAGACTCTACCGATCTAGAAATTTGTAAATGACATCACAACCAAAGTAGAAAAAATGTGGGATTCCATTGATGAAAAATTTACAATTGGATTAAAGATTCGAAGGAAAAAATTGAGCAATCCTTTAGAAAAGGCAAAGATAAGAGGAAGAGAAAGAGTCTAGATAAAAAGACAAAGTTGCTTTAGTGGCTGAGTGCTTAGACATTGGCTCCATAGATGAGGTAGGTTGCATTGTATATCAGTATGAACATCACACTGGATGTTGTCCAGTCATGACACATCTACAAGAGATGGGGGCATACACAATCAATCCCAAATTTGTTAAAAAATAGATGCCAAAATGGTTACCTTATTCGCAAGGTAACTATTGAAAGACCCTCCAACCAATGTATTATCGTAGTGGAGCTTTGCTGCAACTGTAGGAGCATTATTATCAATAGTGGCAACAACCTCAATTGTGGGATATGCCACCACCACACCAACAATATTCCTATAGATAGCTAGATTTATATGCATATTTTATCCAACGTATAGTATCACCCAGTAATGCAATTGCTTAGACGCCATAGTACTATCTAGTAGAATACCATAGATTGAAGCCATCAAGGATAGACCCAAACTCATATGTGCATCCATAGATAGTTGGTCATTCTAATCAACACCTAAATCCACTACCATCAATGCCACCATTTATTATGTAGGGGGAATTTCTATCACAACCACAATAGAAGAATGCTACTAGGGTGGTTAATATGCAGGAGGAGATGGTTACCTATGGATCTCAACCCAGGAAATGACCATTCATTAGAATGAGTCTATAAAAGAGTCAACAGATGTGGAACACATCTACTTCTACCCCATCTACATCCAATCCTTCTTAATGCATCAAGATTTCGACTTTACCAAGTTCAAATATCACAACTGTCATGCTCACGTAGATAATAACTTCTTGGATTAAGACAGGGGCTCTTCCATAGAAGATAACTAATCTAGGAAGTCCCTTAGTTTATTACCAAATAGTAAGAAAAAAATCATGTAAAGCTCTATTGGATTCTAGGTCCAGAGTAAACCTGATATCTCAAGACATGTATTAGGCTTGGAACCTACCACCACTAAAGAAAAGTAACATTCTCTTAGAGCTTGTAGACTAATCAATTAAAATTCCACTTGGACAATTGGATGATGTGATTACTATCATCAATGATTAGTTCTACCCTAGTAATTTTCTATTCATACACGTGGGGAATAATAAGGAAGAATTTCCAATTATCATGGGAAGAGCTTGGCTTAGCATCCTGGTTAATAAGATTGGAATTCATGATTTCTCCTTGGAAATTTCCAAGGAACATGAGGCTAGAATCATACAAAGATGAATAGTTCCATGTATTGAATATATTGATAATGGGTTTAATTGTGTGAAAAGAACATGGGCTAATAAACAAGAAGAGACCAAGGCATGCAATAGATGTGTTGAAACAAGATGTGTGCAAAATGGCCTGTATGCAGTTGCCACCTAGTAGGAGGTAACACAGTGGCTAATTACTAGTGAAGAAACTCAATTTGACAAGGACATGGAACTAGAAGAATAAATCATTAGTACCTATGTTGTAGGAGCTAATAAGCTAGAATAGCTAAGGAAAGGGCACCTCTACACTCAAATTAATCAAGAAGAAGGAATAGACTAGGGACACCTAGAGATCCTAGACATAATGGAACTAGAACCACTAGAATTGAAATCCATACCAACAACATTAGAATGTGCATTTTTGAACAAAAGGAAGTTAGATATTATCAATGCCAACTTAAATAAAGGATAAAAAAATAGCTGAAAATTCTTAACAAGTGGCCTACAACATTCATGTAGTCTTATGATGAGATCATGGGAATTCATCCACAAATTTATCAACACCAGATCTATGTTGATCTTGTAGTCAAACCAAGATGCCAACCTTAATGATGGCTCAATCCTAAACTAAAGGAGGTAGTCAAGAAAGAATTGAAGAAGTTGCTAAAGGCAAGATTCATCTATCCTATTGTGGATAGTAAATGGATCAGTGATTTAGTGATTGTTCCAAAGAAATAGGGTAAATAGTGCATCTACATTAACTTCCAAATGTTGAATTCTTCTATGTTTAAGGATCACTTCCCTTTGTCATTTGTTGATCAGGTCATGGACACAATTGTAGGACATGAGTATTACAATTTTCTAGATGGGTATAATAAATACAATCAGATTTGCATTACACCTAAAGACTAGGAAAAAACAACATTCACCAATCCATGGGGAACATTTACTTATAGATAGATGCCCTTTAGTCTTTGCAATGCACTAGCCACCTTCGAGAAACTATTATTAAGTATTTTCTAGAAGTAGATAGGTAATGGTATTGAAGTATTTATGGATGATTTTTCCAAGTATAGGCTAGATTTCAAACAAGCACTAGACCAGTTAGAGTAGGTACTTAAAAGATGTGTTGAAAATAATCTAAAGCTCAATTGACAGAAGAACCATCTCATGGTCCAGGAAGGCATAGTGCTAGGACATAAAATATCCTAGAAGGATATATGGATAGATCTTGAAAATATTAGAGTCATCCAAAATATCACTCAATGACCAAAGATAGTGAAAGATGTAAGATCCTTTTTAGGCTATATGGGATACTATAGAAGGTTCATTGAAAACTTTTCAAATATAGCCAAATCACTTGTAAAACTTACAAGGAAGGATGCACCTTGGACTAAGTCATGTGAAAAGGAATTTGAAGCTCTAAAGAAAAAGTTAGTTGAGACACCAATCCTGCAAGCTTAGGATTGGTCAAGGCCTTTTCATATCTTGATTGATGCTTCTAACTATGTGCTTGGTGCAATACTGACACAACTTGATGATTAGAAATGACCATACTACATATGCTATGCTAGCTAGAGTAGCACCAAAGCATAACTAAATTACACCACAATTGAGAAGGATCTAATGATTGTGGTTTATGTGCTTGAAAATTTCACTTGAAAAGTTCAAACATGATGTGCTCAGTTACCAAATCTATGTCCACATCGAGCATAGCACTATCCAATTTCTTATGAATAAACCAACGGTTAATCCCAGAGTGATAAGATGGCTTATGATTCTTTAATAATTTGAATTCATGATGATTGATAAGAAAGGAACAGAAAACATAGTAGTTGATCATTTATCAAGATTGAAATGTGATTCATATAATCCAGTGGAACCTTTATCAAATGAATTTCCTGATGAGGATCTATTTACTAGAACAATAAAGGTTGTAGATTCAACAAGGAACCCATGGACTGTAGAGTACTTGACTTATCTAAGAACAAAAGAGCTTCCTATTGAATAGAGTATAAAATAATGTGAGCAATTTCTCCATAGAGCAAAATAGTACATGGAAATCAATGGCAATTTGTACAAGATCTGTGCAGATGGGCTTGTTAGATGGTATGTGCTAGAATGTGACTAGCAGAGAGTTTTATAGGATGTCCATGAAGGTCCATGTGGTGGCCACTACGTAGGGTGTAGAATGACACTTAAAGTGCTGATGGAAGGCTACTTTTGGTCTACTTTATTTAGAGATGCCCACATTTTTGCACAATCTTGTGAACACTGTCAAAGGGATGGAGGAATTATGGCCAGGTATGAAGGACCACAACACTTGATACAACTATTGAAACCTTTTGATATTTGGGGAATTGATTTTATTGGGTCCATTCAACTAATGTCAAGCGGAAAAGCATATATTATTGTGATTGTGGATTGCTGCACAAAGTGGGTAAATGTAGCAATAATAAAAGATTGTACAACAAAGACAACTACCAAAATTATCCAACAACATGTGGTGAACAGATTTGGAGTACCAAGAATGTGTATTTTAGATAATGGGACTCATTTTACTAGTGCTACATTTAAGAAACTCATGCAACAACTTGGGGTTAACCATAAGCTAGAAACACCATATCATCCTTAAGCAAAAATTTAAGTTGAAGTAACTAACCAAAAAATTATTAGAATACTTACTAGTATGGTTATTAGGTTTAGAAGTGATTGGAGTACTAAATTAAATGATGCTTTATGGGCTTATAGGACATCTTGGAAACTACCTATAGGATACACACCATATGAGTTAGTCTATGGAAAATTGCTGATGAGTGGCGAGGTACCCCTACACTCAACCATACGAAATGAGCGTTACACACGCGATCCGGTCGAACTCCGCAGATGGACTAGTTGTGGCACCTAGATAGTTAGCCTTAGGTCGCAGTTCGCTGTCTTCCCTTCTAGACTAGTTTTGCATATGTCACGTATGGTTTAGTCTAGATGAGGTGTATGATGTGTTCTAATCTAATGCTACTCCTGATGGCAGTGGAAAATAATATTTAACTAAATCTAAGCTAAGAGGAAAAGGGTAAGAAAATCTAATCTAGCCTAAGTGCGACGAGCAACCGATTCCTTGATCAACCGTACACATCTTGGACTTCGTGCACGACTGCCGCTGGGACTACCAAGCATAGGCCTAGGTACGCCACTGGGATTACCAAGCGCAGACCCCAAATATGCCACTGGGTTACCAAGCGTAGATCCCCCTAGCTACACCACTGGGCTACCAAGCAGTCACACTTAAATGGTCGTAATCAAGTCGTACTCGTTTCGCTTCTAGGAGTTCAGGGTTGAGAGACTAATCGCGATAAGTAACCGATTCCTTAACTAGCCGTACACACCCGTAGATGCTCGTAGTCAAGTCATACTTACACCACGCTATGAAAGCAATAAATAGCATGAAATAAATAACAATAAATAAACTAAGGAAATGATGCAATGATGAAGTAATCTCGATCTTTATTGCCGATCATGTGCGTGTCCAAGTACGGCACACTCGAATAAAGACACCATACAATCACATTCACCACACTGCGGGCAGACACGGGAAAATTCTAACTCTGGAGGGATCAAACTGCCAGAGCTTCACTACACTAAAACTGGGATCCCGAATAAGGGAGAGCAACCTCTTATTTATAGAAATGACGGCTGACTGCGATATCGCGTACGCGATATCATAGGGAAGGCTGCGATATCTCATATGCGATATCGCGGGGGATGCGATATCGCGTCGGACGCGATATTGTGTACGTGATATTGCGGCCGACGCAAACTGCATCTCATCAATTGCCAACAGTTCCAATCTAGGTAGAGGTTCACATTTTAGCTACTACCAATGAACTTGGCCTTAATCTAACCTTAGCCCAAAAAAACATCTAATGAACTTGAATATGCTAAATAAGAACTGACTAGTAGCACTTATGACTAGAAAAATCCATAAGCATCACTCCAATCTTAGGCACAATATATGGATAAGGCATATAACCATACAACTGGGTGACAAGGTTCTTTATTATAATCCTAGTCATTTATCCCAAAAAGCTAAGTTTCAGATACTTTGGAAGGGACCATACATTGTACAAGCCACTTATCCATTTGGTGCCTTACATACCCACCATCCATCTTGTTCACATAAGCTTATCCTTGTAAATATCCAACAAGTCAAACCATATTACAAATGTTTCAAGGAGTCTACACAACCTACCTACTAGTCTTCTACTTATTTCATCTTCCATTTACCTAATCTTAATAATAGTCATGGGGGTGTCAATTTTGAACCATAGGTACGTTACTAATTTTTTCATTTTCTTTCCATTTTTCACTTTCTTTAATGTTTTCTTATCCTTTGATACTTTTCATTTCTTAAATTTTTGACATTCTTTGATATATCTTTCAATTCTTTTAACATTTTTCATTCTTTACATGTTTTCATAATTCTTATATATTTTTCATTTCTTTCATACTTTGTTTTTAAAAACCCTTTGTAGATAATTTTTCTTACTAATAAAACACATTACGAATAAAGGCAAGATGTAGTCCAATAAGGTGAAGATTTTTGTATGTTATTAAGTCATAAGGGAC
This sequence comes from Gnetum montanum, assembly GCA_015680685.1. Lineage (NCBI taxonomy): Eukaryota > Viridiplantae > Streptophyta > Gnetopsida > Gnetales > Gnetaceae > Gnetum > Gnetum montanum. The sequence goes on from MNCI01018426.1 coordinate 476,903, forward strand.
TAATTATTTAAATAGTGAGCCTAGGACATCCATCCATCCATTCCATTAATACGATGTTCTTACCATGGCCATAATGATATTCTTTTCCGTCATACAACTAAGAATAAACTTGTGATCATTATGCTTGGACCCATAAGTGAAGAACCAAGTGGAAATGAAAAGGGTATGACATCAAGGGGATTTTTGGATTCTTTTGAATTATTGTTATGAGTTATATCATGTTGCTAAGGTTGTATTACATCCTTTTAGATTTAATAAAAAATGGGAGTAAGAGTAAAATAAGTGTTTCCTTGAAAGGTTGTCATAGATAAACATAAAAGAGCACAAAATAAATTTCTGGGGGCTGCATTGAAAAGACATGTTACCCATGCCTAAAGGTAGGTGGCTTTTCATAAATCTAAAAATAAAATAGTGCCATGAATAAAACTCCTCTCTTGGACAATATGCCAAGTGATGATACTCCTTGGAACATTGATAGTCTTATAATTGTAATTTCAAGAGATGAAATGATGTGATGTCACTAAAATGTGGTCTAGACTTGGTTTGAATCTTGGAAAGATAAGCTAGTAATTACTTTAACCACTAATAAAACATAAGAATTCATTATGCCTATGGTAAGATATCTCATGTCCCATTTTTTGCAATCCCTTCTAAGTCCATCTCATCTCACTATAAGAATAGTCATAACCTATGGTTTTTGTATAACATAGTAATATTTTTCCAATTTGGTGGTACTAACATGTGTGTTTAGCTAAATAGGCATGCATTACATTCAACTCCTTAAGTGCCTAAGGACACTTGTAGTTATGGTTATACAAGGGAATTAAGGGTTGGAGCTTGCTTTGGGGAGGACCCACTTGTATAACTATTGTACCTTATACCTACCAAGTGATTCCACATCATCTTGACCTTTCAGCATCAACAACCATCAATAAAACTTCCCATATCATTTACGTTATTCGTTCTAACAACATGGATTCATTACCCTTCTTATCCATCTTATGAACTTTCATAGCACAAGATTCCTTCTTTACATGCTATCCATGATCAAGTTTTGATGATATATGCATCATAATCATCCAAGACCCTTTGATTCTTCTTTAAACCTTCCTAACATTCAAAGAGCATCAATTTCCATCCTTAGAACTTCACAAAAAACGTAAATTTTTGTCCTTGATATTGGAGTTGCCTTAATATTAAATCCCCAATATTGAGACACATAAATCCTATATATAGGTAGATACTTAGCGAAATTTTCCTTATTTTTATTTGAACCAAGTGAAGATCTTTCAAATTTTCTTCTCTAATCAAAGCCCTGACATTGTTGCTTTCCCAAGTCATAACTTCCACATTATCACTTTGATTTATGAGATTTTAAAATCTATTTTATCCCAGAGTGCTCATCTTAGTTATGGGAGGTACTAGTGAGGAAAATTTGATCCAAATTTTCAAGAATTACTAATGCCTAGAAGGTATTTTAAGGGTAAGTATAAAGTAAAACTTGAAAATTTTCAATAAAAAATAATTATATTAACACCATAAAGCTTAAATAATGACTCTTAAGAAATCATAACCATCATTACAAACCATGAATATGAGCAAAATAAACAATTGTGAAGGGTTATAAAAAAATCAATGCTTATGGGAAAACTTTTTGAAACTTTTCTAACTCTATAATCACAATAAAGTAAGGGTATGAGTAAGGTATGGACTATTAAGAATATATGAGAATACCTTAGTAATATTAAACTCTTGAATGATTGCAGATGAACCCAAAGAGAGGAAAAAAAGGAGGACCTTCACAAGGTGCAATCAAATGACTAAGAGGCTAAGGTAGAGGCTAAACCAAATGACAAGAACTAGAACATGAGGAGAAGGAAGGACAATCATTTAGTATCCATTAAGAAACTCTACTATGGTACAATTAGCCCAAGGAGAGGTAGAGGAATTGCAAGTGTAAGAACACATCTCACATTGTCACAAGATTGCCTTCAAGCTATTTAAGAAAGATCAATTTTGACTAGAGTCATTGTGGAGATGAACTCTGGCTTATTCATGAAATTTACGCTAGAAGCAATAAAGAAATAACTTAAGGCATTACCACTGTGGCCTATGCTATCTGATAGTGGTGAACGGTACCTTGGAGAAACCTATTAGTTTTGGCATAACAAAGAAGAGGATACCATAGTTAACATTGGAGGAGTCTTAGTCTCATTCTTAGCCAAGGCATTAGTAGAAGCTTTGAACATACCAAATGAAGGGGAAAAAATAGGTCATATGTCCATAAGATCAAATGTTAAAACCTAGAAATTATGACTAAAATGGACATATGGCAAGGAAGATAAGGGATATAGTGAGCTCACTTTGTAGGAGTGAATATATTTCAATATTGGCACCTACCACTTGTTCTTGATCAAAGGACTAAATAGGTTGTCCACTTATGTGGCCAGAGGAAGTGTGATCCTAATGGAAAAAAATAATGCCAATATCACACAACTTTACTTTATGGAGATTCAGATGTGGTTTGAAGAAAGAAAGGTAGGGAAGCCAAAACTTCCATTTCCCTACCTTATTAGGAAGCTATGTAAGTGAGTTAGAATCCTGGGATACACCAATGACATTCCCAAGAGAGCCCAGAATGCTTCATATGTTGAATTGCTCAAATCAACACCACCCAAGAAGGATTAGGATGAAGAGAAATATGAACAAGAGAAAGAACAACAATAGAAGCAACAACAACAGCAGCAACAGTAACAAGAATAGTAGTAGCAGCAAGTCCTACCACCACTACCACAAAACTACAAACCATCAATGAATCATTTGTAATGGATTGCAAAGAATATTAGTTGGGGAAAAAATGAGGAAGCTATCCTCTATAGAGTTATCAATAGTACCACATAACCTACTATTTTAGCAAATCCTAGAAGTGGTCACAATAGATCTCTAGGAACATTGCATCATTCCAAGTGGTGTTAGAGACTAGAGAGGAAGCCATAGTTGTGGTAATGCAACACCATGATGAAGTGGGAGTAGTAGAGGTGATCACCGATCACATAAAAGAGTCTTTTAACATACCTATTATGCAAACAATAGATCTAACTGGAGCTCAATATGCTCAAATGTGAGCCATAACCTCAATGACTCCTACTGACCATGAAAATGTGCTTGATCAATTACTGTAGATGAGGAAAGTCATGACAACACTTTTTAGCATCCCAATTGATGTCACTAAAGTAATTTTTAACATGTAGACATTCCATTTTTGCAAAATTATGAGAGAAACCTTGGTGGAGCTAGAGTTGCCCCATGTGTACTATAGGTATAATCCATACTTTTAAATCAATAAATTTTATGGACTTATCTTCACAATCTAATGTCTTGAATGTAAAAATGTTTAGTTGTTCAATAATATCACCATTTTATTTTTTTGCAAACTATAAATTAGAAAGCCTTTATACCATCTCTATGTGGTGGTGTGAAAGATGAACCTTGAATCAATGAGAGATATTACATTTTCTTCTTTTAGTTTCTACTAGTGTAATGTAATCTTTGTTCCTCTTCCTTTTCAAAAAATTATTCATATGTTGATGAATCATGTTTTACATGAGCCTTGATATTGGGTAGATGATATTGTAGCCCAAGATGCAATATTGGACATGCAAAATCATGGGGTACTCCTGGGCCTATAAATACAGCCCTTGGGCACACAATTCAAGAGTAGTTTTAAAAAGTTAAGTAGTGAAATTCTTGCAATTTTTTCATTCAAGAGTTAGAATATTTTCCAAGTGCCTATAGTAGGAGGTCTAAGTATAAGTAGATATTTATTCAAGCATTGATGTACCTGAACATACCATTGTGTTGGTAATAAAGATAAGCTCTTTGTTTCATCCTTGTAGGACTTGAGACTTTCTTTCTTTATGCATTTATACATTGTGATTTCATATAGTTTACATTTAATGTTATTCATTCAGAAATTAATTTTGATTACTCAAGCAATCAATTAAAATACACAAGCATGACCCCTTCTAACATACATGTGACACTTGGTAGCTTAGAAACGGTTAGCATTTGACAACCCAGCAGTGTTTACATGAAGTTCAGGATGTGTTTGAGAAGTGGGGATGGTTACTTGTGTTAGGATAGATTAGACAATAGTTCACTTAGCATTCAATTACTCTCACCTTTATTATTGTCTTAGGCAATGAAATTGATAAAACATAAAATGATAAAAATCTGTTGCCTTAGTCACACTTAATCATACACCTGCATTTCACAAGTGAGATTGGGAAAACAATGAACAGATAACACGAACTCACTATTTAGCTCTAGAAAACTTGGTAATTAAAGTCTATGAAGTTTTATTGGTTGCATGTACACACCTATGATTCATATGGTTGGGCCTAGGGGTACCTCACCACTCATCATTGGTGCCATTGTTGGGGACTTTAGTTCTACATGCACTATTTAAACTTAGTGAAACTTAGTAACCTCATTGTTCAAATCCTAAAAGTCAAACTGTACAAAAAAAAATCATTATTACAACTAAATTAAATCTTAACTACACATTGCATATAAATTAATTAATATGAGATGTCTTCTTCTCACTGGGGCCTATCTCCACCCAGGGTAGACCATGTGTCTCAACAATACCAAGTGGTATATGCTCATCTTGATGAGTATGTACCAAACTTCACCTTCATCCTACATCAAGATGAAATGCTACAATGGTGCAACATGGAATGCAACATTGTGTTTCCATTGGATCAATCTGTTCTAGCTATGCTTCAGCTAATGCTTGCATGACATGGACTTCAACATCTTCACAGGGAGTATGAGATGCGAGATCCCAATTCAAGAGATTGCCATCCCATTAAAGCATAAAGGTTAAGGGATTGTCAACTAGAGCAAAAACATGAGCTTTTGAAGGGTAAGGGATCAAATACTTTTTCACTTTCGCTTGGCCCATTAGATAGAGGCAAACATTTTTCTAGGGGCTTTTCCTTTGGTGACACTCATTTCTTTGACTTTGGTTAAGGGGCCCTCAACCAGAATGTGCAATCCACAATTCATAATCTAGGTTCTAGTTAGAATGGATCTAAAGACAAAAATGGATCTAGAGGAGCAAGTCATGATAATGGGAAAAATGGAAGTCATGATTGTGATTGTGGTCGTGATGATCAAAGAGAAGGTGGTAGGCATCGACACGATGAAAATCCTCCTTCCTCTTCCCCTTCATCATCATCTTCTTATTCATTTGGGTTAGATCGTGGTCATAAAGGGCATGACCATGATGGAGATGATTGACAGGATTGAAACAATAGAAGGGACCATTGGGACAATCGCGATTGGAGGCGTGGATGACCTAGAGAGTCCCACCACAATGAAAGAAGGATTAGAGAGAACATCATAGGCACCATCACTATGGCCTTGATGAACCTCTACTTGCCACTTAGAGCATGTTAAACATTGCAGAGGCTATGAGGATTCCAACAAGGCATGTAAAGAATAGCATAACAAAGAGGCTGAACATGAACAATGTCCCTTGGTTTGAGGGAGGCTACGAAACTAATTTGCAAAACCATCTCTAGGCCTTCTAGGATGCTTGTGCCTTACAAAATATTGGGAATGATTGGTAGAAGTTAAAATTATTTTCAAGGACACTCATTAAGGAAGCAAAGAATTGGTATGGGTCCTTAGAACCGAAGTAAATTAGGTGGTGGTGTACGATGTTAGAATTGTTTAATAAGAAATATCAAACATACTCCCAAGTGTCCAATCTAAGAAAGTAGATCCAAGGGTGCAAACAAGAAAACCGTAAGCCTTTGGATGCTACTATTGGCCAATACTACTCTTTGTTGCGTAAGTGTCCTAGCCATGGATATTCTCAACTTAATCAACTCTGCCATATTATAAATGGGTTGCAATCTAAAATAAGGAAAACACTTGGCATTTATGCTCAATGGAGATTGATAGAGTTAAGAATTCATCAGATCCAAAAGTTAATTGAGTAGGTAGCCAAGAAGGAGGGAGAAATGAGAAAGTGAGAAAGTGTAAAGGAATACAACACTAACCTTTCTACTTGCAAAAGGAGGGTTTGATTTTGCAATAGTGAGGATGAGTTAACAAGAGATGAGGTGGCTAATTAGAAAACATACTAAGGGATGCTGTCCAATTGTGTAACACTTGCAGGAATTTGGGGTGTATGACTTACATCCACAACTTGCACAAAGGAAAAAACCCAAAAGATTGCCTTATCTACAAGGAAACTCTTGATAGTTCCACCAACCACAACAATATTATCAAAGTGGAACTCCACTGCAACCTTATGAATTGTACTAATAGTGGTAGCAACCCCAATCATGGGCATTGGCACCTCCAAGATAGCAATACCCCTATCGGTAGCCAGATCCCTTTGGTTATTATGTTGAAAAACCTTCATCTCCATGGGACTCTTCTAGGCATGTTACTACTTAGCAACCTCATCACTACCCTCCTGAAGTTTACCAACTACCATATGCAAGGAGGGATGCCAACTACTATCCTCATGCTCATCCTATGACTGCACCTACTTTTCCACCTCCTACACAACTACCACCTACTCCATCCATGTAGGGTGAATTACCTGCCCAACCATAGCAAAGAAATGCTACAAGGGTGGTTAATTTGCAATTGGTTAGCCAACCAAGTGGGTTGGAACCATGCTCAAAGAAGAGACCCTTCGTCGAACCTTGTAGTTCACCAAAGCCCTTAGACACACTAGTGGTTGGTAGCCCTACTCCTCCACCTTCCTTTGCCTCACCTTTATCTAAGTCCTCTTCAAACAGAAATCCCTCTTGAATTCATACCATGATGTTGACCTATGCTATATCTGATTAGATTCAAGTTCGTAACCTACCTAGGAAGTTAGCTAGTCCTAGGAGTCCCTTAGTATATTTCCAAATTACTAGGAATGAGCCTTGTAAAGCTCTTCTTGAGATGTACACTACATGAAACCTTCCTTCCTTGAAGAAGAGCAACATCAAGCTGGAGTTGGCAGACTAGTCCATCATTGTTCCATTAGAACTGGTAGAAGACATAGTGATCACCATTTGTGCATGGTCATATCTTGCTAACTTCCTAGTAATCAAAGTAAAGAACTGTACGGGGGACTTCCCAATCATTATGGGGAAGACATGGTTAAGTACTGTTGATGCCAAAATGGGCATTAGAGATATTTCCTTAGAGATATCCAAAGAAAATGAATTTGGGAAGATTAAGAAGAAGAGGGTTCCATGTATTGCATACAATTATTTAGGGTTCCATTGTGTGTAGAAGCTATGGTTAATGAACTAAACATCTATCTCTGCATGTAAGCAGTGTTGCACCTAAAGTTGAAATCCAAAGATGTCTGTATGGAGCAACCACAAAACAAGAAGATGCCTAGTGGCTGATAGTTGATTCTAGCAATAGTACATTGTGCATGGAAACTACTGATGGCCTGACATGTGATTATGTTGTAAGTATGGATGGACTCAAGCAAGTTCATCACCAGCTCTCCAAGGGAGTAAACAATGATATCAATTGGGAAGAGTTGGAGATTCTTAACAATTTCAAACAAGAACCCCTTGAATTAAAGATACTACTAACAAAAATGGAGTATGTGTTTTTAAAAAATAAAAGGCTGGTTATTATTAATGCCAAACTTGCTATAGGACAAAAGAAGATGTTGATGAATGTTATGGGAAAATGGTTAGTAGCCTTTGCTTGGTCATATTCTATGCTCACAGGAATAGATCCAAGAATATGTTAGCACTAGATATACATTGACCCTGTTGTTAGGTCAAAACGACAACCACAACAGTGATTGAATTCCAAATTAAAGAAAATTATCAAAGAGGAGATCAAGAAACTCTTCAAGGTTAGATTCATCTACCTTGTTGCAGATAGTGAGTGAGATAGCCCACTCATGATCATGCCCAAGAAAGAAGGCAAATGATGAGTGTGCATTGACTTTGGTTGCTCAATATGGCAACTTTCAAAGTTCAATTTTTGTTGCCTTTTGTCGACCAAGTGCTGGACACCATTTTTGGGCATAGCTAATATAGCTTTCTGGATGATTATAGTGGCTATAACCAAATCCAAATTACACTAGAGGACCAGGTGAAGACAACTTTCACAAGTCCTTGGGGGACTTTTGCTTACTATCAGATATCATTCGGCCTATGTAATGCCGTAGCTAAATTTCAATGATTAGTCCTTGGCATTTTCCAACAATAAATTGGTAGTGGGATAGAAGTCCTCATGGATGACTTTTCTACCTATGGAGCTAGGTTCAAGCAAGCCATGGACCATCTTAAGCAAGCGTTAAGGAGATGTGTCAAAACAAACCTTTGGCTCAATTGGCAAAAGAACCATCTTATGGTCTAGAAAGGCATAGTCTTGGGGCATAGTATCTCAAAAGTAGGAATTGAGATGAACCCTAAAAAGATAAGGGTCATCTAAGGAATAACCTATCAACTAGAAATGGTTAAAGAAGTGTAGTAATTCCTTGTTCATACTGGCTACTACTGGTGCTTCATCAAGAACTTTTTCAAAATTTCCAAGCCATTGGTTGAATTAATAAAGAAAGATGTACCATTTTTCTGGGCCCCTACATGTGAAACAACATTTCAACAACTGAAGCAGAAGCTTGTTGAGACCCCAATTCTATAAGCACTTGAATGGTCTAGGCCATTTCATGTGATGATCGATGCATCAAATTGTGCTTTGGGGGTAGCGATTATGAAGCTAGATGATCAAAAACATCCATATTACATTCACTACATAAGTTGAAGTATCGTAGGTGCATAGCTGAACTACACCACTACGGAAAAAGAGTTGATGGCGGTGGTGTTTGGCTTAGAAAAGTTCAAGCACTATGTGCTTCATTATAAAGTTTTTGTGCACATAGATCATAGTGCCATTTGATTTTTAATGAATAAACCAATGGTGAGCTCCTGTGTCACACGATGGCTCATGATTTTTCAAGAGTTAAATCTCATAATGATAGATCAAAAGGATGTGGAAAATGTGGTCATTGATCACTTATCAAAGCTAAGATGGGATGACAAGGAAAAAGAGATCCCCTTATCAGATCGATTTCTTAATGAATTTCTCTTTGTAGGGGCTATTAATGCACAAATGTCCAATGAACCAAGAGGGTATGACATCATTCTTACTTATTTGTTCAAGCAAGAACTATTGCAAGGGCTAGACACCTAGAAGAAAAATAGTTTGTTAACCAGGTTAAGTGTTTCATGGAAATCAATGGGAATGTTTATAAAGTATGTTTAGATAGCCTAGTATGTTGGTGTGTCCCTGACACAGATCAATTGCACATTCTCCAAGATGCTCATGAAGGCCCTTGTGGTAGCGATTATGTTGGGAGATGCACATCCATAAAAATCCTCATGGTAGAATATTACTGGCCAATAATCTTCAAAGATGCACATCAGTTTGTTCATGCTTGTGATTGTTGTCAAAGAGATGGTGGAATGAAAACTTGAATGGAGGGGACATAGTAATGAATTCAACCTCTTGAGCCATTTGATATTTGGGGCAGTAACTTTATGGATCCCATCACATCTATGTTAAATGGAAAGGCATATATAATAATCATAGTTGACTATTGCACTAAGTGGACAAAAGCAGTAGCCATCACCAACTGTACATCCACTACTGCTACTCGATTTGTATAACAAAACATCATAAAAACGTTTGGTGTGCCTTGTGCATTAATTTCTAATAATGGAACTCATTTCATAGGTGCCACTTTCCAAAAACTTATGCAGCACTTGGAGGTTGAGCACAAATTCACAACACCTTATCACCCTCAAGCCAATGGTCAAGCTGAAGTCACTAATCAGGAGATTACAAAAATTCTAACATGCACTATTAGCAAGTATTGAAGGGACTGGAGCATCAAATTAAATGATGCTATTTGGGCCTATTGCTCCACATGGAAGCTTCCCATTGGTTATTCTCCCTCTAAGCTCATGTACAAAAAACTAACAACACTACCCATTCAATCTGAGCTCTGTATACTGTCTACAGCCTATGACCTTGACATGGATCTAAGTCTAGCATAAAAGGAAAGATTAATGAACCTCAACTTGCTAGATGAAAATTGATTAATGGCCCTATTATCCAACAAAATGCATAAGGCATTCAATAAGAAATGCCTTGACCTCAAAATAAAAAAAGTCAAGTTTCAACTAGGAAACAAGGTTCTCTACTAGAATCTTGCACACGTACCTCAATGAACCAAGTTTCAAACATTGTGGGAAGGACTTTACATTATTGAAGAGACTTTTTCCTCTAGGGCCATGATTACATATAAACCTGATAACCTAGACAAGAAGCAATTAGTCAACATCCAACAATTGAAACCTTTCCATAAGCTCAAGCCAACCAAATCAACAAACACCTCACTAGATGGACAACCACACTCAATATTTCAAATCTCCTCCTTCTAAATTATTTGTGGGGGAGATGGCTATCCATACTAACATCTTAAGTGGCTCCTTAGTCTTTGAGCTTTTTGTTTTACAACTTTTTGTTTTCATATTCTTTGTTTTACATCTTTTTGTTTTCTAGGTTATTGATCTTTTCTAAGTTTTTGTTTTACACCATCATTAGTATATTTAATATTTCTTGAATATATTTTAATTTCTTTTATATTTTCTTATGTTTGGTGTAATTATCTACTCTTTTTGCTAATAAGGTGCCAAGTACAATGATAATGTGGTACTCGATGGTGGTATGTATCATTTATGATTTAATTGTTAATGTCTGGGTTTTGACTTTGATTGTCATTACTAACAACTAGGACATGGGTTCTTTTCATGTAATAGGAACTGAGTCCACATCATCCACCCATCCACACTCTATGGTTCTCCTTGTTTTGGAAACATGTAGTTGCTTTTTCATTAGTACAACTTTAATAACTTTGTGACTTGTGTAGTTTCTAGAATTGGGAAAGATTCAAGGGTTAGGATTGGGGGTGGATTCATAGGGATGTAGTATTCTTCATGCTTTTCCATTTTCCTATGTGTAGGGGTGTTCTCATGAACTTCTCACAGTTCCATGTCATTCCACAACCAGAAGTTAAATAAGTCCTTTCATGGTATAGTCCTCATCCTTTTCAAAAAAAAAAAAAAACAAAGATAATGAGGATTCAAAGCACATCCGTTGGATAAAATAAATGCAAAAGTGCATGGGTCTTTACATGTTGTGGTTCCCATTCAAAAATTCAAAGCACACCCCTTAGACCAAATAAAAGGACTACAAGCACTAGTTATGGGACTTGTCTTATCTCCTTTAACTAAGGCCCTTTCTCACTTCCTACTTCTTCTGCAATTTGGAATGGTGGTTGTTTTGTGGGAGCATTCTTGTGTCTCAGGGGATGGAATAGTCTTAGAATTTTGATGTGAAGTCACTTAAAGTGGTTGGTTTTGGTTTGGACTAAGGATGGATCCTACCGAGTCATTTAATCAAAAACTCCACAAGGGACTTCCTGTGACCATAATTAGGAATTCCATTCCATTATCTCTCTTATCCATCTATGCTTTTCATGCCTCACCTCACTGTTGGTTTCATGTTTTGATTCGATATTTTGTTTTGATGTGTTAGGATTCCCAGTTAGTTACTTCTAGGTTTTTGTGCTTAACCTTCCATGACCATTAATCATCCATGGCACCTACGGACTCCTTGGTTTGAAGTTATGCAAGGGCATAAAGGTCCTATGCCTACTTTGGGAAGGACCCACTTGCATATCTTTTGGTTTGGTTAAGTTAAGTTCTTTTAGCTTAGACATTTTTACAATCGAATTCTTTTTATTTATCCCATCAATGCCATCCAATTATGCACATATTCACAACTAATTTTAGTGAATACTTTATTTTTATTGTTATGAATTTCCATACCCTCTTTGTAGTATTCCTTATGTTAAGGTTTTTCTAAATTTTATGGATCGCTTCTCTTACTCAACCCATTTGTTAGTCTTCCCACTAACATTATCAAACAACCAATCTACCCCAATCATAACTTAGCTAGATAAAATCATTGACAAAAAAAGGTATTCAACTACTATATGTTACACTTTATATGCTAATGCTTGATTTTGTTATGATTGCAGTGAGGAGCATGGACTAGAAGTAGGACTATCTCCACCAAGGATGAGGTAACAATACCACTCATAGGAGATTATTCATGACTGTTGGATCTCTTCTACATCTTCCTCATTGTTCTGTTATCAAGAGGGTTGGACATCCATTGGATCTGAGTGTGTTCTTTCTTGTTGTCTTGAACACCTAATTTTGTACATAATTATAATGATGTATGCTTGGGCACTTCTGTATTTGTCTATTTCCTCTATGTCACTCTACATATTAGTCAAACATTCCATACCTCCTAATATATTTTGTAAGGGACTTGTTCATCTTCTTCTATACTCAAGGATGAGTTTTCATTTAGTCATGGGGGTATGATGACTCATGTTTTATATGAGCCCTAATAATGGGTATGCAATATCGTGACCCAAGATGCAATATCGAGCATGTGATATCGCAGGGTACTCTTGGACCTATAAATACAACCCTTGGGCACACGATTCAAGAGTAGTTTTTTTTGAAGTCAAGTAGTGAAATTCTTGCAGTTTGTTCATTTGAGAGTTATAATATTTTTCAAGTGCCCACAACAGGAGGTCTAAGTGTAATCAGATCTTTTTTCAAGCATTGATGTACCTAAACACACCATTGTGTTGGCAATAAAGACGAGCTCTTTGATTCATCCTTTTAGCACTTGAGACTTTCTTTCTTTATGCATTTATACATTGTGATTTCATGCAGTTTACATTTAATGTTAATCATTTAGTAATTAGTTTTGATTACTCAAGAAATTAATTAAAATACATAAGCATGACCCCTTCTAACATACATGTGACACTTGGTAGCTTAGAAACTGTTAGCGTTTGACAACCTAGCAGTGTTTAGACAAAGTTTAGGATGTGTCTCGAAAGTGGAGTGATTACTTGTGTTAGGCCAAATTAGACAATAGTTCACTTATCATTTAATTAATCTCACCTTCATTATTGTTTTAAGCAATGAAATTGATGAAACATAAAATGATAAAAATCTTATGCCTCAGTCATACTTAACCATACACTTTCATTTCACAAGTGAGACTGGGAAGATAGTGAATGGACAACATGAACTCACCATTTAGCTCTAGCACACTTGGTAATTAAAGTCTGTAGAATTTGACCAGATCACACGTGAACACCTATGATTCATATGGTTGGCCATAGGGGTACCTCACCACTCATCATACATCAAATGATTTTTATGCTAATATTGAACTTTTTTCCTATTTAAAAGGATATTTTAAAATTAGATAACACTTAAGTTTGCAGTAGGTCTATTTGGCTCACATCTCTTTATATCTATAGTACTGCTCATGGAAGTGTAAACTAATAAGTTCTTTATGAGAAAATAGGGCACTTTCAAGTTTTTATACCCCATATCTTGGGCGCCTTATTTTATAATTTAGTTGGTAAAAGGTTACATTGATTGCTACTTAACAAATCACTTTTACCTTTCAGGACTATAAAAATTATCTAATGTGTTGTCCTTTACTATCTTTCATCAATTTATTATTAAATAATGTCATTTTAATTCATACTTCTTATGTACCATATCTAAAGGATCGAAACACTAGAGTGAAGATGTTTGAAAGTGTTGAAATAATTGAATATCTAAAAGCAACATATGCTATTTGACCAAATTAAGCAACAATGTTATGATGCATTTTAAACATACAACATTGATTAAATGATTCAGCTAGGACAAGAAGTGACAACATGGTCCTTGTACCATATTACCAAGAATAGTAAAGGTTCATTTTATGATTTAGGCATGATGTGACTATTTTAAAAACTCAATGATAGATGAGGGCTCATGGAATTTTCTTAAATAATATTATCTCTCAATTTGATTAGAGGTAGATGATGAGTGGCTTGAGCTCCTACAGAATCAGGTCTATTGGAAAGAGGCATGCTTTGTAAATATATGTATTTGACTTCTCATTTCCTTATTGATTTACTTCTTTAACTCTAGTCAACAATGTAACCTTGACATAAAATGTTTATTGCAATCAAAGTTTTTAGTCTTTGATACAAGGAGCAAAATCAAATTAAGTTTTATCAACATGTATATAGAAATTCACATAACTTATTGATGGAATGTAATATCGCATGGGCTGCAATATTGCATCCCTCGCGATATTGCGTCGTCCCCCGCGATATCGCATACGTGATATCGCGGTGCGCCGCCAAGTCTAGAAATAAGAGGCGGCTCTCCCTTGTTTCACATCTAGGCCTAGACCATAGTCAAAATTTGGTAGTTTTACCTCTCTAGAGATAGATTAATTTCCATGTGCCGGCAGTAGGAACTCCAAAGTGAACGGATCTTTATTCGAGCAAATATTGTACCTGAACACAAGTTTGTGTACGGTAATAAAGACGAACTTCTTGGATAAACCTTGTAGTGCATGGAATAGGCTAATTAGGACTTTATTTACTGTTATTTATTATTTTTATTTAAATGCTTTATTATTTCATTAAATCTCTCTCAACCCTTCTCTCCTAGTTAAGTGCCTCAGTACGACCACTTCGAGCATGTGCGTTACGCTTGGTGATCCCAGCAACGACTAGCGTTTGGTAACCAAGGTTGCATCGGTTCAGGGTGTGAACGGTAAGTGGGAATGGATGCTGATGCTAGGTTAATTAAGGCTTAGTTAGCTAGTTAGAGTTAGCCTATTAGTCTCTTCAACCCTTTACCTTATGAGCATAGGAGATAAAACCGAAAAGCTATAGGAATCATATACCTCAGACTTACTTAATCATACACCGTGAAAAATACAAGAAATTCTGGGAAGATAACAAATAATTAACCTTAAGTGTTCCATGAGGTGTGTAAGCACTTAGTCTATGGAGTTCGACCAGATTGCGTGTGTTACACTCCAATTCATATGGTTGAGTGTAGGGGTACCTCACCACTCATCATTGGTGCCGTTGCCAGGGACTAAGTGTTTGTGCGCTAAGTAGAACATAGGAGATCACTCACATCGTTGGGAGCTTAAACGAACCCTTAGGGTTAATTAAACAAAAAATTATATAATGGTTAATTAGTACACTGATAAATAACAATGTCTTCTTCTTTGAACAAGAGCAATTCACCACCTAGGGATCATACTAGAAATAGTCGGAAGTCTAAAACACAACCAAAATCTGCGAATTTATCAACAATACTGAGTGGTATATACTCATCCCGATGAGTACATACCTGACTTTACCTTTATCCTCCATAAAGAAGAACAACTGTGATGAAGAGACTTGCAAGGTAACATTGTGTTACCCTCAGATCGGGCAGTCCCTAACATGCTTGTTTGTGCTCTTGCACAAATAGGCATGACACATCTCTATGCTAAATATGTTATAGGTGATTTTGACATGAGGGATTTTCATCCCATAGTAGCAAAATGTATAAGGGACTCACAGTAGGAGAGCCATCATACATTGTTGAAGGGAAAAATGGTCCTGCACATAAGTGAAATTGGAGATGGTGAACCACTTATAACAGGTTCCCTATCGAATGATGTTCCTCCTCTTAACGATAGTGAGGAGGTGGGGTATCAGAACCTACACTCCACGATACTCAATCCTGGTTCTGATCCCCATTGATGAGTGGTGAGGTACCCCTACACTCAACCATACGAATACGAGCGTAGCATGCATGATCCGGTCAAACTGCATAGACTAAGTGCCTACACACCTCATGGAACACTTAGGGTTAATCATTCATTGTCTTCCCAGACTTGTAGTTGTCATGGTGTATGGTTAAGTAAGTCTAAGGTATATGATTTTTATATATTTTTATGTTTTATCTCCTATGCTAACAAGGTGAAGGGTTGAGAAGACTAATTAACTAACTCTAACTAATGAACTAAGTCTAAATTAACTTAGCATTAGCATCTAAATGCTAATCGTTGTTGGGATCACCAAGCGTAACACACGTGCTCAAACTGGTCATACTGAAGCACTTAACTAGGAGAGAAGGGTTGAGAAAGATTTAATAACTAATAAAGTAATAAATAACAGATAATAAATAACGGTAAATAAAATCCTAAATAGCCTATTCCATGCATTGCAAGGTTTATCTGAAAAGCTTGTCTTTATTGCCGTGCACAAACTTTTGTTCAAGTAAAATGTTTGCTCGAATAAAGATCCATTCACTTTGGGACTCCTACTATGGGCACATGGAAAATATTCTATCTCTGGAGTAATCAATCTACTAGAGTTTCACTACAGTTTAAGCCTAGGATGGGAAACAAGGGAGAGCTACCTCTTATTTATAGATATGATGACGCACCGCGATATCGTGTACATGATATCGTGGCTGCCGCGATATTGCATCCCATCATATCCCCATGACTAAATGAAAACTTGTCCTCGAGTTCCTTGCAATAATATCAGGAAGCTATGGGATTATTGACTCAATGGAACTAATGGGATGACATGTGAATGGATCATCATTACAAGACACAACAAAATTGGTGTTCATGACACAAGAGTGAACACCTTATTACATTGACATTAGGCCTCATTTGGAAGTTGAGAAAGACAAAGAGAGAAAGAAGTGTTGCTGCTACCAATGTCAAGATTTCACCTTTCATTGTCCATCTATAAGCATATCATTGATCTCATTCCTTGCAAAGCGGCTTCAGCACTGCTCCATTCCAAGTGCTTCCTCCAGATCCAATCTGTTGTTGCATGATCTCCATCTACACACACAACACAGTCTTATATTAGTAAGGGTAAATTAATTTTATGTAATTGATACCTTACCTCAGTAAAAGGTCCATTGGATGGGTTGTGGTATTGTTGATTTGGGTCTGGAGATATATTAATGATGACTACCGAAGGTGTAGGGGCTAGGAGAAAATCGAAAAAATTGGGTCCCGTACCCCCATGACTAATTGCAAACCTCCCGTAGCGAGAGAATGGAAAAAGAAAAAGAATAAGAAGGATCGATAAAAAGAGACAATGGTAACATAGATAAAGTGGATGTCAAGATGGAAATGAACAAAACAAAATGGATTGCAAAAATGTTAAGGGAAAGAATTTAACTGGTGCACCAAATAGGAATGTTAGTGGGTCCTCTCCAAAGCAGGCTCATGCCCTTAATGCCCTGACAAACCCACATTCAAAGAGTCTGTAGGCTCTGGGGAATGTCCTTTGGAACAAGAGTTAAAGTCTTAACCATAAGAATTTACCAGAAAGAAAACAATGCATCTACCAAAATATACACTAATGATACAACCGGCAATGAGGTGAACAATGAAGAGAAGGGTGGAGAGAAGAGAATGGAATGGAATCCCAAAAATAAGGTTGTGTATAGCCTTTTGTGTGTTTCATGATTAATGTGACTTGGAAAATCTCATTCCAACTTTGGCTTGAAACCAACCACATCCAGTGACTTCGCATCAATGCATTCGGCCAAACCATCCACTTGAATAATAAGAATGCCTTCACCCAAGAGCCACCACCATTCCGACGAAATGAAGGAGGAGAGAATGGAAAGCAAGAAGGGCCTTAGTTAGAGGGAATATTTTTAGTTCCATAACCAGTGCTTGTAGCCCAAGTGATTATTTCTTCTAAGGGGTGTGCTTTAAATTTTCACTTTTTTTTTTTGTTTTTTGTGTTTTGTGTTTTTATGCGTGAGAACCACACCATGTAAATACTTCTTATTTTTATTGACTCAGCTTTCGATAATTGGGTAACGTCAAAACGACAAGAAAAATCAAGAAGAAAACATTCAAGCACCCAAGAGAATGACCAACACAAAAGCATCAATTTCCCTTGAAGTCATACCCTTTTCAATCCTGGAGTCCTTCTTTAGTTTGAGAAATACCTAGTCACTGATTCGTTAGAGTTATTATTAGAAAGAGATTGTATATTTTGAAGCCAAGAGAGACCATATAATTTTGTGGATGTATGGATGAAGTGGACTCATTGCTTGCCATATCAAAAGAAACATACCTTAGTTTCAACATCATAACTTAAAGGTAAAAACCAAACATTAGCAATCAAATAGAAAAACAGTTCATACCATTGTGAAGAACACTTATTGGGTGAAAAAATTATAGGATAGGTAACACACATACAAAAATGGAAATGTATAATGATGTTGTAAAAAAAAAATAAGAAAAGTTAAAGAAATTTATAAAACAAAAACATGTAAAACAAAAACTTGTAAAAAAAAAACGTGTAAGACAAAAACTTGCAAAACAAAAATGTGTAAAATAAAAACTTGTAAAATAAAAACGTGTAAAAAAAACTTGTAAAACAAAAATTTGTAAAATAAAAATGTAAAAGAATTGAGGGCCTCCAATGATCAGCATAGGTGGCCATCTCCCCCATGACTGAATTGCAAGGGAGAGATCCGAAATAATGAATGTCTATTTGAATTTCATATAAGTGCCCCACTTCTCCTCCCTGATGTTTTTAGATTAAGGGGTGAAAGTTGGTGATGCTCATATTCAAATGTGTTTATGCCTTCGTTGTTAACATGAGTTGTTTCCTTATTTTGTTCCATGCATATTGGGTTGCTATTTTTAGTAGCTCTCAACCACGGGGTTTCTACGACTAGTGTGGTTACTACATACAGGCACCTTTGAATTTGTGTTTCTTGCGCACACCGATTAAATGGAAGAGATGCTAAACATCTTTCCATGTCATCACCCTCTGAGTCACTGTATGTGATGCACAAAAATTTTTTCTTCTCGATCTTTCCATAAATGTTTACCTTAGATATCTCCAAGGAAAGATCGCAGATCCCTAGGTACGCATCTATCATGCTTAGCCATGGCCTTCCCATTATAATTGGGAAGCCCTCATTGTTACTGTTGACTTCTATCACCAGAAAGTCAGCTGGGTATGACCACCTACACAGAGTGGTAATGATGTCCTCTACCAATCCCAAGGGAATGGTGATGGACTGGTCAGCCAGCTCTAGTTGAATGTTGCTCTTCTTAAGTTGGGGTAGGTTCTAGGCTTGATATATTTTTTGTGAAATTAAGTTGAATCTGGAACCTGAGTCAAGAAGAGCCTTATGTGGTGCATTCTCAGTGACTTGTAAATAAATTAGGGGACTCCCAGGGTCAGATAGTTTCCTGGGAAGGTGGCCTACCTTGATCCAGTCGGTTACGGTATGCATTAACATAACCGTATGCGTACAGCTTTGTTGTTGGATTGAAGGGTGCCTCAAAGTTTTATTTGTTGGAGGAGCGTACATAGACTCAACCGCTTGTTTTTGTGAGAGCTTGTCTGGGCTTTTCATTCTAAAGAAAGGTATTCTCTTTTTACGGTTTTCAGAACCAGCAGTGGGCTGAATATTTACAGCTCTTGCAGCATTACATTGCTGCGGTTGAGTGGGGAGTTCCCCTTGCATTGTTGGAGTAGGTTTTATAGGAACTACAGGTGGAAGAGATGCAGATGGAGTTGGAGGATGGAATGAATGTGGAATGTCCCCCGAAGGAGAAGGAGTCCTCCTAAAGTACTCCCAAACTTGGTAGTGACGTTGGAGAGTTGTGTGAACCATAGAGTCACTTGGAGAAATTAGCTACTATACATAATATCCATATGGGTTTGGTTGTCGGTAAGGATATTGTTGTTTCAGCGGTGGCATCCTCCATGAATATGGGTATTTCCACTGCTAATGTTGTCTGATGGGTTGTTGTGGAGTTCCACTTGGATAGTACATTAATGGTTGGTGGAACTACCTTGGGTTACCTTGAGGTTAAGGTAACCTTCGGGGTGTCTGCCGTTGCTTAAGTCTTGGGTTAAGTGCATACACCCCAAACTTCTGTAGATGTGAGATGATTGGATAACATCCCTTAGGATGGTCATATTGGCAGATCTCACATCCACCATCATCGTCCATGTCTGAATCCACAACCTCATTGGAGATAGTAATTTTCCCTTTACCCTTGTTATGTGTAGGGCCTAAATCTCTTCGCTTTGTCTTACCTTTGTCACTACTTTATTCCTCCTTAGACTCTTCTACGATTTTCAAGATAGTTTCAAGTTTAGAGTCTAAGGAATCCCATAATTGATCTACCTTAGCCAATACTTTGGTTGTTAGTTTTTGAATCTGCAAGGTTTTTCTGTTCACCAACTCTTCGAGTGGTGACTCATCCTCCTGATCACAAAATTTCACTCCTTTCTTTCAAATGGAGGGATCACGATTGTATTCTTATGCACTCTCTCTTTTTCATAGTTGACCTTTTTCATTGGGTACTTGCTCCAACAAGCGATGTATTTCATGGGCTCTAAGTTCTGATAGTCTCCCTTGGGCATAAATCCTAAGGGTTCTCCTAGTCTCATGTTTGAGCCCATCTACGATGTCACAAAGTTGGTCCCATTGTGCGTAACCATGGCCTGGGCAACGATGTAACAATTCATAATAGCGGCCCATGGCAAAGTTGGTCCCATTGTGCATAACCATGGCCTGGGCAATGAGGTAACAATTCATAGTAGCGGCCCATGGCAACATCCAAGGGTTCATGATTACCTTGCTTCCATCCTTGGACTTTCTTATGCAAATTAGACACTCTGGAGTATGTTTGATACTTATCGTTGAAGAGTTGTAATATCGTACTCCACATCCTGATGGTTTTTGGCTCTAAGAACTGGTACCAACTCTCTACTTCCTTAATGAGTGTCCTGGGAAACAACTTAAGTTTCTGCCACTCGTTCTCTATGTTCTGCAAGGTGCAGGCATCATGGAATGCTTGTAAATGAGGTTGCGGATCAATGTTGTATCCTCCTTCAAAGCGTGGGATATTATTTATGTCTAAGTGCTTGATCTGACTGTCCTTTTGATGCCTTGTTGGAATTCTTATTGCCTCCATTATATCAAGCATACTTTGGGTGGCAAGTAGGGGCTCATCATGATCATCTCTTTCATGATGCCTGTGATGTCTACATTGTTCCCTACTTTTCCTTCGTTCATGCCCTTGTCCTCTCTCTCGGCTCTCTTGTCGAGGCCTCTCATTTTTCCTACCTCTATCCTTACCATTATGCTCATGATGGTTGCGCCCAGATGTGGAAGGAGAGGATGAGTGATGAAATGAAGGAGAAGAAGAAGAACCATCGCCATGATGATGTTTCCTACCTTCTCTTTGGCTGCTACGACCCTGATCATGATGACAATCTAAGTGCCCATCCTTATCATGAGTTGTTGTTTCCTCTATGAACAGTTGGTGTTCATGGGGATTAGAACCATTGTTATGTATCATTGAGCGTAGGTTTTGATACCCCACCTCCTCACCATCATTAGGAGGAGGAACATCATTTGATAGAGAACCTGTTATAATGGGTTCATCATCTCCTATTTCACTAAGGACATGCAAGACCCCTTTGCCCTTCAACAGTGTATGTTGGCTCTCCTGCCTTGAGTCCCTCATACATTGTGTAGCTATGGGATGATAATCCCTTGTATCAAAATCTGCTATAACATATTCAACATAGAGCTGTGTCATGTCAATCTATGCCAAAGTACAGAGGAGCATGTTTGGGACTGATTGATCTAAGGGTAACACTATGTTACCTTGCAAATCTCTCCATCGCAGCTATTCATCTTGATGGAGGATAAAGGTAAAGTCTAGTATGTACTCATCACGATGAGTATATACCACTCGGTATTGTTGAGGAACTAGCGGATTTCGATTATGTGTTTTTGATTGCCGACAGTTTCTTGTATTATTCCTAGGCGGTGAATTGCTTTTGTTATAAGAAGACATTGTTATTTATTGGTGTGCTATTTTATTGTTACATAATTTTTTTTAAAATGACCCTAAGGTTTGTTTAAGCTCCCAATGATGTGAGTGATATCCTATGTTCTACTTAGCGCAAAAACACTTATTCCCCGGCAACGGCGCTAATGATGAGTGGCAAGGTACTCCTACACTCAACCATACTAATATGAGCGTAGCACACGCTATCCGGTCGAACTTCAAAGACTAAGTGCCTACACGCCTAATGGAACACCTAGGGTTAATCATTCATTGTCTTCCCAGACTTACTTGTAGTTGTCATGATGTATGGTTAAGTAAGTCTAAGGTATATGATTTTTATATATTTTTATGTTTTATCTCCTATGCTAACAAGGTGAATGGTTGAGAAGACTAATTAACTAACTCTAACTAATGAACTAAGTCTAAATTAACCTAGCGTTAGCATCCATTCCCACTTATCGTACACATGCTGAACCGATGCAACCTTGGCTACCAAATGCTAATCGTTGTTGGGATCACCAAGCGTAACACACATGCTCAAAGTGGTTGTACTCAGGCACTTAACTAGGAGAGAAGGGTTGAGAAATATTTAATAACTAATAAAGCAATAAATAATAGATAATAAATAATAGTAAATAAAATCCTAATTAGCCTATTCCATGCACTACAAGGTTTATCTGAAAAGCTTGTCTTTATTGCCGTACACAAACTTGTGTTCAAGTACAATGTTTACTTAAATAAAGATCCATTCACTTTGGGACTTCTATTGTGGGCACATGGAAAATATTCCATCTCTAGAGTGATCAATCTACCAAAGTTTCACTACGGTCTAAGCCTAGGATGGGAAACAAGGGAGAGCTACCTCTTATTTATAGATATGATGGCGCACCATGATATCGCATATGCGATATTGTAGGGGAAGACGTGATATCATGTCTCATCACCCGTGAATGCCAACTGTTTACTAAGGGAACAACAACACATGACAAGGATGGGTACTTAGATCATCATCATGATCGGGCCCGTAGCAGCTGAAGAGAAGGCAAGAAACATCACCTTGGAAATGGTTCTGCTTCTTCTTCTCCTTCATCACATCACTCACCCTCTTCTTCCACATCTAGGCGTAGCCATCAAGAGCATAACAGTGAGGATAGAGGTAGGAAAAATAAGACACTTTGATGGGAGAGTCAAGAGCGAGGACAAGGGCATGAACAAAGGGAAAGTAGGGAACAACCTAGACATCACAGATATCATGAAAGAGATGATCATGAAGAGCTCCTACTTGCAACCTGAAGTATGCTAGATATCACGAAGGCAGTGAAAATATCGACAAGGCATCAAAAAGATAGTTGGATCAGAAGATTAAATATGAATAATATCTCACACTTCTAAGGGGGATACAATGCTAATCCACAACATCATTTATAGGTATTCCACGATGCCTGCACCTTGCAAAACATAGAGAACGAGTGGTAGAAACTAAAGTTGTTTTCCAGGACACTCATAAAGGAAGTAGAGAGTTTGTACTGATCTTTAGAACCGAAAACCATTAGGAGGTGGAGTATGATGTTAGAGTTGTTCAACGATAAGTATCAAATGTACTCTAGAGTGTCTAACTTATGTAAGCAGATCCAAGGATGGAAGCAAGGTGCTTATGAACCCTTGGATGCTGCCATGGGCCGATACTATGCATTGTTACATCGTTACCCAGGCCATGGTCACACACAACGGGACCAACTTTGCCACCTCATAGATGGGCTAAGACATGAGACTAGGAGAACCCTTGGGACTTATGCCCAAGGGAGACTATCAGAACTTAGAGCCCATGAGATTCATTGATTGTTGGAGAAAGTAGCCAAAGAAGAAGGGGAGCTACAAAAAAGAGAGAGTGTGGAAGAATATAACCATGATCCCTCCCTTCAGAAGAAGGGAGTGAGATTTTGTGATGAGGAGGATGAGTCACCACTCAAAGAGTTGGTGAACAAAAAAACCTTGCCGATTCAAAAGCTAACAACAAAAGTATTGGCTAAGGTGGATCAATTATGGGATTCCTTAGACTCTAGACTTGAAACTGTCTTGAAAATCGTAAAGGAGTCTAAGGAGGAATGAAGTAGTGACAAGGACAAGAAAAAGTGGAGAGATTCAGGCCCTGCACATAACAAGGGTAAGGGAAAAATTACTATCTCCAATGAGGTTGTGGATTCTAACATAGACAATGACGGTGGATGTGAGATCTGCCAATATGACCATCCTAAATGATGTTGTCCAATCATCTCACATCTACAAGAGTCTGGGGTGTATGAACTCAATCCAAGACTTAACCAACGACAAGCACGCCATAGGTTACCTTATCCCCAAGGTAACCCAAGGTAGTTCCACCAACCGTTAACGTACTATCCAAGTGGAACTCCACCACAACCCATCGGGCAACACCAATAGTGGCAATACCCAGAATCATGGGGGATGCCACTGTCGAGAGAACAATACCCTTACCAGAAACTTGATCCTTATGGTTATTATGTGTAGCAGCGGTTTCTCCAAATGACTCTATGGGTCACACAACTCCCCAACGCAACTACCAAGTTCAGGAGTACTTTAGAAGGACTCCTTCTCCTTCGAGAGATACTCCACACACATACCATCCTCCAAATCTGTCCGCCTCTCTTCCACTGGTAGTTCCCATATCACCTACTCCAACAATGCAAGGGGAACTCCCTACTCAACCGCAACAATGTAATGCTACAAGAGCTGTAAACATTCAAGCTGCTGCTGGTTCTAACAATCACAAAAGAGTAGACATTTCTTCAGAATGAAAATCCCAGATAAGCTCTTACAACAACAAGAAATTGAGTTTGTGCACACTCCTTCATCATATAAGACTTCGGAGCTCCATTCCATCCAACAATAGAGCTTCATGCATACGGTTATGTTAACACATACAGTAACTGACTGGATCAAGATAGGCCACCTTCCAAGGAAACTCTCTGATCTTGGAAGCCCCTTAATCTATCTACAAGTCACCGAGAACAAACCACATAAGGCTCTTCTTGACTCAGGTTCTGGAGTCAACTTAATCTCATGAGAAATGTCTCAAGCCTGGAACCTGCTCCAACTCAAGAAGAGCAACATTCAACTAGAGCTGGCTGACCAGTCCATCACCATTCCCTTGGGATTGGTGGAGGACATCGTTACCACTGTGTGTGGTTGGTCATACCCAGCCGATTTCCTGGTGATCGAAGTTAACAGTAATAATGGGGAATTCCCAATTATAATAGGAAGGCCATGGCTAAGTACAATAGATGCGTACCTAGGGATCCGTAATTTTTCCTTGAAGATATCTAAGATAAATATTTATGGAAAGATCGAAAAGAAGAAAGTTCTGTGCATCACATACAGTGACTCAAAGGGTGATGACATTGAGGAATGCTCAGCATCTCTTCCATGGAACCAGTGTGCCCTAGAAACACAAGTACAAAAGTGCATGTATGTAGCAACCACACAAGTAGTGGACACCCCGTGGTTGACAGCTAGTTGAAAGAGCAATCGATCAACATGCATGGAACAAACTGGGGGAACAACTCATGCCAACAACAAAGGCATAAATACATTGGAATATGAGCATCGCCAACATCCACCCCTTAACCTGAAAACATCAGTTGAGAGAAGTTGAACACTTCTAAGAAATTCAAATAGGTGCTCATTATTTCGGATCTTTCCCTTTCCATTCAGTCATGGGGGAGATGGCCACCTATGCTAATCATTGGAGGCTCTCAATTCTTTTTTAATTTTTTGTTTTACAGTTTTTGTTTTACACATTTTTGTTTTACACATTTTTTGATTTACAGTTTTTGTTTTATATTTTCCTGTTTTACACGTTTTTGTTTTACACATTTTTGTTTTACACGTTTTTGTTTTTCACATTTTTGTTTTACACATTTTTGTCTTACACATTTGTTTTACACATTTTTTTTTGCACATTTTTGTTTTACAAATTTCTTTAACTTTTTTCTTGTTTTTCTTTACAACATCGTTATAATTTTTCATTTTGTGTGTGTGTGTGTGTTATCCATCCTATAAGTTTGTCACCCAATAAGTGTTCTTCACGATGGTATGAACTATTTTCCTGATTGATTGCTAATGTTTGGTTTTTACATTTAAGTTATGATGTTGATACTAAGGTATGTTTCTTTTGATATGATAGGCAATGAGTCCACCTCATACATTCATCCACAAGTTCTATGGTCTCTCTTGGCTTGGAAATGTACAGTCCCTTTCTAAATAGAACTCTAATGAACCGGTGACTGGTTATTTCTCAAACTAAGGAAGGACTCAAGGCTTGAAAAGGGTGTGACTTCAAGGGAAATTGATGCATTTGTGTTGGCCATTCTCTTGGGTGCTTGGATGTTTTCTTCTTGAGTTTTCTTACTTTTCAATGTCACTCAATTATCGGGAAGCTGAGAAAATAAAAATAAGAAGTCTTTGCATGGTGTGGTTCTCACGCATAAACATATATATAAAAAAACAATATAAAAAAACAAAGTGAGAATTCAAAGCACACCCCTTAGACAAAATAATCCCTTGGGCTACAAGCACTGGTTATGGAACTAACAATGTTTCCTCTAACTAAAGCCCTTCTCACTTTTCATTCTCTGCTCCTTCATTTCATAAGAATGGTGGTGGCTCTTTGGAGATGCATTCTTATTATTCAAGTGGATGGATTAGCCGAATGCATTGATGCAAAGTCACTGGATGTGGTTTTTTTGAGGCCAGAGTTGGAATGAGATTTACCAAGTTACATTAATCATGAAACACACAAGGGTCTGTACACCACCTTGTTCTTGGGATTCCATTCCATTCTCTTCTCTCCATCCTTCTCTCTATTATTCACCTCATTGCCGGTTGTATCATTAGTGTATATTTTGGTTGACACATTGGTTTCTTTTTGGTAAATTCCTGCAGTTAAGAATTTAACTCTTTTTCCAAAAGACATTCCTAGAGCCTACAGACTCTTTGAATGTGGGTTTGTCAGGGCATTAAGGGCATGAGCTTGCTTTGGGGAGGACCCACTAACATTCCTATATGGTGCACCAGTTAATCTCTTTCCCCTAACGTTTTTGCAATCAATTTTATTTTGTTCATTTCCATCTTGACATCCATTTCATTGATGTCCTAGTCATCTCTTTTTCTTTCTCTTTCTTATTTCTTTTCTTTTTACATTCTCTTGCTACCGGAGGTTAGCGATTAGTCATGGGGGTATGAGGCTCAATTTTTTCGATTTTCTCCTAGCCCTTACCTCATCGATATTGACCACTATTATATCTCTAGATCTGTATCAACCATACCACAGCCCAGCCAATGGACCTTTCACTGAGGCAAGGTATCAACTGCATTGAAATTCATTTACCCTTGCTAATACAAGACTGTGTTATGTGTGTAGATGGAAATCATACAACAAAGGATTGGATCTAGAGGGAACACTTGGAATGGATCGGTGCTGAAGTAGCTATGCAAGGAGCAAGATCGATGGCGCGCTTACGGATGGACAACAAAAGGTGCAATCTTGGTGTTGGCAGAAACAACACTTCTTTCTCTCTCTCTCTTTCTCAGCTATCAACTAAGGCCTGATGTCAATGTAATAAGGTGTTCACTCTTGTTGTTGTGAACACCAGTTTGTTTTGTCTTGTAATGATGATCTGTTCACATGTGATCCCATTAGTTCCATTTGAGTTAATAATCCCATACCTTCCCGATATTATTGTAAGGAACTTGAGGAAAAGTTTTCATTCAGTCATGGGGGTATGATGGGATGCGATATCGCATGGGTCGTGATATCGCGTACATGATATTGTAGCTGCAGCTATATCACATCCCTCACGATATCGCGTACGCGATATCGCGTTGTCCCCCACGATATCGTGGTGCACCACCAAGTCTATAAAGATTGTAGTGAAACTTTGGTAGTTTTACCTCTTCAGAGGTAGATTAATTTCCATGTGTCCACAGTAGGAACTCCAAAGTGAACGGATCTTTATTCGAGAAAATATTGTACCTGAACACAAGTTTGTGTACAACAATAAAGATGAACTTCTTGGATAAACCGTGCAGTGCATGGAATAGGCTAATTAGGACTTTATTTACTATTATTTATTATTTATTATTTAAATAATTTATTACTTTATTAAATCTCTCTCAACCCTTCTCTCCTAGTTAAGTGTCTCAGTACAACGACTTTGAGCACATGCGTTACGCTTGGTGATCCCAACAACGACTAGCGTTTGGTAACCAAGGTTGCATCGGTTCAGGGTGTGAATGGTAAGTGGGAATGGATGCTGATGCTAGGTTAATTAAGGCTTATTTAGTTAGTTAGAGTCAGCCAATTAGTCTCTTCAACCCTTTACCTTATCAACATAGGAGATAAAACCGAAAAGCTATAAAAATCATATACCTCAGACTTAATCATACATCGTGACAAATACAAGGAAGTCTAGGAAGACAAAAAATAATTAACCTTTAGTATTCCATGAGGTGTGTAAGCACTTAGTCTGCTATGTTTGACCAGATCACACGTGTTACACTCATATTTGTATGGTTGAGTGTAGGGGTACCTCACCACTCATCACTTACGTAACAATGGAAAGAATTCTTACAAAATTTGGAGAACCATTCAGAATGCCTATTTTTAGATTTCTTACATCCTTAGCAGTAGTTATTTGATATTCCATGTTATAAAGAAAATGTTGTGGCACCTTTACCATGAACTTATTTTGAGGCTGTCTCATGTCCCTTGAATGAGAACCTCCCTGGTAGTAAATGGACATGAAACAATGAACTTGTGATTTTCATGTACAACATGTGCTATGGAGAATTGATTTGCATCCTTTTTTGGGACATGGGTAATGTAGTTTTCTCCTCTCGTGGGAACCAAGTGTAGACCTATGCAACTTCTTTCTTGATGACACCATGGTTAATTTAATCTTTCATTCTAATGAATCATATGAAATATGTAATATATGATAGAACTAAGGTGGGGAGTTAGGTTTCTCTTTTTATTTTATCTTGAATATACTCAAAAGAAAAATATTACTTGAAAAAGAAAACAAAGTGAATAAAAAGGAAGAGCTACATTGACCTATGAAGAGCTTTAGTTAGATAGACTTAAGAGACCAAAAAAGGGGCAACATGAACCTAGGAAGAGCTTTAGTTGGATAAACTTAACAAACCAACAAGAGGATGACTCTTACCCATATCACTAGATTATAGTATGATATGACCCAAATTGAGCAATTCTCAAGGAATCCTAATGATGGCTGCAATCAAGTAACCTTGTATCAAGTGACATCTACAACATCTTAGCAAGTAATCAATATATTTGGCATTCGTATCCATAGCCATAAAAAGATGAAAACTGAATCTCCATAGAACCGTTCCAGAATAACTGAAAAATTAGATGACCGATCATTTTTGATCGTGCCTAGTTTTATGTCGTTGTGGACATGATAGTTTAACGTCTTTCCGGACAAGGGGTGTTGTAATAGTTTTTCTTGTATTTTGGATTTTATCGTACTTTAATGTCATTTCGGATGACTATTATGTCCACAACGACATAAAACTAGGCACGATCAGAAATGATCGGTCAGTTGTGAACCATTCATCAACATTCAAGAATTAAGCATACAACACCTAGCGATTTTCGGAGATTCACAACTTGTTGTGAATCAAATCACCGAGGTCTATACCTGCAAGGTTGTACACCTACAACCCTATTATGACTTAGCGAAAAGCCTACTCAAAAAGTTTGCAACAACAGACGTACAAAACTACAAAACTACACAACATTTCCTATGGATAGTTTTGTAGTTTGAGGAGATTGGCTACTATGTGTAGTAGCCAATCTCTTCATGTATGATTGCTATCAATTTTTGTAATGTGTTCATAAAAGTTGTAAATCTGTACATTTAGGCACTTAGTGTTAGTTTAAATTTCTATGTGTATGTGCCAGTTAATCAATCAGTAATCTCATACCTTCCAAAAATTTTGTAAGAAGCTTGTTCCTCTTGTTCACTCAAGGACAAGTTTTCATTATGTCATTATAGTACCTCAAACTTAATCCTCAAACTTCATAGATTTTCTTTGCAATAGGAAATGACTAGGGGTTAAGAATTGGTAGTAGTAGGGTAGTAGCTAGGTTAAATAGGATAGTTTCAAGGAACTAGGGGTAGATGCATTAGTATTAATGATGACTAAGAAAGGGTTGTTGTGCTAGGTAACATCATGGTCATTAGTGCTGAAAATTGGGTTTTGGGTGTTAGGAGATTGTGGGTTATGCTAATAAGAATGAAGTGGCTACTATTTTAGGGCTTGTGGTCAAAAAGATGCACCCAGGGCAATTAAGGTTAGAGTTGTGTGAATGACCAAGAGGATTTGAGAGGAAGTGCCAATAAGGATGGGATTGGTATCCTCATAATGATGATCGGAGGAGGTGGAACCTTGGAGGGAGGCCAACATTGAAGACATTGTATAACTAGAACCTACTTTTGCATTATAGTTTGCACAAGGATAGTTATGAGGAGTGCATCACTTGAAGAAGCCTTGGGTTAAGGTTATATTAGTGCTTAAAATTGATAGTGTGCAATAGACCATCTATGTATTGAAACACATGATCCTTGTCCTTAGGAGGGATATCAAAATCTTGTATGTCTTGCTTACAAGTGAGCACTTCTATGATTCCCTCATGCTCACATATTGATAGTTTATTGGTTAGGGCTAATTGCAATGAGTGGTTGATAACACCAAAAAGAAATCC
The DNA here is from genome assembly GCA_015680685.1 of Gnetum montanum. Taxonomy (NCBI): domain Eukaryota; kingdom Viridiplantae; phylum Streptophyta; class Gnetopsida; order Gnetales; family Gnetaceae; genus Gnetum; species Gnetum montanum. Next base: position 507,579 of record MNCI01018426.1, read on the forward strand.
CAAGAAGTAGAAGAAGGTCCATTGTTTGGGCTCCAAAGGACTTGTAGGTGGCCAACCATCAACTAATCTTAGATTTGGTAGAAAACATACTTGCAAAGCACTTTAGTTGTGGACTACCAAGTCTCAGTGAGACTTGTAACTTAATAATACTCTTTGTGTGATGTGGTCTGAGGTCCCTTGATGAAGAAATCTTGCACAATCTCTTAGTTTGTTGGTATGCTGTTAACAATTTGCAAATCCATTTAAGGGAATTTGATGATGTGCATAATGTTAGCCTTCATGATGTAGACAATTTTGTTACCCATTGTAAAGGTAGTGCCATCCATGTGTGGATGACATTGGATGTAAGACCAAGTAATGGAATAGTGAACAACAAGAAGAAAGTTTGCCATCCCTTGGCAAAGAAGGTTGGCCAAGCCTTTACGGCATGGATGTTTGCAATGTTTATAAACCCTCGTAAAGTGATTTATTTGCTCATGTTAGTAGGGTAAAAGGTCTCAATGTAGGATGGGGAAGTGTAGATCCCTTTTTTGAAGCACCAGAAAATGGTGGTAAGAATGGTATGAGCAAAGCATGAGGACAAGACACAAATAGCTTATTTAAATAAAATCTGATTATGGTGTTACCAAAGTCACCAAGCAATGATCACCCACTAAGTAGTGATGTGTCATTCATGCAAAAGGGGATCATTATCTAGCATAAAGAAAATATCTTGAGTGATATGAAGGAGATCTTTTATGGTCGTATAAATCATTGCGAAGTATGTGAAATGATGAAGAAAATGGGACATGGAATTATTGGTTGGCCTATAGAGTATGCATTGGCCTAGTTTGTAAAGCTCGTAAGGAGTAAGGATGCCGCAAGTGAGAATAGCATTTTGGTGGTGAATGAGATAGAGAAAGAATGGGATAGATGGTCCAATAGAGATTTGCCACATGCACAAGCATGTGATCACATGGTAGGAAGAACAATGAATGTCACATGATAGGGTTGATACTGAGGAGGATTCAATAATCCTAATGGAGTGTGATTGCTTTGCATAATAAATTAGAGTGGGATGACATGTTCACCATGAGTGCAAAAGTGAGTGGAGTTGTAAACATGCTATGGGATTGGGGAGTAGAGGTTAAATGCACATGAAGGAAGCAATTGTGGAGTGAAGAGCCATATCAAGTTTAAGAACAATGATAGGATTACTAGTAGATTTCTCCCAATAGAGATTCTTGTGCATTGTGATGACCTCATTGATCATTTGCTAATGTTGAATGAACCCATTTTAAGTTTTGCTAATGATGTGTAGAAGGAAAAGGTGGAGGAAGCTTGCCAAAATCTTAGCATAGAATTTGTAGAGAATAAAATAGAGGCTACTGGAGCAAAATTGTAATGGGGAAGTTGGTGATGTAACCTTAGTGAAGAGGTTGATGTGTGTAAAGTTCTATGATTAAGGAAAGGTGCTTAATTAGGTGAATTCCATAAAGGTCTATGTTAGAAAGAGGTCTACATGAGGCCATAGGAATTGGAAGAGCTCATTAGATAATTGTTGAGGTCTAGGATTTGATTGGTCTAGGACTTGATGATAATGTTTTCAAATTCTGGCAAGGAGAGAATGGTCAAGCTATTATGAGGAAGGGATGTATGTATGATCTTTGAGAAGAGTTGGTATAAGGGAGGTATCAAAGTGGTTGTTGGCAAATAAATTTGAAAAATGTTGGAAATGGAAACTGGTTATGATGGAAATGACGTGTGAAGGAAAGGGTATTTTGTTTGTGTTTACGATGGATGACTTGTTAGTGGAAGAACTTTGTGTTGCAGCTACTATAAGAGAGCCACACCACTTGTAAGTATTGTAGCTAGTATATTTCATTCATTTCAATTAAAGTAAGCAAGTGGTGTTGGACTGTGTGGTACTTTAGGTCAATTGGGTTGGTGGAGCTTCTATGATCAAGCTAGAGACAAATGTTGGGAGGATGTTTAATAAAGCAATATGATTATTTCATCTTGGGAAAGGAGGAGGTGGTAAAGTTGGATAGGATGGGAGGTGAGGGGAAGATAGGTTGTGCTTGCATGGAGCCAAAAGTCAAGAGTGAGTTGTTGGGGTGGGGGAAAGTGAGCTAGCAAGTTTCGAGTTGTTGGGAACTTAGTGTTTTTATATGTATTTCTAAATGAATCTATATGTCCTTTCATTTTATTCTCTAGGATCAACAAAAATTAATTATGTTCTCTATATGAAAAGTACGAAATGCTTTTTGGTATTGTTGCCAATGTAGCATTAACCTTAATATGTATATTTACCTTTAAGGTAGTACCAATGGGTTTTCAATGCATTACAAAACTAATGGTCATGGCATCAAGGTTTAAAAATATAGAATTTGTACCTTCATAATGGTATATTATTAATATGTTTATAAGGATCCAAGGCTAGGGCCAAAACTAATTCTATAACCATGACAAATTGGTGTATAATGTGAAACAATCTTTTTAATGATTAAATTAAAGCAAAGGTTTAAAATTAATATGGTATTTTACATTGTAAAGCTTATATGGAACAACAATGTAAAGTTATTTCATTTTATTACAAAATGTTTAGTTGGCTAGATACACATTTATCTACACAAGTATACATAAGAAGCTAAGAAAAAAGATAGTTCAATCAGTACAAAACTTGGTTTTGAAAATGGAATGTCAAAGATTGCACATGTGAAATTCAAATGATATCTACAAATAAGATGAAGTAGAAGGAAAACCCATTTTACTTTCAACAAGCATGCATGATGGTAACTTTGATAATAATGGCCAGTATTTATTTTCCACAATTACATTACAGCTGAAAGTTGTCATTGAAGAACATAAATAGGGTATATATATTATTTATTCATTGATAGAAATAGGAAGATGGATTGAACTCCTAGTCAACAATGTAGGTGCAAACTTTGCCACAGTGTATGGTGGAAGATAAAGAACATTTTTATCTTTCATGCTTTACATTGAACTCAATGAATTATGAACAAAATATTTCATTGTTATTCATATAATTTTGATTTGTTCAGGTTGAACTTTATCTTACTAGGCTCTTTCATCAAAGATGTGTATAAGATCCATACAATATGAATTATTGGTATGTAAACCTAAACTTCTTCTCTAATAGACATATAGATCTTATGCAAACGTAGCAAACCATCTTAGCATGTTTCCAAGTCATTTATCATGGTCCTCTCTTTTGGTCAATATCTACTATTTCTAATCTAATATTGTCATCCTTGAACCTAACATATAATTAAAGTATTATCATATTATTACTACGTTGGGTTTTTGCAACGTCAGGTACTGGTGCTTGATTCCATGCCCCAAATGGAGGATTGTGTGATGCTCTGTGAATATGGGTTCCGTAGCGGTGCTGGGCAAAGTCGATGTTGTTGCTTGACAAGGCAGCAGATGTTGCAGGCGCTGCTTTGTTCACCTTCTGTATAGAGGAATAGAGGAATCTGTTTAAGTCACAAATGTGTCTTATGGCTGAGGAACAGCTTTGCTGGGTTTCTCATCATCATGCATCATCTGCTGTTGGGTCTGGGTTCAGCCATTCCAGTTACATGGATCTGTACATTTTGATAATATATGGCTCAGATATTAGTAAAGTATAAATCTATGCAGGAAAGAAAACTACAACCGGCTCATTAAAAATAATAATACTGGATGCGTCTTATGGCTTTATAAAAATAAATTCCACATAGTGCAAGATATAATTATACCCACGAAGACAGCATGCCTGCAACATCCATAGCAGGTTATTATAGCGGGGAAGATCCATTGATTTTTGATGCATAGCATGCTGAGGATAATTCCCTGCAACGTGCAATCTTGGAAATGATTTTTCCCAAATAAGAATCAAACACAAGCTTCCCAGTTTTTTCTTCTATCTAACTTCATTTTCTTCTATCTAACATCATAATTCATGTTGCAAATTTATATTCACCATGATTCATGGTGCCAAGTTACCTTCTCACTTTTTCTAAGTAACTTCATAATTCATGCTGCTAACATACTTCACAGTTTCTTCTTCTCCATAACACAGTAATTCATGCCAGTGTTTCGGTGTTTTTTAATCCAGCCAATGATGACGGGTGTAGAGATCATAGCCGCATGAATAACCAGATTAGAATTTATGACGACCTGACCTGGTACAACTTTTGATAAAATAAAACTATCACTTTCATGGAAAGTCATTGCGTTTTAGAATGATTTTTCGGATTTGAGAGCAATTCCTCCTAACTTGCCGATGTTAGAGCGATTATTAAGAGTTCCTGACAATTTACAAACTTACCTCTTTCATGTGCATGTTTTGGTAGATACAAACCACGAAATAAAAAAGGGAAAAAACTTTCTTATAGGGTTGAAACTTTAAAATAAAAGCAACATTCCTTAATTATTGCAGCCAGGTTTCCGACAAATAGAATGATTCTAGGAGTACGTTGCTAATGGGTAAACTCGACGTCAGGAAAGAGATCATTTTTGAAGATTACATGACTGACTTATTAGAAATTCGGAATTTTTGGTATATATCCTTATTTGAGATTTTGTAACTTGCATTTTCTTAATCATGCATCCATGATTCCAAAGCTTGACTTTCAAGTAAATGGTTAACCGAAACTCGTATCAAATGAATTTGTAAATGGGTTTTAAATTAACATATAATGAAATATTTAAATTATATATATTTTAAAAATATAATATAATATTTTATAATATGATTCTTTATGTTAAAGGTGTAAATTACATTTAATTATTTTTATTTTTTCTTTGTTATTTTAAATGCATTAAATCTCATTTTTAATTTAAAATTAAATTGAAAGCATATGTGGTGGAGATGATCTCATGCACTTTTGTTTGTTTTACTATTTCATAGTCAAAGCTAAAATTTTCTAGATCTTAGATGCTCAAACATATGCATAAGGTAGGGTTAGAACTTAGCTATAGTGAAAAATAGATAAGTTTCATTAATAAATTACCCATGATAAAGTTTGCAAGCACATTTCATGACTTTATTACTCTTTAGCTGTATTTATTTGGCTAAGATTTTGTTCCTTAACTTATATTTGTTGATTTTGTTAAGACAAGGCTATGATGATGATCATGTTTTCATTTTTATTGATAGTGCTTTGAGTGTACATAGTGGGATGAAATTTGGAAAGACAATGATAAGTACCTTGAGCAAAGCATAGACAAAGCATGGCGGTTGATGAGTGGCGAGGTACCCCTACACTCAACCATACGAATACGAGCGTACACGCGTGATCCGGTCGAACTCCGCAGACTAAATGCCTTAACGCCACAAGAAACACTTGGGGTTAATCGTTCGTTGTCTTCCCAGGCTTGCTTGTAAGTGTCATGGTGTATGGTTAAGCAAGTCTGAGGTATGTGATTTTTTTGGTATTTTCGGCTTATCTTCTATGCTATCAGGGGAAAGGGTTGAGAAACTAAGCTAACTCTAACTAAAGATCTAAGTCTAAATTAACTAGCGTCGGCATCCGTTCCCACTTACCGGACACACCCTGAACTATGCAACTGCAGCTTACCAAACGCTAATCGTTACTAGGATCGCCACACGTAACGCAAGTGCTTGAAGTGGTCGTACTGAGGCACCTATTTAGCCTACATGTGATAAGCAGCCGATTCCTTGACTAGCCGTACACGTCTGTAGATGCTCGTAATCAAGTCGTACTTGAACGCACTAGGAAAGCAGTAAATGACAGCAATAAATAAAACCACGTGCTGCAAGGTTTATCCAATCAAGTTCGTCTTTATTGCCGTACACAACTTGGGTTCAGGTTACAAGCTGCTCGAATAAAGAGCCGTTCACTCTAGGACTCCTACTACTGGGACATGGGGAAAAATTCTAACTCTGGAGTGATCAATCTGCCAGAGCTTCGCTACACTAGCCAGGATTGAAAAATGAAGGGAGTGCCGCCTCTTATTTATAGATATGGTGGCGGGACGCGATATCACGTACGCGATATTGCAAGCGAAGACACGATATCGCGGCCCAGTGCATGTCGCGTCTCATCATACCCCCATGACTGAATGAAAACTCGTCCTCGAGTTCCTTACAATGATATCAGGTAGGTATGGGATTATTAGGGGAAACAGAACTAATGGGATGACATGTGAACGGTCTTTATTACAAGACTTGACAAAAACTGGTGTTCATGACAACAAGGGTGAACACCTTATTACAATGACAACAGGCCACAGTTGGCAGCTGAGAGAAAAGAGGAGAGAAAATAGAAGAGAAGAAGAGAGAAGAGTCTTGTTGCTGCCAACGCCTAGATTGCACCTTTCATTATCCATCTATAAGCGCACTATCAATTCCACTCCTTGCATGCTGCTTTAGCGCTGCTCCATTCCAAGTGTCTGCTCCAGATCCATTCTGTTGTTGTAAGATGGCCATCTGCACCCACAACACAATCATATATTAGCAAGGGTAATTGAATCATTAAGTAAAGAATACCTTGCTTCGGTTTAGGTTCCTTGGCTAAGTTGTGGTATGGCTAATAAGGATCTGGGAAAATGTAGATGATGACTACCGAAGGTGTAGGGGTTAGGAAGAAAAATGAAAAAATCTGGGGCGTAGGATACAAATCGAAAAATCAGGTCCCGTACCCCCATGACTAATCGCGAACCTCTGGTAGCATTAGAATGGAGAACAAAAAGGAGTAGGAAAGATAGGGAAAAAGGGACAACGATGGCATCAGTGAAAAGGATGTCATGATGAAAATGAACAAAAAAATGTGAATTAATTGCAAAATGTTAAGGAAAAGAAGTTAACTAATGTTCCAAATGGGAATGTCAGTGGGTCCTCCCCAAATCAGGCTCATGCCCTTAATGCCCTGACAATCCCACATTCAAAGAGTCCGTAGGCTCGGGGAATGTCCTTTGGAAACAAGAGTTAAAGTCTTAACCGGAAGAATTTACCAAAAAGAAAACAAAGCATCAACTAAAGTATATACAATGATACAACCGGCAATGAGGTGAACAATGGAGAGAAGGATGGGAAGAAGAGAAGTGGAATGGAATCCCAAGAACAAGGTGGTGTACAGCCCCTTGTGTGTTACATGATTAATGTGACTTGGCGAATCTCATTCCAACTCTGGGCTCAAACCAACCACTTCCAGTGACTTCGCATCAATGCAGTTGGTTAAATCATCCACTTGGGTAACAAGGATGTAACTTCGAGAAGCCACCACCATTCTGACGAAACAACAGAGAGAATGGGAAGCGAGAAGGGCCTTAGTTAGAGGGAACACTTTGGTTCCATAACCAGTGCTTGTAGCCCAAATTTATTCTATCTAAGGGGTGTGCTTTGAATCCTCACTTTTAGCTTTTTAGCTCGTCTCTCTTTTTTTTATATCTTTTTATGCGTGGGAACCACACCATGTAAAGACTTCTTTATTTTTATTGTCTCAGCTTTCGATTATTGGGTTACATTGGAACGGTAAGAAAACCCAAG
>MNCI01018426.1:517778-688230 GCA_015680685.1 Gnetum montanum
TGTCGAGGCATTTCATCTCGTTTACCTTTACTCTCCGCGTTATGCTCATGGTGGCTGTGCCCAGATGTGGAAGGAGAGGGTGAATGATGTGATGAAGGGGAAGAATAAGGGAATCCATTACCATGGTGATGTTTCTTACCTTCTCTTCGGCTGCTTGGTCCTCGATCGTCGTGACGATCAAGATGTCTGTCATTAGTGTGAGTAGTTGTTCCTGCCGTGAACAGTTGGCGCTCACGAGGATTAGAGCCTGGAATATGTATGGTTGATCTAAGGCCCTGATGCCTAACCTCTTCACTAGAGTGAGGAGGAACATCATTTTCTAAGAAACCCATCGTGAGGGGTTCCTCTTCTCCTATTTCACTAATGACGTGGGGAACCTTGCCCTTCAGTAGTGAATGTTGGCTCTCCTGCCTTGCATCCCGAATACGTTGGGCTTTTGTGGGATGATAATCCCTTGTATCATGGTCATCCAAAACGTAATCTGCGAATAGCTCATGCATGCCAATCTGTACCAAAGCACGAGAAAGCATGTTGGGAGCGGATCGATCTGGGGATAACACGATGTTGCCTTGCATGTCTCTCCACCGCAGTTGCTCATCTTGATGGAAAACAAAGGTAAAATCTAACACATACTCATCGGGATGAGTATATGTGACCTTAGATTGTTGAGGACATGGTTGATTTCGGTTATGCGTATGATCCTGACTTTCTCCTGTATTGTCCTTAGGTGAGTTGATTTCGTGAGAAGAAGCTATTTCTATTGGTGTGCAATTTTCACCGTTATTTGTTGTTCTTGATTAACTGATTAACCCTAAGGTTCGTTTTAAGCTCACAACGATGTGAGTGATCCCTTATGTTATATTGGTGTAAAAACACTTAGTCCCCGACAACGGCGCCAATGATGAGTGGCGAGGTACCCCTACACTCAATCATACGAATACGAGCTTACACACGCGATCCGGTCGAACTCCGCAGACTAAATGCCTTAACGCCACAAGAAACACTTGGGGTTAATCATTCGTTGTCTTCCCAGGCTTGCTTGTAAGTGTCACGGTGTATGGTTAAGCAAGTTTGAGGTATGTGATTTTTTTGGTATTTTCGGCTTATCTTCTATGCTATCAGGGGAAAGGGTTGAAAAACGAAGCTAACTCTAACTAAAGATCTAAGTCTAAATTAACTAGCGTCAGTATCCGTTCCCACTTACCGGACACACCCTGAACTATGCAACTGCAGCTTACCAAACGCTAATCGTTATTGGGATCACGACATGTAACGCAAGTGCTCGAAGTGGTCGTACTAAGGCACCTATTTAGCCTACGTGTGATAAGCAATCGATTCCTTAGCCAGTCGGACACACCCGTGGGTGCTCGTAACTAAGTCGTACCTATCACACGTTCTAGCCTAGCAATGAGCAGCCGATTCCTCAACTAGCCGTACACATTGGACTACTACTGGGATTACCAAGCGCAGAATCCTAGAATACGCTACTGGGTTACCAAGCAGCCAATGCTCGTAATTGAGTCGTACTCATGCATTGCGTCAAGCAGCCGATTCCTTGACTAGCCGTACACGTCCGTAGACGCTCGTAATCAAGTCGTACTTGAACGCACTAGGAAAGCAGTAAATGAAAGCAATAAATAAAACCATGTGCTGCCAGGTTTATCCAATCAAGTTCGTCTTTATTTCCGTACACAACTTGGGTTCAGGTTACAAGCTGCTCGAATAAAGAGCCGTTCACTCTAGGACTCGTACTGCGGGCACATGGGAAAAACTTCTAACTCTGGAGTGATCAATCTGCCAGAGCTTCACTACACTAGCCAGGATTGAAAAATGAAGGGAGTGCCGCCTCTTATTTATAGATATGGCGGCGGAACGCGATATTGTGTATGCGATATCGCAGGCGAAGACGCGATATCACGTACGCGATATTGCATGGGATGCGATATCGTGGCCCAGTGCATGTCGCGTCTCATCAGTGGTACTGGGGGTACTGAGCAATGATAAGTATTCTTTCTCTATTCTATCAGTACTGGAGGTTCGCGATTAGTCATGGGGGTATAGGGCCCAATTTTTTCGATTTTCTCCTAACCCCTACACCTTTGATATTCATTGTTATATCTCCAAATTCGTATTAGCCATACCACAACCCAGCTAATGGACCTTTCACCATAGTAAGGTATCAACTACATGGAAATTCTTTTACCCTTGCTAATATAAAACTGTGTTGTGTGTGCAGATGGCGATCATGCAACAACGGACTAGATTTGGAGGGAGCACTTGGAATGGAGCAATGCTAAAGTAGCTATGCAAGGAGAAAGATTGATGACGTGCTTATGGATGGACAACGAAAGGTGCAATCTTAGCATTGGCAGTACCAACACTTCTTTCTCTCTCTCTCTTTCTTAGCTACCAAATAAGGCCTGATGTTAATGTAATAAGGTGTTCACTCTTGTTGTCATGAACACCAATTTGTTGTGTCTTATAATGATGATCTGTTCACATGTCATCCCATTAGTTTCCATTGAGTCAATAATCCCATAAGTTCTCGATATTATTGTAAGGAACTTAAGGATAAGTTTTCATTTAGCAATATCGCATCCCTCACAATATCGCGTCTTCCCCTGCGATATCGTGTACGTGATATTGCGGTGTTCCATTATATCTATAAATAAGAGGCGACTCTCCCTTGTTTCCTCATCCTAGGCTAGATAGTAGGGAAACTATGGTAGATTGGTCACTCTAGAGATAGAATATCTTCCATGTGCTCACAGTAGGAGTCCTAAAGTGAACGGATCTTTATTTCAATAGACATTGTACCTGAACACAAGTTTGTGTACAAAAATAAAGATGAGCTTCTTGGATAAACCTTGTAGTGCATGGAATAGGCTAATTAGGATTTTTTTACTGTTATTTATTATCTATTATTTATTGCTTTCTCTCTCACCCTTCTCTCCTAGTTAAGTGCCTCAGTATGACCACTTCGAGCATGTGCGTTACACGTGGTGATCCCAGCAACGATTAGCATTTGGCAACCACGGTTGCATCAATTCAGGGTGTGTATGGTAAGTGGGAATAGATGCTGATGCTAGGTAATTTAGACTTAGTTCATTAGTTAGAGTTAGTAATTAGTTTCTCAATCCTTCACCTTGTTAACATAGGAGACAAAAACATAAAAACTATAAAAATCATATACCTCAGACTTACTTAGCCATACACCATGACAACTACAAGTAAGTCTGGGAAGATAATGAATGATTAACCCTAAGTGTTCCATGGGGCATGTAAGCACTTAGTCTGCGGAGTTCGACCGGATCGCACATGCTACGCTCGTATTTGTATGGTTGAGTGTAGGGGTATCTCGCCACTCATCAAGGAGAAAAGAGAGAAGTAGGAAGTGAGAGAGGGCCTTAGTTAGAGGAAACCTTTACACATGGGTGCATATCTTTCTAGTCCCATAACTAGTGCTTGTAGCCCATGTATTTATCTAAGGGGTGTGCTTTGAATTTTCATAATAATTTTTTGCTCTTTTTCTTTCTTTATTTTTATGAAAACCACACCATGCAAAGACTTATTTGTTTATGGTATCTAAGGGGTGTTCTTTGAATTCGTATAATTTTTTTTTCAATTTTTTGGATTTTTGGATGGGAACCACACCATGAAAAGACTTTAATTAACTTCCTATTAGTGGTTGAAATGGAATAGTAAGTAGTCTTTGAAAAACACTTAAGCACTCAAGCAAGTAGAAGAGCATAAAGAGTATTGAGTCTCCTTGAAGTTACATCCTTTACAAACCTTTGAATGCTTCTTGTAACAATTGAAAACATTGATAGCTAGAACACTAACGGGTTGATGGGTGCATAGCCTAATCCCATGTCCATGCAAGTTCCTTGCTGAAGGTGGAGATGAGGTGCTTTGAATGATCTTGTTAATCAAATAGGGACTTATGGAATGCAAATGGTGCTAATGCAAAAATGTTGTCAATTGTCAAGTAGTGTTAATCATGTGAACAATGTTGAGCGTAGTCAATGTCAACTATGTTAATAGTGCCAAGTGTAGTCACATTTTCTGGTAGAAAATGGAAGTGTCAGCATGCGTGGATTATCACTTGAGCATAGTTGTTGGTCAAATGTAGATTAAATGCAAAGAAATGCAAAGGAGGAAGAGAAAGAAATAGAACACTACTCTAAATGGGGTTGAGTGTAGTTAACACCAAAAAAGATTTAGAAGGTACATGGTGTACAACAGGTGCAATGGGAGCATAGTTACAGTCTCAGTGATGTTAGGCTATGAATTTTGACACTCACTATGATGTATTGTGCTTGTTGAGTTGGTCACCGTAGTATACCATGCAGTGGTTTTTGTCTCTTTGTTGGTGTGGTATGCTTTGGGTCTCGTTTGCCCATGGAGCTAAGTGCCAAGATGCCAAAATGTCAAATGTGAAATGAATGTGTCAAGTGCCAACCCCTAAAATGTTGGGGGTCCAAGGGTATTTATAGGACTAGGGTTGGCCCAAAATGCAGATTAGGTGCCATGTGGTAGAGTGGTAGGTGAGACTATGCTTTAGGGTAGTTGGGGCTACGCTCATCCTAACTACACTCTATGGTGTTGCAAATGGTGTTGAGTGATGTCGTTGCTCTAATGGAGTCTGTGAAGCTGAGAGACTATGAATACACTACCCAGATGCATGGAGAAGGTAATAATGTACCTGAGAAATGCTAAACAATGCTAAAAAATGCAACTTTTGGAGACTATGCTGTAGAGTGTAGTTAAAATTTTTGGGAAAAGGAAGAGGAAAAAATGACAAATGCTACTATTAGAGAGGTGTTGGAGCTAATGTGAATGCCAATGCTATTGTGTGGAGGCCTTTGGAGGTAGTTCTTGCCAACTATGCTCTAACTACACTATGGAGCATAGTCCCAGACTTAGGAAAAATCTGGTAAAAAACTGGCAAAAACTAACAAAATGTGGCTAAGTGTTGACTACACTCCAAGGGAGGCTAACTATGCTCTCAAGTGTAGCAGGTGTAGTGAGTGTAGGCTCAATACTTAGAGAAATCTATGTAAAATCTAGCACTTGAAGTGACTACACTGACTATGCTCTAGAGCGTAGTTAAGAGGTGTAGTCCCAATAGTTAGAAAATTTTTGCAAAACTAGTTCTTATGTATTGAGTATACTAACTATGCTTTGGAGTGTAGTCCTGGTAGTATAGAGTGTAGTATCAACACTTAGAAAAAGTTTGTAGCTTGTGCCTCATTCAAACACTTAGCCAAAATTGCAGAAAGTTGGTCGTTGAAGCTAACTATGCTCTACTATAGTGGAGAGCATAGTCCCAGCACTTAGACAAATTTGTAGAAAGTGTCATCATTTTAATGCTTAGAAAAATTTTACAAATTTAGCAGTTTGAGCTGACTATGCTTAACACTAGAAAAATTTAGGCAAAGTGCTATCATTTTGACACTTAGCCAAATTTGCAGTTGAGATGATGGGACCCAAAATTTTGTGGTGTTTCATTGGCCCCTCTTTGTTGACATTTGAAGGAGTGGCCTGAGAGATGTTGATAAAGAATAACAAAACACCACAATAGACATGGCACCAACATCACTTGTCAATACTAGATCAGGTGTCATTCCACCATGTTCAAGAGTGCTATGCAAAGTAGTATGTTGGGAAAAGGGTGTAGGTAATGCTAGGGAGATGAAATGCAAGAAGGAAGATGAAATGCAAATGGGATGTAATGATGCAAAGTGTGGAGTTAGCATGGCTGATAGTGACCATGGCATGGAGTGGCTTGCCCCTGAAACATTGACCTCTCATTGGAGTGATCATGAGAGAGTTAGAGTCAACTCAAGGCTAGGCTAGTTGCCAGATGTGCTTTTCCCCACTCTCTCTTTTTTGTTTTTTTCTTTTTATTTGCTTTTTGCCACAAGGTGAGCCTCCATTGGGTTGACTTACTATTGAATTCTAGCTACATGGTGTTGGCCATTGAATGGATGGGCTTTGTGGGCTATCAAGTAAATGGGCTTTACTTTTGATGAAACCATGCCACATCTGTAGGACAAGGGTTTCCTCCCAAGGATGAGGTGCATTACATCTACTTGGACTTTGACTATCCAATAGAAGCTTTGGATGGGACAAGTTGCATCACGTCCACCATGGGTTTGATGGTGTGATGTGAAGAGAGTATGCCATGTGCATTTATAGTGTGTATGCATAAGAGGGTTTGCATGTAGGGGAATGTGTGAAATGAAAGAGAGTATGGGAATGCAAAAGTGAATGTGCATAGGCTAAAATGAGATGAGGGGGATGTACACTCTTGGGTGGCTTTGCTACCCTAATCATGCACATTGGAGCAATGTGGTGACTTGCTACTATGATGATAAGTGCCTTTGCATGATTACCTCTAGGGCTTCATCCTGCAAACACAACTCTAAGAAGATAAGAAAACCACAAAATGTGAAATGCAAGTGAAATGCCAAATGCAAAGATATTGCAGATGTATGAAAAGTTGAACTAGTTGCAAGTGCATAGAAAGCCAGTGGAAGTGCCAGTGAGATGATGTTGTGAGTGCCCCAAAGGTTGCATTAATGGTAGGTGCTTTAAAAGATTAGCAACATGCTAGTTAAAGTCTTGGTAGACCATGAACCTAGTTTAAGGTCCTAGCAGACAATGATATGCTAGTTTATAATTCTAGCAAACTACTAGGTGCTAATTTAATGTTGTAATAGATGGTGGATGTTGGGCTAGTTTAACATCACGACCCAAGGATGAGCTATGCTAGTTTAGTGTCATAGCGGATGGTTTGTATACCAGTTTATACTCATAGCAAACTATCTATGCCAGTTTAGCATAATAGCAGATGAGTTGTGTGCTTACCTTGCTTTGGTGAGGTACGATGTTGCATTTATAACCATGCTGTGTGCTTGCAAGATTCAGCCAAAGTTCTACTAGATAAAAAAAAACATCAAGTGGAAATTGTGCAATGAGGTTAATGTGCATAAGTGAGAGGAAATCAATGTGAAAAGTCATAGTTTTGTGCCATTCTGGGCTGCAATGATAGTTTGAGGCCATTTCAGGCCATGTGTTTTGCTAGTTTAAGGTCATTTTTGAATGTACACTGCCAGGTTTAAGGCCATGGTGGGCTGGGGATGCTAGTCTAAGGCCATAGTAGGCCACGATGCTAGTTTAAGGCCTTTTTAGGCCACATGTCTTTGTAGTTTTATGATTTTATGATTTTTATGATTTTGATGTTTTTGAATGCCATGCATAAGCTAAGAATAAATGCATAAACAAACAAAGTAAAAATACATAAAAAAAGTGGAAGGATGCATAAGCTAAGAAAACAAAGGCAATGCAAGCGAAAATAAAAAATGCATGACATGTGGAGGTGATGGGTAAGCAAGTTCCTAGCACATTTTTGGCCAAGGGAAATTCTTAGTTATGTAGTTGCTTCCTCATCAGGTGTGGATTAGGGGGCATGCAAGGCTTAGGGTCCTCTGGGAGGCTATTGGCTTCAACCACTCATTTGGGTGTGTTAGCCTTAGGCATTGTGTTGCTTGTCATAAGTGTATCACCAAGAAACTCCACCTCCAACACTTACCCCATGTTTATGTTGTGGGTAGCCAAAGGGGAGACATTATCACTGTGGATGATAACTTGACCACCTTCATATGGAAGGTGGATTTCTTGATGGATTGGGAATGAGATTACCCATAAGTGAGCTAGCCAAAGCCAGCCTAGGATTAGGTTGAAGCCTGGCATCTTCTCTATGACTATGTAATCTGTGGAGGTGGGTAACTGCTCCCTTGCCATGAAGGTGATGTTGATTGTCTCTTGATGGTTATGCATGATCCATGAAGGATTTTAGACATGCAATTTTGGTAGGCTTAATCTTATCTATTAGGCCTAGCTTATCAATGATAGAGTATAGAACTATGTTTGTTGTTACATCATCATTAATGTGCACCCTATGGATGGTGCATTTTCCAACGCATATGCTAATTGATAATGGAGGTATTGTGACCTTCCCTTGTTTAGGATTGACCTTGACTACTTTGTTGTGAAAGGATAGGGATGTTGAACTTGATTCCTATGGTGTAGGAGGCAAGCTCACTACATGGATAGCATTATCATCTATACGAATGTCCTCCATAACAATAATGGAGTCCAACATCTAGGCCAGTGCTTGGTAGTGAGCAGATGAGGTCATGACTAGGTCATACAAGCTTAGTGTTGTGTTCTTCTACTTAAGCAGTTTTTTTACCTAGGCTAGTGCTACTGTGAATTCCTTGTCATTGGCCATTATGTTGGCCTTGACCTCCTCCATATGGCTCAAGAGAAAGATCTCTCACATAGGTGACTTAGGCATGGGTTGTTTTACTTGCTTGGGGGTAGGGGCCCCAGTGTTCAGTTGTAGCTTGTTGGTTGTAGCCTTTGCTTCAACCATGGGGGTTGTAAGGCACTTGTTTAGCCTCTTGCATTGCCATTTGGTGGATCTATCTAGGTTGGTAGTGCAGTTGACCCTTAGAGTTGAAGTGATTAACATGTTGCCCACTATTAGGATTTAGGTAGGTAAGGGGCCATCATGTTGTGACACCTTGATGACAAACAACAATTTTTTGGAAATTGTTGCTGCAAGGCCAACTCATAATGACACCTTGATGACGAAGGATGGTTTAGTAGTTGTAGGTGCAACATCATGCTAGTTTAACATCTTAGTGGATAGAGGCTATGGAACCTTGACCATGATTGATGTTGTGGGTGCTCGAGTTGGCACTTCGATCACAAAAGGAAGCCTCTTGCTTGTGAAGGTTGAGGGAATCCTTGCTTTGTTAGGTGGCACTCAGATCATAAAAGGTTGCTGCACATGTTTAGACTTGCCTCCCATGCTGATGGAGTTTATGACATAGGGGGCATCATCTACATTCAATTGGCTCATTACATCGAGCACTAGTTGGCCCCTTTCTATCATTCTTTGCAGATCATCTTGTAAAGCTTGATAGTTGTCCATACTATGACCAAACATCTAATGGTAGTGATAGTATTGATCTAGTTGGAAATGTTGCTAGACTAGGGCCTCATTTGGTACTACTGAGTTGGGATTCCTTAGTAGTTCATAGTACCTATCATGTCATTGGTTGGTACTTTATAATACTCTTTTGTATTAGATTTGCCCAGCTTTTAGGAGTTGGTCAAGTAGCTTGAAGGGTTTCATCGGTGATGGGATGTGACACAATATCGCGTACGCGATATCACGTCTTCCCCTGTGATATTGCGTATGCGATATTGTGGTGCACCGTCATATCTATAAATAAGAGGTGGCTCTCCCTTGTTTTCATTCTAGGCCTAGACCATAGTGAAACTCTGGTAGTTTTTCCACTTCAGAGATAGATTAATTTCCATGTGCCCATAGCAGGAACTCCAGAGTGAATGGATCTTTATTTGAGCAGACATTGTACCTAAACACAAGTTTGTGTATGGCAATAAAGATGAGCTTCTTGGATAAACCTTGCAGTGCATGGAGTAGGCTAATTAGGATTTTATTTATTGTTATTTATTATAAATTATTTAAATGCTTTATTAGTTATTAATTCTCTCTCAATCCTTCTCTCCTAGTTAAGTGCCTCAGTATGACCACTTTGAGCATGTGCGTTATGCTTGGTGATCCCAACAACGATTAGCATTTGGTAGCCAAGGTTGCATCGGTTCAGGGTGTGGATGGTAAGTGGGAATGAATGTTGATGCTAGGTTACTCTGGACTAGTTCATTAGTTAAAGTTAGTAATTAGTCTTTCTACCCATCAAATCATTATCATAGGAGACAAAAACATAAAAAGACATAAAAATCATATACCTCGGACTTACTTAACCATACACCGTGACAACTACAAGTAAGTTTGGGAAGACAATGAATGATTAACCCTAAGTGTTCCATGAGGCGTGTAGACACTTATTCTATGGAGTTCGACTGGATCGTGCATGCTACGCTTGTATTCATATGGTTGAGTGTAGGGGTATCTTGCCACTCATCATAGGTGCTGTTGCCAGGGACTAAGTGTTTGTGTGCTAAGTAGAACATAGGAAATCACTCACATCATTGGGAGCTTAAACAAACCTTAGGGTTAATTTAAAAGGAAAATTATATAATGGTTAATTAGCACACTGATAAATAACAATATCTTCTTCTAACAAAATCAATTCATCACCTAGGGATAATACAAGAAACAATCGGCAATCAAAAACACATAATCGAAATCTGCTAAGTCCTCAAAAATATTGAGTGGTTGTACCCATCCTGATGAGTATATTCTAGACTTTACCTTTATCTTCCATCAAGATGAACAGCTGTGATGGAGAGATTTGCAAGGTATCATCATGTTACCTTTAGATTGGTCAATCCCAAACATACTCCTCTGTGCTTTGGCATAGATTGGCATGACACAGATCTATGCTGAATATGTTATAGGTGACTTTGATAAAAGGGATTATCATCCCATAGCTACACAACATATCAGGGACTCAAGGCAGGAGAGCCATCATACACTATTGAAGGGAAAAGGGGTCCCACATGTTCTGAGTGAAATCGGAGATGAGGAACCCATTATAACGGGTTCTCTATCAAATGATGTTCCCCTTCCTAACGATGGTGAGGAGGTGGGGTATCAGAACCTATGATCCATGATACACAACACTGGTTCTAATCCCCGTGAATGCTAATTGTTCACTAAGGGAACAACAACACATAATAAGGATGGACACTTAGATCGTCATCACGATCAGGGCCACAGTAGCCAAAGAGAAGGCAAGAAACATCACCATGGTGATGGTTCTCTTTCTTCTTCCCCTTCATCACATCGCTCACCCTCTCCTTCCACATTTGGGCATAGCCATCATCAGCATAACGGTGAGGATAGAGGTAGGAAAAATGAGAGACCTCGATGAGAGAGTTGAGAGAGAGGACAAGGGCAAGAACAAAGTGAAAGTAGGGAACAATGAAGACATCATAGGCTTCATGAAAGAGATGATCATGATGAGCCCCTACTTGCAACCTGAGCATGCTTGATATAATGGAGGTAGTGAGAATACCAACAAGGCATCAAAAGGACAGTTGGATCAAGCGCTTAGACATGAAAAATATTCCACGGTTCGAAGGGGGATACAACGCTGATCCCCAACATCATTTACAGGCATTCCATGATGCTTGAACCTTGCAGAACATAGAGAATAAGTGACAAAAACTTAATTTGTTTCCCAGGACTCTCATCAAGGAAGTAGAGAGTTGGTATTGGTCCTTAGAGCCAAAAACCATCAGGAGGTGGAGTACGATGTTAGAACTCTTCAATGATAAGTATCAAACATACTCAAGATTGTCTAACTTGTGTAAACATATCCAAGGATGGAAGCAGGGTAATCATGAACCCTTGGATGCTGCCATGGGCCGCTACTATGCATTGTTACATCATTTCCCGGGCCATGGCTATGCACAATGGGACCAACATCGCCACATCGTAGATGGGCTAAGGCATGAGCCTAGCAGAACCCTTGGGACTTATGCCTAAGGGAGACTATCAGAACTTAGAGCCCATGAAATACATCGCTTTTTGGAGAAAGTAGCCAAAGAAGAAGGTGAGCTACGAAAAAGAGAGAGTGTGGAAGAATACAACCACGATCCTTCCCTTTGAAAGAAGGGAATGAAATTTTGTGATGAGGAGGATGAGTCACCACTCAAAGAGTTGGTGAATAGAAAAACCTTGCTGATCCAGAAGTTAACAATAGAAGTATTGGCTAAGGTGGATCAACTGTGGGATTCTTAGACTCCAGACTTGAAATTGTCTTGAAAATCATAGAGGAGTCTAAGGTGGAATGAAGTAGTGACAAAGATAAGAAAAAACAGAGAGATTCAGGCCCTACACATAACAAGGGTAAGGGAAAAATTACTATCTCTGATGAGGTTGTGGACTCAGACATAGACGATGACGATGGATGTGAGATCTACCAATATGACCATCCTAAGGGATGTTGTCCAATCATCTCACATCTACAAGAGTCTGGGGTGTATGCACTTAACCGAAGACTTAACCAACCTTGAAGGTTACCTTATCCTTAAGGTAACCCAAGGCAGTTCCACCAACCATTAACATACTAGCCAAGTGGAACTCCACCACAACCCATTGGACAAAATCAGTAGTGGCAACACCCACAGTCATGGGGGATGCCACCACTGAAACAACAGTATCCTTACCGGCTGCCAGACCCATATGGTTACTATGTGTAGCAACCGATTTCTCCAAGTGACTCTATGGGTTACAAAATTCCCCAACATTACTACCAAGTTGGGAGTACTTTAGGAGGACTCCTTCTCCTCCAAGAGACATTTCACATTCATCCCATCCTCCAACTCCATCCACACCTCTTTTGCCGGTAGTTCCCATACCTCCTACTCCAACAATTCAAGGGGAACTCCCCATTCAACCGCAGCAATATAACGCTGCGAGAGCTATAAACATTCAACCTATTACTGGTCTTGACAACCATAAAAAGAGAAGACCTTTCTTCAGAATCAAGAGCCTAGAAAAGCTCTCACAACAAGCGGTTGAGTCTATGTATGCCCCTCCGACAAACAAGACTTTGGAGCACCCTTCAGTCCAACAACAAAGTTGTACAGATATGGTTATGTTAACGCATACTGTAATCGACAGGATCAAGGTAGGCCACCTTCCTAGGAAACTCTCTAATCCTGGAAGCCCCTTAATCTATTTACAAATCACTAGGAATGAACCACATAAGCCTCTTCTTGACTCAGGTTCCGGAGTCAACTTAATTTCACAAGAAATGTATCAAGCCTAGAACCTACCCCAAATTAAGAAGAGAAACATTCAACTAGGGTTGTCTAACCAGTCCATCACCATTCCCTTGGGATTGGTGGAGGATATAGTTACCACTGTGTGTGGTTGGTCATGCCCAATTGACTTCGTGGTGATAGAAGTTAACAGTAACAATAGGAGCTTCCCAATTATAATGGGAAGGCCATGGCTAAGTACAATAGATGTGTACCTAGGGATCCGAGATCTTTCCTTGGAGATATCTAAGGTAAACATATATGGAAAGATCGAGAAGAAGAAAGTTCTATGCATCACATACAATGATTCAGAGAGTGATGATATGGAAGAATGTTCAGCATCTCTTTCATGTAATCGGTGTGCCCAAGAAACACAAATTCAAAGGTGCCTATATGTAGCAACCACACAAGTAGTAGACACACTGTGGTTGACAGCTAGTCAAAAGAGCAACTCAATATGCACAGAAAAAATTGAGGAAACAACTCATGCCAACAACGAAAGCATAGATACATTGAAATATGAGCATCGCCAGCTTCCACCCCTTAATCTAAGAACATCAATGGGGAGAAGTTGGGCACTTTTACGAAACTCAAATAGGCGCTCATTATTTTGGATCTCTTCCTTTCCATTCATTCAAGGGGGAGATGGCCACCTATGCTAATCATTGGAGGCCCTCAGTTATTTTTAGTTTTTGTTTTACACATTTTTGTTTGACACATTTTTGTTTTACACGTTTTTGTTTTACACATTTTTTTTACACATTTTTGTTTTACATGTTTTTTCTTTACACATTTTTGTTTTACATGTTTTTGTTTTATACCTTTTTGTTTTACACATTTTAGTTTGACACATTTTTGTTTTACACATTTATGTTTTACAAATTTCTTTAACTTTTTTTTGTTTTTGTTTTATAAATTTTTTTAATCTTTCTTGTTTTTGTTTTACAACATCATTATGCTTTCTTATTTTTTGTGTGTGTTTTATCCATCCTGTAAGTTTGTCGTCCAATAAGTGTTCTTCATGATGGTATGAACTATTTTCATATTGATTACTAATGTTTGGTTTTTACCCTTAAGTTACGATGTTGATACTAAGGTATGTTCTTTTGATATGGTAGGAAATGAGTCCACTTCATCCATACATCCACCAATTTCGATGGTCTCTCTTGGCTTGGAAATGTACAATCCTTTCTAATAAGAACTCTAACGAATCAGTGATTGGGTACTTCTAAAACTAAGGAAGGACTCAAGGATTGAAAAGGGTATGACTTCAAGAGAACTTGATGCATTTGTGTTGGCCATTTTCTTGGGTGCTTGGATGTTTTCTTCTTGAGTTTTCTTATCGTTTTGATGTTACCTAATCATCGGAAGTTGAGTCAATAAAAATAAGAAGACTTTGCATGGTGTGGTCCTCACGCATAAAAACATAAAATAAAAAAAATAAAAATAAAAGAGAATAAAAGAAAGAAAGTGAGAATTCAAAGCACACCCCTTAGAAACAATAATCCCTTGGGCTATAAGCACTGGTTATGGAACTACAAATGTTTCCTATAACTAGGGCCCTTCTTGCTTCCCCTTCTCTCCTCATTTGTTTCATTGGAATGGTGGTGGCTCTTTGGAGGTGCATTCTTGCTATTCAAGTGGATGGATTGGCTGAATGCATTGATGCAATGTCACTAGATGTGGTTTGTTTGAGGCCAAAGTTGGAATGAGATTTACCAAGTCACATTAATCATGAAATTCACAAGGGGCTGTACACCACCTTGTTCTTGGGATTCCATTCCATTCTCTTCTCTTTACCCTTCTCTCCACTGTTCACCTCATTGCCGGTTGTATCATTAGTGTATATTTTGGTAGATACACCATTTTCTTTTTGGTAAATTCTTATGGTTAAGATTTTAACTCTTGTTCTAGAGGACATTCTTAGAGCCTATGGACTCTTTGAATGAAGGTTTTTTAGGGCATTAAGGGCATGAGCTTGCTTTGGGAAGGACCCACTGACATTCCTATTTGGTGCACTAGTTAAATTCTTTCCCTTAACATTTTTGCAATTCATTTTATTCTATCCATTTCCATCTTAACATCCATTTCATCAATGTCCTAGTTGTCTCTTTTTATCCATCCTTCTTATTCCTTTTCTTTTTCCATTCTCTCACTACCGGAGGTTCACGATTAATCATGGGGGTACGGGACCCACTTTTTTCAATTTTCTCCTAACCCCTACACCTTCGGTAGTCATCAGTAATATATCTCCAGATCTGTAATAGGCCATACCACAACCTAGCCAATGGACCTTTAACCGAAGCAAGGTATCCATTACATGATGATTCAATCACCTTTGCTAATATAAGACTATGTTGTATGTGTAGATGGTGATCATGCAACAATGGATTGGATCTAGAGGGAACACTTGGAATGAAGCGCTGCTAAAGTAGCTTTGCAAGGAACGAGATCGATGATGTGCTTATGGATGGACAACAAAAGATGCAATCTTGGCATTGGGAGCAACAACACTTCTTCTCTCTTCTCTTTTCTCTTAGTTGCCAAAGAAGGCCTGATGTCAATTTAATAAGGTGTTCACTCTTGTTGTCATGAACACTAGTTTTTTTGTGTCTTGTAATGATGATCCATTCACATGTCATCCCATTACTTTCATTTGAGTCAATAATCCAATACCTTCCCAATATTATTGTAAGGAACTCAAGGATGAGTTTTCATTTAGTCATGGGGGTATGATGGGATGCAATATCGCATGGGCCGCAATATCGCTTACGTGATATCGTGGCCGTCTCGATATCGCATCCCTCGTGATATCACGTATGCAATATCGCAGTGCATCATCATATATATAAATAAGAGATGGCTCTCCCTTGTTTCCATTCGAGGCCTAGACCATAGTAAAAATTTGGTAATTTTTCCACTCTAGAGATAGATTAATTTCTATGTGCCCGCAGTAGGAACTCCAGAGTGAATGGATCTTTATTCGAGCAGACATTGTACCTGAACACAAGTTTGTGTATGACAATAAAGATGAGATTCTTGGATAAACCTTGCAATGCATGGAATAGGGTAATTAGGATTTTACTTACTATTATTTATTATTTGTTATTTAAATGCTTTATTAGTTATTAATTCTCTCTCAACCCTTCTCTCCTAGTTAAGTGCCTTAGTAAGCCCACTTCGAGCATGTGCGTTATGCTTGGTGATCCTAGCAATGATTAACGTTTGGTAGCCAAGGTTGCATAGGTTCAGGGTGTGAATGGTAAGTGGGAAAGGATGCTGACGCTAGGTTAATCTAGACTTAGTTCATTAGTTAAAGTTAGTAATTAGTCTCTCTACCCTTCAACTCATTAGCATAGGAGACAAAAACATAAAAAGACATGAAAATCATATACCTCGGACTTACTTAACCATACACCATGACAACTATAAGTAAGTCTTGGAACACGAGTGGTTAACCCTAAGTGTTCCATGAGGCGTGTAGGCACTTAGTCTGCAGAGTTCGACTAGGTTGCACGTGCTACGCTCATATTCATATGGTTGAGTGTAGTGGTATCTCGCCACTCATCAATAGGCAATGGGATATACTTTGAGCCATCCTTACCCTCAAAGCAGGACCTTGTAGCAGCTTGTGCTATGGCCCCTATCGATGTAGGTAGGTTGGGACTAGAGTTGACAACTTTATGTGTTAGGCCTTTAGGCTACTTAGCCTTTGGGACCTGGTTGGTTTCCTTTGCAGGTGTAGCTACTATTGCCCTTATTACATTTTGCTTGCATGCATGCTGGTTTCTATAGGCAATGTAGGCTAAGTCATTGCTTACTTGTGCTACCCCCTTAATGCCCTTCGTTTGGGAAAAGGCTTGGCTGAGAGGCTTTGGGGCTAGGTAGTATAGTTTAGACTTAATGAAGTCATTTACTACACCCTTGAAAATGGACAATAGATGAGTCTCTACTAGCATCTCATGAATTTTTTTGCAAGGTGGTGCTCCATCGTTGGATGAATTTGGCCATGGGCTTTAGGGGCCCCTATTTGACCTACATGAGTTGGTCAAGGGTTGCTTTAGGTTTCAGGTTATACCTAAAGCATGTCACAAACTGGCTAAGAAGATCCTCTGGGAAGAAGATTGAGGCCCTAGGTAATGAACAATACCAATCTAAGGCCTTGCTAATGAGAGACATGGGGAAGATATGCATGATGACATGCAACCATAGTTGCAAAAGTAGGTAGTCAGACCTGAATGTAACCAAGTGTATGTTGGGATCACCTTTACTATTGTACTGGGTGAGTTGAGGTAGTGGAACCCCAGTTGGGAGGGTTAAGGGTGGTACCATAGGACTTATGGGATCATCTCGGTAAAAGTCCACCACCTTGATGATTTTAGAGAAGGTTGCCTTAAGTTGTTTGTTCTCCTTTGTCAAACTTTGGATCAATTGGAATGCTTGATCTAAGCTTGGAGGTGTGCTAGCTGGTTGCATTGGCTAGGCTTGTGTTGGTTGCACAACTAAGGGCCAAATTGTTGGTTTTGGGGTATGCTAGTCTAACATCATAGCAAATGATTATTTTCAGTTTAACATCATAGTGGATAGTTGTTGCCAGTTTAACATCATAGTGGATGGTTGTTGCTAGTTTAATGTCATAGTGAATAGATGTAGTTGATTCATTGGCTAAGTAATAGATGCAGTAACCGAGGTAGGCCACACATGCGTGGGTTGGATTGACACCAATGGCACTAATGAAATAGGTGAAATGTAGGATGCTTGAATCATTTGGGGCTAGGAGGTGGCCTCTGCATGAATGTATGGTTGGGAAGATGCAACATTTTCTTGCAAGGAAGGATGAATTGGCATGGTCATCATCTTAGAGAGGACAAGTGAACCAAAGTTAGGAGGGGCTATATTAGGAAGTGGTTGTTGGAAGATGATGTAAAGGGGGCTCTTACATTTAGAGTGTGCCTTGAGCTCATCTTCTTCCTATGAGGCTTTCTCATAGGTTGTCCCTGCATTGTGCACATTCACATGGATGAGTTGGGATAGCAACTAGTGGTAGGACTTCATAAGTGGGATTATATCAAACAAGGTAGGGTTGTATTCTCATCCATCCTGGTGGACTTGTTCATAGTCCTATTTTGCCACCAGGTCAAGGTGATCCATGTGTAATCTTGCTTGGATTTTTGCACAAACAAAGTTATATTATTCATGGTTGAGTGTGGCATGCTTTGGATGGATCATGGTGTCAAGTGTGTTAGACACCGATGTGGAAGGTTGATTTGGATTCATGTTCATAGATCAGGTTGTGAGCATTGCTATTTGCAAAAAATAGCTAACATTGAAAACTGTAGAAAAACGCCTAAGTTTTTTGGTAGCAGAAAATTGCTAAGTCTAGAAACTATAAAAAATTGACTAAGTGTAAAACTATAGAAAATTGGCTAAGTATGAAACTATGAAAATTTGGCTAAGTATGAAAATGTAGAAAAAATGGTAAGTATGAAAATGTAGAAAAAATGCCAAGTATAAAAATGCAGGAACAAATGTTAAGCATGAAAATGGAGGAAAATGGTTAAGTTTGTTGATAGTAGAAAATGGCTAAGTATAAAAATCCAGATGAAAATGCCAAAAAATGGGTATGTGCAAAATTGAATAAAAAATGCTAAGTATGGAGACTATGCTTCACACCAAGTACACTCTCCACTTACTACGCTAAAAGAGCGAAAACTTAGAAAAAAGTGGAGAACAGTGCAATTTGGGTTGCTATGTAGGGTCTCAAGGAGACTGAAAATGGGGACCAATCTACATTGATGGGGGTGCAGAGAGCATGCAAATACAACCACAATAGAGTGTAAAGAAGGAAACAAGAGGCCCTCCTTTTAGCACCAAAAACTATAATGACCGAAAACATTGATGGTTGGAACACTAAGGGGTTGACAGACATACAACCTAACCCCATGCCTATGGAAAGACCTTGCTGAAGATGGAAGTGGAATGCCCTAAATGATCTTGTCAATTGAATAAGGACTTACAGAATGCAAATGGTGCGAATGTGAAAATGATGCCAAGTTTTGAGTAGTATCAACTGTGTAAACAATGTTGAGCGCAGTTGGTGTCAACTATCTGAATAGTAATAGGTGTAGTTAAATTTTTTGGCAAAAAAGGGAGTTTCAACATGTGTGGACTATCGCTTAAGTGTAGTTGTAGGTCAAATGTAGATAAAATGCAAAAAAAAAAATGCAAAGAAAATTCAAAGGAAGAAGAGAGAGAAACAAAACATCATCTGAAATGGGGTTGAGTGTAGTTAACACCAAAATGGATTTATAAGGTATGTAGTATACAATAGGAGCTATGGGAGCATAGTCATAGTCTTGGTAGTGTTGCGCTGTAAAGTTTGATGCTTGCTATGAGGTAATTTACCTACTAGGTTGGTCACCATAGTGTACCATGTAGTGTTCTCTACCTCTTTGCTAGTGTGGTGTGCTCTAGGTTTTGTTCACCCATAGAGCTAAGTGCCAAATGCTAAAATTCCAAATGTGAAATGAAAGTGCCAATTTTCAACCCCTAAAATGTTGGGGGTCAAAGGGTATTTATAGGGCTAAGGTTGGCTCAAAATGCAGATTGGGTGTCATGTGGCAGAGTGGTAGGTGGGACTACGCTCTAGGATAGTTGGGAATATGCTCACCCCAACTACTTTTTATGGCATTGCAAATGGTGTTGAGTGGTGTCATTACTCTAATGGAGTTTGTGAAGTTGAGAGACTATGACTACACTACCCAGCTGCATGGAGAAGATAATAGTGTACCTGAGAAATGCCAAACAGTGCCAAAAAATGCAACTTTTGGAGACTATCCTTTAGAGCATAATTATAATTTTTGGGAAAAGGAAGAGGTAAAATGACAAATGCTACTACTGGAGAGGTGCTGGAGCTGATGCAAATGCTAATGTTATGGTGTGGAGGCCTTTGGATGCAGTTCTTGCCAACTATGCTCTAACTACACTTTGGAGCGTAATTCCAAACATAGGCAAAATCAGGTCAAAAATTGGCAAGATGTGGTGAAGTGTTGACTACACTCTAGGGAAGGCTAACTATGCTCTTGAGTGTAGTAGGTGTAGTGAGCGTAGGCTCAACACTTAGAGAAATCTATGCAAAATTTGGCACTTGAGGTGACTAGATTGACTATGCTCTAGAGCATAGTCAGGAGGTGTAGTCCCAATAGTTAGAAAAAGTTTGTAGAACTGGTAGTTGTGTGTTGACTATGCTGACTACGCTCTTGAGCGTAGTCTTGGCAGTTGAGAGTATATTCTCAACACTTAGAAAAATTTTTCAGCTTATGACCTCATTCAAACACTTATCCAAAATTGTAGAAAGTTGGCTATTGAAGTTGACTATGCTCTACTACAGTGGAGAGCGTAGTCCTAGTACTTAGACAAATTTTTTCTGACAGTTAGAAAAATTTTGTAGATTTGGTAGCTTGAGTTGACTATGCTCAACACTTAGAGAAATTTGGGCAGAGTGTCACTATTTTAACACTTAGCCAAAATTCTAGTCAAGATGCTAGGGCTCGAAATTTTTTGGTGTTTTACTTCCTAATTATAGAGCTACTAAGGTCACTGATCAATTAAAATTTTTCTTTAATGGAAAGAACCTCAAATTCCCAAAACAAGGAAAACCATAGACTTATTGGCTAGGTGGATGATGTGGAATCACTACCTATTCCATGAAAAATAAACCATGTTAAAGTCGTCAGACATCAAAATTCAAAAATAGAAACCAGACATCAACAATCATAACATTAAGCACAAATCATCATTAGTAAATAACCATAGTAGCATTGTGTCCTATGGAAATAAAACAATTTTATTAACAAACATGAGGAAATATCACACTTGAATAAAACAAAACAAAGTGAAATATATAAGAAAGTGTAAAATAGTCAAGAAAGGTTCAAAGGTACTAACAATGGTGCAAAATTAGAAAAATCTGAAAAATGAAAAATTTATAAAATAAATAATTTGTGAAAATCAAAAAAATGAAAATCAAAAAGTAGAAAAACTAGGAAGCCTTATGGATTGTTAGCATAGATGACCATCTCCCCCACAACTGAGTTGGAGAGAGGAGATTTGAAAAATGGAACATGGTTGTCCATTTGTCGAGGTGGTAGTTGCACTAGCCTATCTTGGTTTGAGAAAAGATTTTACTTGTTGAATGTTGACCAACTGATTTTTATTTGAACTTTCAAGTTTGTAAATCAACATGGCCCCAAAGGAAAAGATTTGATTAATTATATAAGGTCCCTCTGACAATGTTTGGAATTTTTCCTTCTGAGGTACATGTGTGGGGTTCTAATAGAAGACCTTATCTCCTAGTTGAAGTTTAACCTTTCATATTCTTAGGTCATGACGTTGCTTACTGAATGCCTTGTGCACCTCATTCAAAGATAGGGCCACCAATCAATTTTCATCTAGAAGATTCAAGTGGATCAATCCTTCTTTCTATGCTAGACTTAGGTCAAGATCTAGATCATAGGTTGTTGAGAGTGTACAAAGCTTAGACTAGATTAGGAGTGTTGGAGGTTTTTTATACACTAACTTGTAGGGAGAATACCCAGTAGAAAGTTTCCATGCTAAACGATAAGCCTAAATGGTGTCATTAAGTTTGGTGTTGTAATCTTTTCTATACTTGCTAATGGTCTATGTTAGTATTTTTTTTATCTCTCAATTAGTTACCTCTACTTGATCATTGGCTTGGGGATGGTAGGATGTTAATTTATGTTCAACCTCTAAGCGTTGCATTAACCTTTTAAAAGTGGTACCTATGAAATGAGTTCCATTTTCAGAAATTAGTGAACATGGAACCCAAAATTATTTACAATGTTTTGTTGTATAAATCTAGTAATAGTGGATGATGTATAATCAGTAATAGCTACTTCTTCTACCCATTTTGTGCAGTAGTTGACTGCTATGATAATATATACCTTTTCATTGGACATGGATGTGATGGGATCCATGAAGTCCATGCCCCATATGTCAAAAGGTTCTAGTGGTTAAATCCCTTCATTATGTTGACAACGTTCATTGGATTTGATAAACTAGTTGGCATCCTTGAAGAGTGTAGGCCAATAGTATCCTACTATCAGAATTTTTATGGCCATGCATCTCCCTACATAGTGGCCTCCACAAGGCCCTTCATGATCATCCTAGAGAATGCATAGTTGATCTTTATCAAGGACACACCAATGAATCAGGCCATTGGTGCACACCTTGGAATGATGTCCATTGATTTCCATCAAATATTTGGCCTGATGAAGAAATTATTGCTTCTTTATAAAGTCAAAATCTTGTGGCATCTCTTGATTGAGAAGATAAGTGAGGATACCATTGTACCATGTTGTTTATATGGGCATTTGATCATTTATTACTCCTATAAAGAGAAGTTCATATAAAACTGATCAGAGAGTAGGCTCTCCTCCTCTTTATTATCCCATCTTAAGTGAGAGAGATGGTTAGCAACCACATTCTTGGCCCCTTTTTGATCCTTGTGAGATCAAATTCCTACAAGATCATGAGCCACTATATGACACGAGGGCTCAACATTGGCTTATTCATGAGGGAGAAAATTACACTATGGTCCATGTGCACAAATACTTTGTAGTTAAGCACATAGTGCCTAAACTTTTCTAAAGTGTACACCATGACCATTAGTTCTTTTTCCATGGTGATGTAATTTAATTATGCTCCCACATTGCTTCTACTTACATAATGGATGTAGTATGGGCATTTTTTATCACCCATTTACATGAGCACTACTCCTAAGAAGTAGTTAGATGCATCTATCATGATGTGGAAAGGTCTAGACTAATATAGTGCTTGAAGGATTGGTATTTCTATGAGTTTCTCGTTTAACTGTTCAAATGCATGTTCACATTCCTTGGTCCAAATGAAAGTGCATATTTTTTTTGTAAGCTCTACCAACGATTTTGTGATCTTAGAGAAATTCTCTATGAATCACTAGTAGTAGCCAATGTGTCCAAGGAATGATTGAACATCTTTATCTATCTTTGGCTAGTGTTTTATTCCTTGGATGACCCTCATATTTTCTAGGTCTACCTCAATCCCTACTTGAGTGATTCTATGTCCTAGTACTATGCTTTCTTAGACCATGAGATGGCTCTTTTGCTAGTTGAGTAGCAAGTTTTTTTAAACAAATCTCTTTAATACTTGCTCAAGGTAGTCCAAGGCTTGCTCAAATGTAGCTCCATAGGTAGAAAAGTCATCTATGAAGACTTCCACACCACTAATGATCTATTGTTGGAAAATACTAAGAGCCAAGCATTCAAATGTTGTAGGGGAATTGTATAGATTGAATGGCATCTTACAATATGCAAGAGTTCCCCAAGGACTTGCGAATGTTGTCTTGGCTTGATCTTTTGGTATAATTTGGATTTGGTTATAGCCACTATAACCATCCATAAAGCTATAATAATAATGCTTAGATATGGTGTCCAACACTTGATCCACAAATAACAATTGATGAGATGTGATATCGCATGGGCTGCAATATCATGTACACGATATCGCATCTGTCACGATATTGCATCTTTCCCTGCGATATCACGTACACGATTTCCCATCTTTCCTTGCAATATCGCATACACGATATCACAGCCTACCGCTAGTTCTCTGAATAAGAGGCGACTCTCCCTTGTTTCATAGTTTTAGTTTAGATTATAGCTAAACTCTAGTAGTTTTATCCCTCCAGAGATAGATTATTTTCCCGTGTCTGCCCACAGTGTGGTGAATGTAATTGTATGACATCCTTTATTCGAGTGTGACGTACTTAGACATGCACATGACCGAAAATAAAGATCGAGATTACTTCATCATTGCATCATTTACTTTATTTTTTATTTACTTAATTATTATTTATTACTTTCCTAATTAGATTCTCTCACCCTTATCTCATGTTAAACCGTAGAATGAGTACAACTTGATTACGAGCATTTAAGTGTGACTACTTGGTAACCCAGTAGTGTACCTAATATTTGCGCTTGGTAATCCCAATGGTAGTCGTGCATGAAGTCCAAGATGTATACAGATAATCAAGGAATGGATGCTCATCACAGTTAGGCTAGACTAGATTCTCTTACCCTTTCTCTCCTAGATTAGTAAACATTGCTTTCCACCACCTTCAGGAGTAGCATTAGATTAGGAACACATCATACACCTCACTCTGGACTAAACCATACATGAAAAATATAATACTAGTCCAGGTGGGAAGATAGCGAATTGCGACCTAAGGTTAATGATCTAGGTGCCACAACTAGTCCATCTGCAGAGTTCGACCAGATCGCATGTGAAAATGCTTGTATTCGTATGGTTGAGTGTAGGGGTACGTCACCACTCATCATTGGTGCCGTTGCCAGGGTAGTGCTAGTTATCTAGGTTAGTTATATCATACAAGGTCACTGTAAAGGAATTAACGATATATCTTTTAGAAAAATAATAATTATTAAAATTCACACGTAATTCACATACAACTTCACAATAATGCCTCTCCTACAAGATTACAATAATGCTATGCTTAGTGAGGAAGTTCATTGGAGGACCAACGAACTATATAACGATGAAGATTGGAGTACACAACTTGAAGTGGAGGTTTCTTATAAACATGAACAAAAGCAATGCCATCCCAACACATGAAAGCATAACTTACGCGATGATCATGAACCCCTACTGGCCACTACAAGCTTAACACAAATACAAGAGGCTGTTCGAATCTCACGTAGGCATTGTAAAGAGAGCCTTCTACCTAGGCTCGATTTAAACAACTTCCCTAATTTTTTAGGAGGCTATGACTTAGATCTGTATCAACATTTACAAACCTTCTACGATGCCTACGCATGGAACAACATTGATAACAGGTGGAAAAAAATTAAGCTCTTCCCTATGACACTCGTTGACCAAGAAAAAGTATGGTATCGATCGTTAAAACCAAGTTCAATATGACATTGGTCAACGATGGTAGAAATCTTTAAAAAAAAATATCAAATCTACACAAGAGTGTCAGCCTTGGGAAAACAAATCCAAGATGGAAACAAGAAAAACATGAACCCTTGGACATGGCCTAAGAAAGATATTATGCACTATTAAACAACTGTCCAGGCCATGGGTTTTCCAAGGAAAGGCTAATGTACCATATCATTGATGGGCTATGTAATGAAACAAGAGAGACCTTACGAATGTATGACCAAGGTCAACTATATGAACTACGAACCCATCATGTCAAAGAGCTTATTAAGTGGGTAGCAAAAGAAGAAGGAGAATTGGCTAGATGGGAGAGTGTTGAAAAACATCAAGGGGACCAAAATCTTAACTCAACAAAGGTTCATAATCATAAAAAGGAGAAATCAACCAATCTCAAGGTGGAAACATCATCTTTGCAAACACAAAAAATATTAGAAGAAGTCGAGGCAAAGATCAATAAGATGTTGGAATGGACATATCAAAAGTGGAGAATTTATCAACGTTATTGGAGATAAAGTTTTGACAACCCAAGAAGTAGGACAAAACATTAGACAATCAGAAAGAAGGGATAAAGAAAATAAGAGCTCAACTGCCAATCATACGTATGAATGCAACATATGCTTGTATGATCACCCCAAGGGCCAATGCCCAATATTGTTACATTTACATGAGCATTGGGAAAATATGTTACACCCAAAGTTCATATAGAGATACTATGTTCAATCACAGTGGCAACATCCCCAGTCGTGGGGGAGACCACCCTTAGACTGGAGATACCCTTCATATCATCCAAATGCTAATGCTTATCTTGTTCAACATCCTGTTTCTCCAATTGTGCTAACATACTCTATCTCACCCCAATACCATTCTCCTCAATACTATCAACCCATGCCTACAACACAACCACCACCTTATGCATCTTACACTCCTAACTTTCAATATTCTCATCCTTTCCCTCCTTCCACATTGCCACTAATTATTCATAAGGTACTTGCACCATAGCAACAACCCACGAATAACACCTGTGCTACTACTTCCAATAGTAGTGAGAAACCTCAGCAATATGAAAAGCACCCCTTCTTCAAACACAATCATAAGAAGGGACAACATAATTTAGAGGTCACTGCATCCTCCAACTCAGCATAAGTCCCACACTATGGTGTACCCTTATCTTCGAATCCAATGCCTCATGTTATTTTATCAAGGCCACCATCAAACACTCCAACAACCATACGGCCTAATGAACACAATCATGGGAGGCATCATCCTAATCCTTGCATACCATCTAACGGTCCCAAACATCATAGTGGTCAACTCATTATCCAGGAACTACATCGTGTAAATTGAACCACTATGCTCATTATAATAAAGTGTGTGAAACCTGATGGGGTAAGTATGATTAGGCCCTAATATTTCCAAAATGCAAGGATCCCCATCGCCAATTATTAATCCTTGTCATCCTCAACCATTTAGCTATGAGGGATATCCCTCATTCTAATAACAAGTGGGATTAATAACCATTTTTATTTTTCTTTGATTTTACAACTTTTTGTTTTTCAGTTTTTTATTTTTCAACTTTTGGTTTTATCTTTTTATCTTTTTGTGTTTTTGTCTTTTTATGTTTTTGTAAGTAATCTCGTCTATGAATAAAACACTCATGTGGATCATTGGTTGAGGTGTGTTTTATGTTATCATGTCTCAAGTGATCAATTATTTTTCTTGAATAGTGAGCCCATTACATCCATTCATCCACTCTACAAATAAGAGGTTTTGTTCAAGGGTACAATGATATTCTTGAAATTTTTTAAAACTTAAAATTAATTTTGTGTTCATTGTACCCAGAATGAAGACGAATGGACCAAGAGGGAATGAATAGGATGTGACATCAAGGGGATTTGTGGATTCTCTTTGGTGACATCTATGGGAGTTATCATGCAATGTGGTTGTACTAAGATCCTTGTAGATCTCACGAAAAATGGGAGTAAGAGTAATAAAAAAGGCACTCAAAAATCAAATGTTATTCTAGGGGGTTCGACTGGAAAGACATGCACCCATGCTTGAAGGTTGGCAACTTCTCTGGTTTTAGTAAAGAAGAAAAAATAAGAAAAGGAAAAAGAAAGTGCCAAAAAACAAAAGTCACTCCTCCCTTGAATACAACGCTAAGTGATTGTATGCCTTGTTGTTATGGTACTCTCATAGCTGCTCATCATGGGATGAAACAATGCAATGTCACTAGTTAGAGGACTGGACTTGGTTTTGATCTTGGAACGATGACTTAATGACACCTTAATCATGCTTTACACATAGGATTCACTGTGCCCTGGGTCAGTTACCTCATGTCCCAATCTCTATGATCCCTTTCTATACCTCATCTCATCTCATTATTCATGTAATTGTAGCTCATGTCCTATGTAGCATAGAATTTTCATTTCATTTCGGTGCTATTTACATGTGTGTGTTTTGTGGAGTTAGTGCGGATTACATTTAACCCTTCTAGTGCCCACAGACACTTTAAGTGTGGTTACACAAGGGCATTATAGGTTGAAACCTGCTTTGGGGAGGATCCACTTGTGTAATTTTTTTTGTAATCTTCACTTAGGACATAGCTCACACACACAATTTCTTACCCTCAGCTTAATTTTTTAATTGATTTTCTTTCCCTACTATTATCCCTCTGAATTTCAACCTTCCAATGTACCATTACATACCATTTTCCTTACCACCTAAGATTTTATTGATAAAATACACACCATTATCATTAATGGTGCCTTTTGAATTAATGAAATTTCCCTAGAACATCTTGATCATAGTCAATGTCCTTAATTTCCAACGTTAATTTCAAGAAAATCATTTAAAAAGTCGGTATTTTCATGGTGTCTCATGTCACTAGAGACGTGATGTCGCGTACACGATATCGTGTCCCTACCACCTATAAATAGGTCACCCCCGCAACACTTAGCATCATTTTGTCATTCACATGGGGGGAGTTTTTGACATTTTTCTCTGTGACTTGCAATTGAACGACCCTTACTTTTCTACTCACATCTCCCTCCCTGGTACTCCGATTTTCATTTTGTTTGAGCCTGCTTGAACCCGGAGTGTTCAACTTAGTTGTGGGGGAGAGACACTTGCCAAAAAGTGCCTAAAGTTTTTGAAATTTATCATCACCCAAAGGAAATCATCTAGGATAATTAACTATAACACTGAGAATAATTGTGCCTAAAAATCATTTAATCCTTAGGTATACTAGGAAATTAAAAATGGAAACCACCTAAGTTACAGAACTCATTATTACAAACTTTCGGGCAAGGTCACACATGATAACATAAGATCATTAATTAAGGTAAGTAGTAAGGTATAACTTAACTTTAAAAACAACCTTACTAACGCTTGGCCCGTGTGATTGAGATGGCCTGAAAACATGGACAATAGGAGGGTCTTGCTCAAGGTGGAAAGAAACGATTTCAAAGAGGTGGAAGACAAGGTCCTGCCAGATAACATGAGGAATAGGAGGAACAATCATTTAGCATTCATCAAGATGAACCTCCTACTGGATGATTTGGGTAGGCAGAAAGGGGAGTTGCTGCAGCTCCTGAACCAGGACAAAAACTCATGTTGCCCCAAGATTGCATTTAGGCTATCCATGAGAAGTCCACATTTACTGCAGTGATTGTGGAGTTGAACTTTGAATCATTTACAGAGTCTGCTCCTAAGGCCATTAGGGGTCACTTCAAAGGGTCTCCCTTATGGCCTATCTTCTCTGAAAGGGGTGCCTAGTACCTAGGAGAGATGTACCAATTTTGGCACAATAGGGAGCAAGGCATTAATATTTGTCATGTGATAGTTGACTTCTCTGCATAGGCTATTTTGGAAGTGTTACACCTTCCAAATACAGGGCCCCAGGTTGCTTAGTTATCCACCTATTCAGACCCCGATGTGCGAAAGGATTGGTTGGAGAAGGCTTATGGCAGAGACAAAGCATTTGATGAATTAATGATAGAAGAGAGAGTTTATTTTAAAACTGGAATAGAACACCTCTTCCCCACAAAAGGCTTAAAAAGGATATCAAAATATGCAGCTAGAGGATGTGCAATGTTGATGAGAAAGGTTAACGGTAACCTACCCCATCTATATTTGACGGAGATCTTGAGGTAATTTGAAGAATGAAAGACAAGAAAGATGGCACTGCCTTTCCCCTATCTTATCAAAAAGCTTTGCCAACATGCTAGTATTCGGGGATACACCAATGAAACTATAGGCCAGCCTATAGTTTCATTGGATCACACAAGGGGGAAAGTATCCATTCAAACAGGAGAAGGGGAAAGTAGATGGTCACAATAGATCTCAGGAAACATGACATCTTTTCAAGTGCAGGTAGAGACTGGTGAAGGGGCCACTATGATGGTCATGCAATACCAGAATGCTGCAGGAGCTGTAGAAGTGGTCGTTGACTACATCAAAGAATCCTTCAATATACCTATTGTGCCACCAATAGATCTCTCAGGAGCACAAGATGCTCAAACTTCGGCTGGAACCTCAATGACTCTTGTGGAACATGAGGAAGTGCTTGACCGATTGCATGTAATGGCATCCCTATTTGACATCCCTTAGGATGTTACAAAAATTCAATCAGACCTCATTTCCACAAAGGGGAAGCTGGTCTTATCCGAAGTGAGGTTCGAGCATGCTGAAGTTGAAGTGCAAAAACTAAAAGAGTAGCTTGTGGCCTTACAAGCAGCACAACGGGACCCTCTGCAATTTGTTCCTGTAGACCGGCTAGAAAATTTTAGAACTGAGAAACTAATAAAGCTAATCATAGAGAATAAAAGGATGGTGGATGAAAAGAAGAATGCTGTTTGGGATGCCTCCATAGCATAGGTGCAAACTCATGTGCATCTTAAGGCACTCAAGGCCTTACAAGAAGAAAACAAGAAACTGGTTGCAGACAATCTTCGGTTGACCACTGTAGAAAAGCAAAAGAATGTTCTCAATGAACACTTTCATCAATTATGAGAACAATTTATCTGGGTCAACCGAGACATAAGCCGTTTAGCTAGATAAAATTGAACCCTCTCGATGGAAGAGGTACGCACCATTCATCAAAAGTTAGAAGCTGAGATAAGCGCATGGTAGAATGAGGCTAAACGACATGAGAAGCTGAAGGAGCACTTCTGTGATCAAGTGGGGATATATAAACAGATCCTTGAAAAGTAAATCCATATGGCCAAGTCCCAAATCAACACTATCAGTGCTCAACACATTGATTGGGGGGCCATATTGGACACCTACGCCTTCGCCCACCAAGTGGAAGTTAAGAACCGAGACCTATAGATTTAGGACTTGACAAAGTACATGGAGTTGGAAAACCTAAGATATGTCAACCTTGCCATGTTGATAGCAGGGCACTTGAGATCAGAGCTCGAGCAGTAGGTAGCAACCACCCACATCAAATAAGAAGTAGAATTTGCAGAACGTAAGAAGCTATTAGAAAAACTGGATGTTGCAAATTTTGAACTTGAGGTGGTAAAAGCCAGCTACCAAGGATAGAAAGATGTCACAAATGACTTGGCTCAATGGCTAACAAATCTTTACAAATACAAGGATAAAGCTAGAGCCTATGAGGAGGAACAACAGGTGTTCATGACTTGGTATGTCAAGGCCAACCAAATGTTTCCACAACTACCCTGTCTATGGGAGGTGCTGACTCCATCAAACATTGGAACACTAGCATGGATGGCACAAGACCCTTGGACTGAAGAGGAGAAGCTCCAAGCCATACTTTAGCATCATCAAATCTCAAAACCTAGAGCACAAGACAAAGGGAAGGCACCAATGGAGGAGCCACCGCCACCAGGAACTACATGAGTTTCAAATTTTTGTAACTATAGAACATCTGTGTTGTGTCTTTATTTCTTTTCATCCCACACTATGACATCATCCCATTTTTTTCCATCCAATAATCCCATACCTATCCACTTTGTAATCACTAAAACTCAAGGATGAGTTTTTATTCAGTCATGGGGGTATGATGAGACGTGATATTACATCTACCGCGATATCGCAGCCTGCTGCCAGTTCTATAAGTAAGAGGCAACTCTCCCTTGTTTCATAGTT
Source organism: Gnetum montanum (assembly GCA_015680685.1). Taxonomy (NCBI): domain Eukaryota; kingdom Viridiplantae; phylum Streptophyta; class Gnetopsida; order Gnetales; family Gnetaceae; genus Gnetum; species Gnetum montanum. The sequence goes on from MNCI01018426.1 coordinate 548,739, forward strand.
TTAGTTTAGATTTTAGCTAAAATCTGGTAGTTTGATCCCTCCATAGATAGATTATTTTCCCGTGTCTTCCTGTAGTGTGGTGAATGTAATTGTATGACATCCTTTATTTGAGTGTGACGTACTTGGACATGCACATGACTAGAAATAAAGATTGAGATTACTTCATCATTGTAGCATTTATGTTGTTATTTATTTACTTAATTATTATTTAATGCTTTCCTAATTAGATTCTCTCACCCTTATCTCATGTTAAACCATAGAATGAGTATGATGTTATTAAGAGCATTTAAGTGTGACTACTTGGTAACCCAGTAGAGTACCTAAGATCTATTCTTGGTAATCCAAGTGGTAGTCATGCATGAAGTCCAAGATGTGTATGGATAATCAAGGAACAGATGCTCATCGCACTTAGGCTAGACTAGATTCTCTTACCCTTTCTCTCCTAGATTAGTAAACATTACTTTCCACTACCTTCAAGAGGTGCATTAGATTAGGAAACACATCATACACCTCACTTTGGACTAAATCGTACGTGACAAATATAATACTAGTCCAGGTGGGAAGATAGTGAAATGTGACGTAGATCGCATGTGAAAATGCTCATATTTGTATGGTTTAGTGTAGGGGTACCTTGCCACTCATGAACAATGGAAAATGATCTTTAAACATTGCCATATTCAATAGCCTGAAGTCGATGAAAACTAGCCACTTGCCACTTTTCTTCAACACAATTATGAGTGGGCTAACCCACTCACTATTTGCGATGGGATAGATGAACCCTACCTTGAGGAGTTTTTAAATTTCCTCAATGATCTACTTCAATTTGGGATCCAACCACCTCTGTTGCTGCCTTTTAGGCTTCATGGCAAGGTTAATGTAAATGCAATGTTGGCATATCCTTGGATCGATTCCTATTAACTCAGGATATGACCAAGCAAAGGCTATTGACCATTTGTTAACCACCTTTAATAGCTTTTATTTTCATTTAGGAGTAAGTTTGACATTAATTATCATTGGTTTACCATTGTTTAAAAATGCATATTCCATGTCAATAGGTAAAGTTTTTAGCTCTATGGGATTTTACTTGAAGTTATTAAGGATTTTCAACTCTCTTCAAAAAGTATTATCATCTTTACCAAAGAGGTGTGGATGAACTTATTCAAGTTTATTCATGCCTTCAACATAAGCACATGTTAGGATCTTAGTAGGTTCCATGCATAATCTGCTACTATTTGAGTTAGCTATCAGTCACTAGGTGCCCTCCTATTTTGTGGTTGCTATGTATAAACACAGTTGAATATTGATTTCTTGTGCATACTAATTACATGTTTTAATGTATGTACTTTTTATGGACCAAATATTTTGCACACAATTGCACCCATTATCATTGTATGTGATGCATGGAATATGCTTCTTCTCTATCTTGCCTAATTCATTTTCTTTGAATATCTTTAGAGAGAGGTCCCTTATGCCCATATGTGCATTGACCGTGCTTAACCAAGCTCTTTCCATAATGATGGGGAAGTCACTTTTGCAATTTTTAACCTTAATCAATAGAAAATCAATAGGATAGGACCACCCACAAACTATGGTCACAATGTCCTCTACTAATCCTAGAGGGATAGTAATTGATTTCTCTACCAATTTTAGATAGATGTTGCTCTTCTTGAGAGGTGGTAGGTTCTAGGCCTTGTACATGTCATGGGAGATGAGATTAACTTTGGAACTAGAGTTAAGAAGAACCTCACATGACTCATGTCTAGCAATCTGTAAGTAAATGGGTAGGTTCCATGTCAATGCATATATCCCAGACTCTTGTAAGTGTGACACCATAGGGTAACAACCCTTTGGATATTTGTATTGAAAAATGTCACAATTAGTTTCATCATTAGAGTTAGTTTACAAAACTTCTTCTATGAATGCAGCTTTGCCCTTACCTTTTTGGTAGACATGTTTAGCTTCTTTTTATCTCTTGTGGTTACGATCACTATTTTTCTCTTTGGATTCTTCAGCAATCTTCATAGCAATTTGAAATTTTTCATCCAAAGAGCTCTAGAATTTATCAACCTTTGTTGAAATATTAGAAACAAATTTTTGAATGGGTAAGGTTTTTCTATTCAAGACTTCATCAAGTGGTGACTCCTTTTTGTCACAAAATTAGACCTCCCATTTTTGATGGAAGGATCCCTATTATATTCTTGTGCACTTTTTCTTTTTGGAAACTCAACTTCTTCTTTTGGTACCTTCTCAATCAACCTTTCTATATAATGAGCTCTTAATTCAGACAATCTTCCTTGGGCATGCATCCCAAGAATTCTTCTAGTTTCTTCTCTGAGCCCATCTATGATGTGGCAAAGTTGTTCCCTCTGAGAATAACCATGGCCAGGGCATTGGTGTAAGAGTGAATAGTATCAAACCATGGTGGCATCCAAGGGTTCATGTGTTCTTTGTTTTAATCCTTGGATCTACTTTCTTAGATTAGACACTCTAAAGTACATTTGATATTTGTCATTAAATAACTCTAACATGGTACTCCATCAGTGAATGGATTCCAATTCCAAGGATCAGTACCAGCTTTTAGCTTCCTTAATGAGTGTCCTAGGGAAAAGCTTGAGTTTTTGCCACTCATTTTCTATATTTTGTAAGGCATAAGAATCATGGAAAGCTTGTAGATGTGTTTGTGGATTAGAGTTGTACCCCCCTCAAATTTTGGGATATTATTCATGTTTAAGTGCTTGATCCTACTATTTTTCATATGCTTGGTTGGAATTCTAACTACCTTTGCAATGTTGAACATACTTTAAGTTGCCAATAGAGGTTCATAATTATCACTAGTAAACGATGGTTTTGACCACCCCTTTGGTCTTGGTGGCCTTCAAGGTCATTGTTCTCTTGTTAATCATCCTCATCGCAATTATTTCAACAATAGCTTCTATAAGAACTCGAAGATGAAGAGGAATGTTTAAAATCAAATGAAGAGGATGGAGAGGAAGGTGGACCACTATTGCCACCACGGTGTTCACCACCATCTTTTCACTCATGACAATTCCCATCCTTAGATCCCTTGCTATTGTGATGTTTTCCCAGGTTCCTACCTTAACTGTCACTTTTTCTTGAATCTGTTTTATGAATAGTTGACCACAAGTTCAGGGTCACACCCTCATTGCCAACAAAAGGGGGTGGAGAATCTTCATGTTGAGAACCTTCAAAGGGAGGATCCTCATTGTGATCTTAATTTAGTAGGAAAAGGGATTAGTGTAATTTTCTCCCTTTGAACCCTCATGGAGCTTCTCTTGATGTTGATCTCACTTGCATTGTGTTTTAGTGGGATGGTAGTCTCGAGTGTCATAACCATCCGCAATGTATTCTTTAGAAGATATGAGATGCCCAACTTCTTGAGAGTTTGAAGCAGCATCCCAAGCACAGATCGATTGGGGGGCAAGACGATGTTGCCCTCCATATCATGCCATCATAGTTGTTCATCCTAATGTAGGATGAAGGTGAAGTTCAGTACATACTCATCTAGATGGGTATATACCACTTTACACTCCTATGAGATTGTTCATTTGACATCTTCACACTTGTAAGAAGAAGAAGAAATTTTACAAAAACTAAATAAAAATTATTAGTGTGCTTAGTATTTTATATGTCATTGAGAGTGATGTTGACCTTGAGTTTGTCCAATGATATTAATAATATTCACTAATCCTAGATAGCACACATTTCAACAAACAAAGTTCCTAGCAATAGTGCCAATGATGGGCAGTTTGGTACCCTTATGCCCAACCATACGAATCACAAAGTGTTCATGCACAATCCGATTGAATTCTGTGGACTTTATAGTTTCTGGTGCACTAGCCCTCTAGGAGGTGAATCTTGCCTTAAGGTCAATTGTTTTCTTCCCAATTACATTTGTGACATACACTGGTATGTTTAAGTGTAATTGAGGCTTCTAGTTTTTATGATTTTTTATTTTATGGGTTGGTAATTAAAGGAAGATAAAGTAATTGGATTAACTAATTAACTGGTATCTAACTAGTCCTAACATAAATATCTGGTTCCACTCTCCTCACACATCCTAAACCCATGTATCCATTGCCTGGTTACCGAGTGCTACGCTACTAGGCATACCAAGTGATAACGCTGCTGGGATTACCAAGTGAATACGTGTTATGCTTGAAGTGGTCATACTTATATGTTTAATCTATCTAGCTTATCTTATTTAACTACTTCATTAGCTTAATTACTGGAAAAAATTTAAGAAATAATTGAAAATATTAAATGCATAAGGAAAATATTTAATCTATCTAGAATGTTGCAAGGTTTATCAGAAGGCTTGTCCTTTATTATCACACACATTATCATGCTCAGGTACAACAATGCTTGAATTAAGCTCCGTATAGTTAATGATTCTTGCTGTGAGCAGTCAAGAGAAAAATTCTAACTTTCAAATGAAAAAACTGTAAGAGCTTCGCTACTTCTAAAATCTCAATGTCATAAATGTAGCTGGTAGGGATGTATTTATAGGAAAAATATAGATACTACATTGATAGGTCCTCATTGATGCATGATACGATGCATTGACAAGGCTTAGTTGACTAGGCCTTGTTAACACAACCAACAAAATGGTGACTCATAATCTATTAACATCAAAAGTAGAATAGCCATTTGCATGACCATTCGTATAATATACATAGTTCATCATTCTAGCATCACATAACCACACTACCACATAGCTAATCATAGGACACATTTATATGCATACATAACTAGGATCTACTATGAATAATACCCATAAATAATACTAACATGTACATAGTCATAGCTACTCATAACTAGTGCTCTAAGGAATTGCCAATCCATAGTGTAGCATAAACAAGAATACACAAGTACATTCCCTAGCAACCAGTGTCTCAAAGTATCATAATTCATAAATCAAAAATACAATTACATAGCCCCACATCCATATTCATTGTAATGTATGATATTATTGACATGAGTACTTATAACAAAAATAATGATTGCAATTCTTCTATTAGTCTTTCTATTAGTTCATTCCACTATTAGTGTTAGTGCATGTTGTCTTATCTATAGCCCTAGGCTACTAACCTTCTAGAAGATATATCTATGTATATATAAATGCCCCAAAATCATAAACTAGTCATAGGTCTTGCCTATACTCTCCCACTCTTGATATGATGACTATGATAAGAGCCTCAGTGATGTATCATAACAAGGGTTAATGCAACTTCTCTAGTGTACCTCATCACCTACTAGTTTAGACCATCATGTTAGCTCCATCTATCTGAATGTTGTAATCCATATGTGTAATGCATGTACAATTCATATAATATAACATAACTCATTAGTCCATGATAATGACCACAAGCAATGAGTGTTACATGCACCAAGCACCCTTGACTATTATACCATAGCATCTACAAAATAAATCTATCAACAATGCACATGTTTAATGATCATAGCATAATTACTATCATGATCATATACACATTTATATATCAAATCACAAACATCATAACTAACAAAGTGTGCTTATAGTAATAGTTCCTTACTAAAAAGATATGACTCCAAGACATTACTATAGCAACTCACAACTAGCATGAACCATTCATTATCTTTTCTACATTTCTCACAACCTAAGTATAACTCATACTTACCTTGTCTCCCTTATTATTTTCTTATTATGATCTTAGCATAACTCACACTTGTATCATGCCCCACATGATTGGTAATCCTTATGCTACCCACCATAATTCAACTATGACTATTTGGAATAGCAAAATTTCCATAAATTCTCAATTGCAATTGCATCACTAGTTTTGACCTATTCAAATCCCTAATGTAAATTTACCATGGGTAGACTACAAGTATCAACGACTTGTGCTTCAATAAAATAATGAGGTAGGAAAATATGACAATATAAAATAAGCTCATGTGCATGTAATAAACCAACCAAATGTTGCACAAGGACCTATGCCACATTTATAATGCACTCAAGATATAACAATGAATCTCTATGATCCTTGGAATGAATTCAATATTAATATCTAGTCATATCAATCACAAAAACTAAATTACCAATATGTCAAGAAAATATCTGCAATTACCAAACATGAAAGTGACCATATCTATCCCATCCAATGATACCCATTATTATACACATGAATATAAGATGGCAAAAAAAGAAGATAAGTAATTATTCACATGGTTCTAAGGGGATGGATGAGAGATTTATTGGTTGAGTCAAGTTGCCCATTAGATTGTGGATAATATGGAGATGAGAATAATTAAGTAATTTCTAATTGATCACAAAATTTAGCTAGTTCTTTACTCTTGAATTGAGGTCCATTATCAGTTACAATATGGAGGGGAATACCAAACCTAGGATATATATGATCGAAAATAAAAAACAAATATACTTAGAAGTTGCAATTTCTAAAGGAATAGCTTCAAGTCACTTCGTAAAATACTTAGCAGCTATCAAAATGAGCTAATAAATAGAAGAAGATGAGGGATTGATAGAACCTATAAGATCCAGCCATACAATTTACAAAGTCCTAAGCATTTAAGATGGCACATAAATATGTGAAGCATGATGTTGACATGTATCACAAATTTTGACCATCATATGTGCATCCCTAGACAATATAGACCACTAGTATCCTACTGAAATAATGCAACCTATCAATGATCATGAACCTAAGTGACCATCACATACACTAGAATGAACCTATTCTAAAATTTTCTATACTTTTGTCTTGACTTAGAAAATGTACAAGAAAACCTAATGTAAAAATATGACATAAAATTCCAAGATCATCAATACAAAAATGTTTAGTTTGTTTACAGAGAGCATCCTTTTGTGAATAAGATAAACTTTTGGAAGTTTCTTCAATTTGCAACTATTGTATGATATCATGATATTGTTAATCTTCTTTTAAGTTAACTAAGCCAATTCATTGTGTATCTTTAAGAGTGATAGTTTTATTTTACATTGAGTAAGATAAATAATCTGTAAAGAAAGTAGGATCAATAGGAATGAAAAAAATAACTAGTGCATTAACAAGCATGTTTTATGAGCAATGGATATGTGTGAATAAACATTCATCAAACTAAGAAATCAAAGTTTTCATTAGGTCTAGGTATAGTTAAACCTATTTAGCTTTGCAAGAATATTTGTTACTTGCCTGGTGTCCAACCAATTAGGGGTCACCATTAATGAAAAGCCTTTTAATATCAAGTCAAAGAGCTAAGAGAAAACCTTGATTGAGATCTTCGTATGCTGCCATATTATTATTACATGAAAAAGTGAATTTGTAAGTTTGATAAATAGGATCTATACCTTGGCACTGAAGTATACAAGCCATGCTAGAACTTTGAGCTATGTGGGTACCATCAAAGAATAACTACAAATTGAAATCCTCATGTATTAACAATGGAGTCGAAGCTAGAAAAGGGATAATTTCGTTGTTATTCTTTTTCTTAAGGGGAAGGTTGGATGGCAATAGTGAAAGGTTCAAAGAGTGGAACTATCATAAGGAGATCCAAGATGGATTATTCCATAATCAAGTGTTGGGCAATGTAGGATAAGCCAATCTTGATTAGCAATGTCTTCCATGTTGATGTGCATTTATTATCATAAGAATTGGTAGTGATAGATTGTAAAATGTTATCTCAAAAAATGACATGAATGTTTCCTCCTATTAGATAGTTTTTCCATTTCTTAAGGGCAAGGAAAAGGACCAAGCAAGACTTTTCCATATTCATGTACTGCATTTCACATTTAAAGAAGATATGAAAGATGTTTTAAATAGGGAGATCGATACCATCTTCACATCATTTTTAAATTCACAATCATGATAGAGTGATTAGATTTAAAAAGATAGAAATAAAAAGGAAGATCAAATTGAGGAGGATGAAGAATGAAAAAGTAGTTAAGAATATGCTTGATTACATTGAAAGCCTCCTAACACTTTGATTCCTAGTTGAAAGTTATAAATTTCTTAAGGATGTGAGAAAGGAGATGAAAATAGTTAGTTAGATAGCATACAAAATGATGGATGGATTAAAGTCTACCTTGTAAAGTATGCATGTCCTTAAGACACTTAGATAGTGGAAGGTTCCAAATTACTTCAACTTTGTTAAGATCTACTATAATACCATTTGTTGAAACTAAAAATCCTAGTATTTTTCTTGTTTTTATGCCAAAATGTTCTTCTTGGGATTTAAGTAGAGGTTGTACTTGTTGTAATGAGTCAAAACTATGTCTAAGTTAGTGGGATGATTAACTACAATGATAGAGTTAATTGTTAGATCATCGACATAATCATTGATTATTTTAAACATCATGTCATTAAAGATGAAGGTCATGGCCCATTGGTATGTTTCTCTAGCATTCTTAAGTCCAAAAGGAATTTTTAAGTAACAAAAGGTTCCCCATGAGGTTATGAAAGTCATGAAGCATTGATGTTTAGAATTAATTTAAATATGATTATAGCTTAAGAAACCATCCATAAAACTAAGTAAAGCATGATCTATCATTATATCTATGAGTTGATTGATGTTGGGCAACAAAAAATCATCTTTCAATATCACCTTATTGAAAATTAGGAAAATTGATGTATATCCTAATGGTTTTATTTTTTTTTAGAAACAAACACTATGTTGGATACCCAATTGGAGTAGTTTATAGAACATATAAATCTTGCATTATAAAGTTTTGTGATATCATCTTTAATGGCTAAGGGTAAATCAGGTTTGATTTTTCAAGCTTTTTGTTTGAGAGGCTTGGAACCTTCCTCAAGCAATAAGAATTAGATCTAAACTAAGCATGTCATCATATCCGCATGTGAAGGTGATATAATTTTTTCTAAGTGTTTCTAGGATAGATTTCTTAATCTCATTGAGTAATTTTACTCCTATTTGTAAGGTATTTTTCTTATTTTAGGGGTTTTTTTGTGGTGAACTCTAATAAAGGATCATTGATTAGAATATGTTTACAATCTAAGAAGGAAAGGTTAGTTTAAAGAATTAAGTCTTTATTGATGATATCAAGTGTAAAGATGATGAAATCCATGGGGTCGAATAGGGAAAAATCAATCAAATCCTAGTTGAAAAGATGAGAGATTTGGTCATGGGATTCATCAAAGGCAAGAAATTTGCATCAAGATTAAGATAGGACCCATGTCCTATAAAGCATGAGAGAGAAAAATAATTACACAAACCAAGACCAAAATTTTGAAAAGTCAAAAAAATTTACAAGTTATTTGCATAATAGAGGTAAAAGTTAGAAAAAGCTCCTTGAAGTATTTTAAGAGGATAGAGTAAAAAATTTTGTAAGTCTAGGATTTGAGTAAAGAGTTCAAAAAAATTTTAGAGTTGAAAGGAGAATGAGTGGAAAAAGTTTCTAAGTTTGGGCATAAAAAAGTTATAAAATTTTCTAAGACATAAAGATGATGAAGATGTTGAAATTTTTAAAGTTTGGAAGGGGAATTACAAAAATTTACAAGTCTCTAGTTTTAAATACCAATGTTTATGCTATAATACATGATGTACATTTTGGGTCTCCATGGGTACTACTAAGGAAATTCAAGACCTAGGAAGGTGTCCCTTAAGGGAAAATGTATAGAAGGAAAGATTCAAGCCTTGCCTTAGCTAGCTATGGCCAAGGCAGACTACCTTCAACACGTTTGAAGCTAAGATCGTCAATTTTAGGGTTCTGAGAGTTCTATTTTATTATTTATTTTTAGTAGTTTCAAGTGGATATGCACTTTTTCATCATGCATGACATGGTCTTCTAGCACATGGCACAACACATGGTGGTGCAACCTACTAGAACGTAAGTACATTTTGTAAGACTTTTAGTTCTAGTTGTTTTGGCTCATACTTATTTAGTATCTTTAATTCTCCCCATTTAATATCTTATTCTTGTTGAAACATAGTGTAATGGGTTTTTCTCTATATTTTTTTCATTTTATTGATTTCTTCTATATAGGCACTTGTAATCTTTTCAACTAGTTCTATGCATATATTTGGTCCCTATTCTACTTCATTAGTCAGCCATTGGATGTCTTCTTCCTTTATGACTGTTGCATACAAATGTTATTGTACACACATATCTTCAACACATCATTTGTATGTTAGAATGGTATTTCACTTTATTATTCATACTTTTTTAGATAATTGCACTTGTTATCATTGTATGTAATACTTGTAACTTTGCATCTTTGAATGGTTTTGGCTTCATCCTATTTAGAGATATCCCAAGATAAGTCTTTGATTTCTAGCTTAGCATTCATTGTGCTAAGCCATGCTCTTTCCATAATGATAGGAAATTTACCCTTATTCTTCCACACATGAATAACATGAAAATCAATAGGATAAGACAGGCCATTTACAAATTTTACCACATCTTCTACTTGTCCAAGTAGAACAATAATGGATTGATTAGCCAACTCTAGTCAAATATTACATTTCTTTAACTATGCTAAATTTCAAGCCTTGTACATATCTTGAGAAATAAGATTTATCCTTGACCCATAATCCAATAGAGCTTTGCACAACTTGTGTCTTGCTATTTGGAGATAAATTAAAGGAGTTCTTGGATCTATTTTTTTCTTGGGAAGTGCTCTTACCTTTATCCAATGTGTTACCATTTATGTAAGCATGAAAATCATTAAATTCTTTTCTATTGACATTGGAAGCATGATGCTAACTTGAGGACTTAGTGTAAAAGGAGTAGGATTAGAAAAGGTTCCTATCCTTCAAACTTTTTTTGGACTTTCCTAGAAGAAGGAACGTTTCTTGGATCTTGGTTCACTTATACCAATTATGTCCTCTTATGTTCTAACTACCTTGGTAGCATTTTTCTGCTATGGTTGTGTTGGTAGATTTTCTTACATTACTAGTAGTAATACTAGTGGTAAAGGATTTGGAGTTTGACAAGGATTAACTATTGCTGATTCAAAAGTATAAGGTTATGGGTCCATGCATGGGGTTATAGGTCTATTGTACTTAACTAGATAGAAGGAAGAAGAAGCATGAATAGGAGTACTACCTAGAGATATAGGACATTAAACATAGTATTTGTAAGGATATGGTTGTTGATATTGATAGTGTTGCCTTAGTGATGGCATCCCCCATGATTGTGATTGTTGTCACTACTACTAGTATTGCTCTTATAGTTAAGGATAAGCCCTACTTGGATAAAATGATTGTTGATATAGCTAGCTGTAATTACCCTATGATAAGATAATCATCTAGATATTTTCTTTTTGAAAAATTCAGGATTTAGTACATATGCCCTAGACTCTTGTAAATGGGGCATAACAAGACAACATCCCTTAGGATGTTCATACTAGCATACATTACAACCATTTTTTATCTTTAAAACTTAAGTCTATAACTTCCTCTACTACAACAAATTTTCTTTTGTTTTTATAATTATCACATCCATTACCTCACCTCTTTTCTTTGTTCTTATTTTTGTTGAATGCTTGTTCCTTTTTTCTTCTACTATCTTAAGTACTATTGAAAATTTTTTATTCATAAAATTTCACATTTTCTCTACCTTTGTTGTAATGTCATTTATTGATTTTTAAATAGGAAAATTATTTTAGTAGATTATATCTTTTAATTTTTCTTCTTCTTATGTTTTGCATATCCTCACATTTTTTTGGTAGCAAAGTCTCTACTATACTCTCTAGCTGATTCTCTTCTACACAACTCTCCTTCTTCTTTTTTCACTTGATCTAGTAACTATTGAATTTGATCAACAATTATCTCTAATATTTTAAATTGGGAATATACTCCAAGGATCTCTCTTGCCTTATTCCTTAACACATTGATGATGTGTTGTAGTCGTTTGCTTTGGAAAAATTCATGGCCTAGACATCTATATAATAGTAAATAGTATCTTCTCATTGCTACATCAAGGGATTCATGTGTTGCTTATTTTTGTTGTTGTATTTTTTTCTTAGGTTTAACACTCTAGAATAAGTTTGATATTTGTCATTGAAGAATTCTAGCATAATACTTCATCTTTTGATTACTATTGGTTTTAAGAATCTATACTAGCATTTTGGTTCCTTTATGGGTATTCTAGATAATAAATTTAATTTCTAATACTTATTTTCTATATTCTATAGGGTGCATGAATCATGGAAAGCTTCAAGATAATGTTGTGGATCTACATTATATCCTCTAATGGGATGCGATATCGCATGGGTCACAATATCATGTACACGATATTGTGTACGCAATATCGCATCATCCCCCATGATATTGTGGTGCACCGCCAAGTCTATAAATAAGAGGTAGCTCTCCCTTGTTTCTCATCCTAGGCCTAGACCATAGCGAAACTCTGGTAAGTTTACCTCTCCAAAGATAGAATAATTTCCATGTGCCCGTAGTAGGAACTCCAAAGTGAACGGATCTTTATTCGAGCAAATATTGTACCTGAACACAAGTTTGTGTACGAAAATAAAGACGAACTTCTTGGATAAACCTTGCAGTGCATGGAATAGGCTAAATAGGATTTTATTTACTGTTATTTATTTTTTATCATTTAAATTCTTTATTAGTCATCAAATCTCTCTCAACCCTTCTCTCCTAGTTAAGTGCCTCAGTATGACCGCTTTAAGCACGTGCGTTACGCTTGGTGATCCCAACAATAACTAGCATTTAGTAACCAAGGTTGCATTGGTTCAGGGTGTGAATGGTAAGTGGAAATGGATGTTGATGCTAGGTTAGTTAAGGCTTAGTTAGTTAGTTAGTTAGAGTTAGTTAATTAGTCTCTTTAGCCTTCACCTCAACAGCATAGGAGATAAAACATAAAAACTATAAAAATCACATACCTCGAACTTACTTAACCATAAAACCGTGACAAATGCAAGTTTGGGAAGACAATGAATAATTAACCTTAAGTGTTCCATAAGGCATGTAGGAACTTAGTCTGCAGAGTTCGACCGGATTGCACGTGTAATGCTCGTATTCATATGGTTGAGTGTAGGGGTACCTCGCCACTCATCATAGGCGCCGTTGCTGGGGACTAAGTGTTTGTGTGCTAAGTAGAACATAGGAAATTATCCACATCATTGGGAGCTTAAATGAACCCTTAGGGTTAATTAAAAAAAAATTATATAATGGTTAATAGTACACTGAATTAAATTAAGATGTCTTCTTCTTCGAATAAAATCACTTCACCTAGGGATCATACAAGAAATAGTTGGCATCAAAAACATAACCAAAATCCACTAGTTTCTCAATATCATCGGGTAGTCTATACTCATCCCGATGAGTATATCCATGATTTTACCTTTATCCTCCATTAGGATGAATAGCTACGATGGAGAGACTTGCAAGGTAACATAGTGTTACCTCCAGATCCTTCAGTCCCAAACATGCTGCTTCATGCTCTTGCACAGATCAACATGACATAGGTATATGCTGAATACGTTGTAGGTGATTTCAACACAAGGGATTATCATCCCACAGAAGCACACTGTTTAAGGGACTCATGGAAGGAGAGTCACCATATATTTTTGAAGGGAAAAGGGGTCCCACACGTCCTAAGTGGAATTGGAGATGGTGAACGACTTATAACAGGTTTTCTATCGAATGATGTTCCCCCTCCTAACGATGGTGAGGATGTGGGGTATCAGAACTTACACTCTATGATACAAAACCCTAGTTCTGATCCCTATGAACGCAAACTATTCACTGAGGAAACAACAACACATTACAAGGATGGGCACTTGGATCGTCATCACGATCGAGGCCATAGCAGCTGAAGAGAAGACAAGAAGCATCTTCATGGCGATGGTTCTCCTTCTTCTTCTCCTTCATCACATCACTCACCCTCTCCTTCCACATCTGGGCTTAGTCACCAAGAGCATACTGGTGAGGATAGAGGTAGGCAAAATGAGATACCTCGACGAGAGAGTCAAGAGCGAGGACAAGGGCATGAAAGAAGGGAAAGTAGGGAACAATGTAGACATCATAGACATCATGAAAGAGATGATCATGATGAATCCCTACTTGCTACCTAAAGTATGCTAGATATCATGGAGGAAATTAGAATACCAACAAGGCATCAAAAATATAGCCGAATCAAGTGCTTAGACATGAATAATATCCCACTCTTTGAAGGAGGATACAATGCTGATCCAAAAAATCATTTATAGGCATTCCACAATGCCTGTGCCTTGAAAAACATAGAAAATGAGTGGCATAAATTAAAGTTGTTTCCCAGGGCACTCATAAAGGAAGCAAAGAATTGGTATTGGTCCTTAGAGTCAGAAACCGTTAGGAGGTGGAGTACGATGTTAGAATTTTTCAACGATAAATATCAAACGTACTCTAGAGTGTCTAACTTGCATAAGCAGATCCAAGCATGGAAGCAAGGTACTCATAAACCCTTGGATGCTGCCATGGGGCGATACTATGCATTGTTACATTATTTCCTGGGCCATGATGATGCACAATGGGACCAACTTCACCACCTCATAGATGGGCTAAGACATGAGACTAGGAGAGCCCTTGGGACTTATGTCCAAGGAAGATTATCAAAACTTAGATCCCATGAAATGCATCGATTGTTGGAGCAAGTAGCCAAAGAAGAAGGGGAGCTATGGAAAAGAGAGAGCATGGAAGAATATAACCACGATCCTTTTCTTCGAAAGAAGGGAGTGAGATCTTGTGATGAGGAGGATGAGTCACTACTCGAAGAGTTGGTGAATAGAAAAATCTTGCCACTTCAAAAGCTAACAACTAAAGTATCAGCTAAGGTGGATCAACTATGGGATTCCTTAGACTCTAGACTTAAAACTATCCTGAAAATTATAGAGGAGTCTAAGGAGGAATGAAGTAGTGACAAAGACAAGAAAAAGCGGAGAGATTCAGGCCCTGCACATAACAAGGGTAAAGGAAAAATTACTACCACCGATGAGGTTGTGGATTCTGACATGGACAATGATGGTGGATGTGAGATCTTCCAATATGACCATCTTAAGGGATGTTGTCTAATCATCTCACATCTACAAGAGTCTGGGGTGTATGCACTCAACATGAGACTTAATAGATAGTAGGCATCTACAAGAGTCTGGGGTGTATGCACTCAACATGAGACTTAATAGATAGTAGGCATCTACAAGAGTCTGGGGTGTATGCACTCAACATGAGACTTAATAGACAGCAGGCACCCCGAAGGTTACCTTATCCTTAAGGTAACCCAAGATAGTTCCACCAACCATTAATGTAGTATCAAAGTGGAACTTCACCACAACCCATCGAGCAGCATCAGCAATGGCAACACCCACAGTCATGGGAGATGCCACCGCCAAGACAAAAATACCCTTATCAGAAACTCGATCCTTATGGCTATTATGTGCAGTAGGCGGTTTCTCCAGGTGACTCTATGGGTCACATAACCCCACCACATTATTACCAAGTTTAGGAGTATTTTAGGACTCCTTCTCCTCTAGGAGACACTCCATATCCATACTATCCTCCGAATCCATCCACATCTCTTACGCTGGTAGCTCCACCACCAAGTGCTCCAACAATGCCAAGGGTATTTCCCACTCAATTGCAACAACCCGATATCACGAGGGCTCCCAATCCTCAATTCTCAGTTGGTCCCAACAATCCTATGCCAAAAAGACCTTTCTTTAGAACCAACAATCCAAGCAAGCCCTCACCTTCACAAGTGGTTGAACATCTAAACACCTCCATACCAAATAAGGTTTCGGGACCTCCTTCAATCCAAAAATTGAGGCCAATGCACACGGTTATGTTAACACATACTGTTACAAACTGGATTAAGGTAGGACACCTTCCCAAGAAATTCTTTGATCCTGGAAGCCTTCTAATTTATCTCCAAGTCACTAGGAATGAACCTCATAAGGCTCTTCTTGACTCAGGCTTCGAAGTCAACTTAATTTCACAAGAATTGTATAAAACCTGGAACCTACCTCCACTCAAGAAGAGCAATATTCGCTTAGATATGGTTGACAAGTCCATCATTGTTCCTTTGGAATAGGTTGAGGACATTGTTACCTTCATAGGTGGTTGGTCATACCCAGCTAATTTCTTGGTGATCCAAATAAACAATGACAAAGGTAACTTCCCAATAATAATGGGAATGACATGGATGAGTACAATAGATGCACGTCTAAGAATTCGTAATCTTTCCCTAGAAATATCCAAGAAAAATGCTTTTGGAAAGATTGATAAGAAGAAAGTTCCATGCATGACATAGGGTGCCATTGTGTGCAGAAATCATGGGTAATGCAGAGTTTAACATTGCCTGCATTCAATCAGTGTGCACAAGACATTGACATAAAAAGTGCCTATATGAAGCAGCCACATGACAAGAAAACACTCAGTGGATGATGGCTAATCAAGAGAGCAATTCGATGACATGCATGGAACTAACTGAGGGGATAACTAGTGCTTACATTGAAAGCATGGATGCACTTGAGCAAGTCCGTTGCCAACTTCCAACCCTTAACCCTGAAAACATTAACTGGGGGAAGTGGGAGATTCCTAAGAATTTTAAACAAGAGCCCTTGGATTTAAAATTATTACCCACTAGTTTGGAATACATGACCCTTAAAAATGAAAAATCGGTAATCATCAACACAAAGCTTGCTCCCAAGAAAAAAGAGAGTTTGCTAAAGGTGATAAATAAATGGTCAACAGCCTTTGCTTGGTCATACCCTGAATTAACTAGAATTGATCCTAGGATATGCCAACATAGGATTTCCACAGATCCCTCCATGAAGCCTCGCAAACAATCGTAGAGTGATTGAACCTGAAGTTAAAACAAATAGTGAAAGAAGAGATAGAGCAACTTCTCAAGGCTGGGTTCATTTATCCCATTGTTGATAGCGAATGGATTAGTCCTCTAGTAATTGTACCAAAAAAAGGGGACAAATGGAGGGTATGCATATATTTCAGGCTATTAAATATCGCAATGTTCAAGGATCATTTTCCATTTCCATTTGTTGACCAGGTCTTAGACACTATAGCAGGGCATCGCTACTACAATTTTTTGGATGGTCATAGTGGGTATAACCAAATATGGATCACACTAGAGGACAAAGCCAAAACAATGTTCACCAGTCCTTGGGGAACATTTGCATATAAACAAATGCCATTTGGCTTGTGAAATGCCCCTGCCACGTTCCAACTATTAGTTCTAAGCATATTTCAATAACAAATAGGTAATGGAGTAGAAGTATTTATGGACAAATTCTCCACTTATGGGACAAGCTTTGATCAAGCACTAGACCAATTAGAGCAACTACTAAAATGATGCATTGAAACCAACCTCAAGCTTAACTGGTAGAAAATCCATTTGATGGTTTAAGAGGGCATAGTACTAGGGCATAAAATTTCACAATCAGGAATAGAGGTGGACTTGGAAAAAGTTAAGGTCATCCAAGGAATTACTTGACAACCAAAAATGGTCAAAGACATCCAGTCATTCCTTGGGCACATTGTCTACTACAGGAGATTTATTTAGAACTTCTCCAAGATTTCCAAACCATTGGTAGAATTAACAAAAAAAGATGCACCCTTCGAATGGACCAGGGAATGTGAACGAGCATTCCAAACTCTAAAACAAAGGCTTGTGGAAACCCCTATTCAACAAGCCTTTGACTGGTCTAGGCCATTTCATATAATGATCGATGCATCTAATTATGCCTTAGGAGCTGTATTAACATAGTTAGATGAAAAAAAAATCCTTATTACATCCACTATGGGAGTAAGAGTATCACCAGTGCACAACTCAACTACACAACTATGGAAAAGGAATTAATGGCTGTAGTGTTTGCACTGGACAAGTTTAGGCACTATGTATTGGGGTACAAAGTATACATCCATACGAATCATAGCGCAATTAGGTTCCTCATGAACAAGCCAATGGTTAGCCCACGTATCATATGTTGGTTGGTAATCCCTCAGGACTTTGATTTAACAATAGTAGACCGCAAAGGCACCGAGAATGTAGTTGTAGATCACTTATCTTAGTTGTGCTAGGACAACAAAGAGGACAAATATGCCATATCTGATCATTTTCTTAATGAAACCCTCTTTGTCGGTGTAGTGAATAACCAACCCATGAGAAAAAATTGGTATAGTAGCATTCTTACTTATCTCCTTTCCCAACAAACACCATAGGGGTTAGTATTTAGGAAGAAATAATAGTTTCTTCACAAAACCAGTTATTTCATGGAAATCAAGGGACAACTCTATAAAGTCTATCCTGATGGCTTGGTTCGATGGTGTGTGCCCGATGAGGATCAATTAAGAGTTCTCTAGGATGCTCATGAGGGTACCTGTGGGGGCCACTATGTAGGGAGATGAATGACCACTAAGATCCTTACTAGCCAATGCTATTTCAGGATGTCCATCAATTTGCCCAATCCTATGAGCATTGTCAATGTGATGGTGGAATGACTACTAGAATGGAAGGTCTGCAATAATGGATTCAACCTTTGGAACCCTTCAACATCTGGGGAATAGATTTTATGGGGCCCATTACACCAATGTCCAACAAAAAAGCATATATCATTGTTGCTGTTGACTATTTAACCAAATGGGCTGAAGCAGCTGCTGTAATAGACTACACATCATCTACGACTACATGATTTGTACAAAAACAAATTGTAAATAGGTTTGGTGTGCCATGTGCACTCATCTCTAATAATGGGACACATTTTATCGGTGCAACCTTTCGCAAATTGATGCAATGCTTAGGGGTTGAACATAAATTGACCACACCTTACCAGCCCCAAGCTAATGGCCAAGCTGAGATCACTAATCGAGAGATTACAAGAATATTAATGAGAAAAATTAGCAAATTCAGATGAGATTGGAGCATGAAATTGAATGATGCTCTCTAGGTGTACCACTCCACTTGGAAAATCCCTATAGGCTACTCTCCCTATGAGTTAGGATATGGAAAACTACCAAAGCTCCCTATACAGATTGAGCTCCATACACTATCCATAGCTTGCGACCTTCACCTTGACCTTGACCTAGCACAAAAACAAATATTGGAAACTCTAAACGTGTTAGACGAGAATAGATTGGTTGCACTGTCATCAAATGAGTTGCACAAGGCACATAATAAACAACATCATGACTTAAGAGTTCGAAGGGTTAGGTACCAACTAAGAGACAAGGTCCTTTACTAGAATCCCATGCATGTACCATAGCATATGAAATTTCAAACATTGTGGGAAGTATCCTATATTATTCATACAACCTTTCCCTCAGGAGCCATGACGATATACAAGCTTGAAAGCCTGGATAAAAGGTTATTGGTTAATGTGCAACAAACAAAACCCTTCCATGAACTAAGAACAACCAATAAAAATTACACCTCTACTATTGGGCAACCTCACTCTTTATTTCGAATCTCTCCCTTTCTATTCAGTCATGGGGGAGATGGCCACCAATGCTAATCATTGGAGGCCCTCAGTTCTCTTTACTTTTTGTTTTACACATTTTTGTTTTACACTTTTTTTTCTTACACATTCTTGTTTTACACATTTTTGTTTTATAAGTTTTTATTTTACACATTTTTGTTTTACATATATTTTTTTTACAAATTTCTTTAACTTTTCTTGTTTTTTTTTTATAACATCGTTATACTTTTTCATTTTTGTGTGTGTTTGTATGTGTATGTGTGTTATCCATCTTGTAAGTTTGTCATCCAATAAGTGTTCTTTATGATGTTATGAACTATTTTTCCTATTGATTGCTAATGTTTGGTTTTTACCTTTAAGTTATGATGTTGATACTAAGGTATGTCTCTTTTGATATGACAGGCAATGAGTCGACTTCATCCATTCATCCACAAGTTTCTATGGTCTCTCTTGGCTTGGAAATGTTCAGCCACTTTCTAAATAAGAACTATAATGAATCAGTGACTGGGCACTTCTCAAACTAAGGAAGGACTCAAGACTTGAAAAGGGTTGTGACTTCAAGGGAACTTGATGCATTTGTATTGACCATTCTCTTGGGTGCTTGGATGTTTTCTTCTTGAGTTTTCTTATCACTTCGATGTTATCCAATTATCGAGAAGCTAAGTAAATAAAAATAAGAAGTCTTTGCATGGTGTGGTTATCACACATAAACATATAAAACAAAAATAAATAAATAAAAAAGAAAAAAAGAAAAAAAAGTGACAATTCAAATCACACCCCTTAGAAGAAATAATCACTTGGGCTACAAGCACTGGTTATGGAACTAAACATGTTCCCTCTAACTAAGGCCCTTCTCACTTCCCATTCTCTCCTCATTCATTTCATCGGAATGGTGGTGGCTCTTGGGTGAAGGCATTCTTGTTATTCAAGTAGATGGATTGGCCGAATGCATTAATGCGAAGTCACTAGATGTAGTTTGGTTGAGGCTGGAGTTGGAATGAGATCTACTAAGTTACATTAATCATGAAACACACAAGGGACTATTCACAACCTTATTTTTAAGATTCCATTCCATTCTCTCCTTTCTATCATTCTTCCTCCATTTTTTCACCTCATTTCCAGTTGTATCATTAGTGTATATTTTGGTTGACACATTGTTTTCCTTTTGGTAAATTCTTGGAGTTAAGACTTTAACTCTTGTTCCACATGACATTCCTAGAGCCTACGGACTCTTTGAATGTGGGTTTGTCAGGGCATTAAGGGCATGAGCCTACTTTGGGGAGGACCCACTGACATTCCTATTTGATGCATCTCTTTCCCCTAACATTTTTTCAATCCATTATATTTTGTTCATTTCCATCTTGACATCCACTTCATCAGCGTTATAGTTGTCTCTTTTTCTCCACCGTTCTTGTTCCTTTTCTTTCTCCATTCTATTGCTACCAGAGGTTCACTCTTAGTCATTGGGGTCCTAGTCCAATTTTTTTGATTTTCACCTAACCCCTAAACCTTTGGTAGTCATCATTAATATATCTCCAGATCTGTATCAACCATACCACAACTCAGCCAATGGACCTTTCACTGAGGCAAGGTATCAACTGCATTGAAATTCATTTACCCTTGCTAATATAAAGAATGTGTTGTGTGTGCAAATGGAAATCATACAATAACAGATTAGATCTAGAGAGAACACTTGGAATGGATCGGTGCTAAAGCATCCATGCAAGGAGCAAGATCAATGACACGCGTATGGATAGACAGCGAAAGGTGCAATCTTGGCATTGGTAGTAGCAGACTTCTTTTCTCTTCTCTCTCCTCTCTCAGCTGCCAAATGAGGCCTAATGTCAAATGTATAAAGTTTTTACTCTTGTTATTGTGAACACCTATTTGTTTTGTCTTGTAATGATGATTCGTTCACATGTCATCCCATTCACCATTAGTTCCATTTGAGTCAATAATCCCATACCTTCCTAATATTTTGTAAGGAACTTGAGGATGAGTTTTCATTTAGTCATGGGGGTATGATGGGACGCGATATCACATGGACCGTGATATATCACATCTGCCGCAATATCACATCCCCCACGATATCACGTATACAATATTGCATCGTCCCTTGTGATATCGTGTACGCGATATCGCAGTGCACCGTCAAGTCTATAAATAAGAGGCACCTCTCCCTTTTTTTTCATCCTAGGCTAGACCGTAGTGAAACTCTGGTAGTTTTACCTCTCTAGAGATAGAATAATTTGCATGTGCCCGCAGTAGGAACTCCAAAGTGAATGGATGTTTATTCGAGCAAATATTGTATCTGAACACAAGTTTGTGTATGGAAATAAAGACGAACTATTGGATAAACCTTGTAGTGCATGGACTAAGATAAATAGGCTAAATAGGATTTTATTTACTATAATTTATTTTTTATCATTTAAATTGTTTATTAATCATTAAATCTCTCTTAACCCTTCTCTCCCAGTTAAGTGCCTCAGTATGACTGCTTCAAGCACATGCATTACGCTTGGTGATCCCAGCAATGACTAGCGTTTGGTAACTAAGGTTACATTGGTTCAGGGTGTGAATGGTAAGTGAGAATGGATGCTCATGTTAGGTTAGTTAAGTCTTAGTTAGTTAGTTAAAGTTAGTTAATTAGTCTCTTCACCCTTCACCTGAATAGCATAGGAGATAAACAAAAAAGATATAAAAATCACATACCTCAGACTTACTTAACCACACAATCATGACAACTACAAGTAAGTCTGGGAAGACAACGAATGATTAACCTTAAGTGTTCCATAAGGTGTGTAGACACTTATTTTGCAGAGTCCAATCGGATCACACGTGTAACACTCATATTTGTATGGTTGAGTGTAGGGGTACCTCGCCACTCATCATTGGCGCTGTTGCCAGGGACTAAGTGTTTGTGCGCTAAGTAGAACATAGGAAATTATGCACATCATTGGGAGCTTAAAAAAACCCTTGGGGTTAATTAAAAAAAATTTATATAATGGTAAAACATCACACCGATAAATAACAATGTCTTCTTCTTCGAATAAAAGTAATACACCACCTAGGGATCATACAAGAAAAAGTCGGTAGTCTAAAGCACATAACCAAAATCCACCAGTTCCTGAATAGCATTGGGTAGTATATACCCATACCGATGAGTATATTCCTAATTTTACCTTTATCCTCCATCAGGATGAACAACTGTTTTCGCGTGATCTGTAAGGTAACATAGTGTTACCTCCAGATTATTCAGTCCCAAACATGCTCCTCCGTGCTCTTGCATAGATCGACATGATGTAGCTATATGCTGAATACATTGTAGGTGATTTAGAAATAAGGGATTATTATCCCATAGAAGGAAAATGTTTAAGGGACTTGAGGCAGGAGAGCCACAATACTTTGTTGAAGGGCAAAGGAGTCCCACACGTCCTAAGTGAAATCGGAGATGGTGAACCACTTATAACGGGTTCTTCATTAGATGATGTTCCCCCTCCTAATGATGGTGAGGAGGTGGGGTATCAGAACATGTGCTCTACAATACATAACCATGGTTCTAATCCCTGTGAACACCAACTGTTCACTAAGGGAACAACAACACATGACAAGGACGGGCACTTGGATCATCATCATGATTGAGGCTATAGTAGCCAAAGAGAAGGTAAGAAACATCGTCATCACAATGGTTCTCCTTCTTCTTCTCCTTCATCACATCACTCACCCTCTCCTTCCACATCAGGGCGCAACCACCAAGAACATAATGGTGAGGATAGAGGTAGAAAAAATGAGAGACCTCGATGATAGAGTTGAGAGCGAGGACAAGGGAATGAATGAAGGGAAAGTAGGGAATAGCGTAGACATCATAGGCATCATGAAAGAGATGATCATGAAAAACCCCTACTTGCGACCCAGAGAATGCTAGATATAATGAAGGTATTTAGAATACCAACAAGGCATCAAAGAGATAGCTGGATCAAGTGCTTAGACATGAATAATATCCCATGGTTTGAAGGGGGATACAATGTTGATCCACAAAATCATTTATAGGAATTCCATGATGCTTGTGCCTTGCAAAACATAGAGAACAAGTGGCAGAAATTAAAGTTGTTTCAAAGGATACTCATAAAGGAAGTAGAGAGTTGGTACCATTCGTTAGAACTAGAAACCATTAGGAGATGGAGTACGATGTTATAATTGTTTAATGATAAATATCAAATGTACTTCAGAGTGTCTAACTTACGTAAGAAGATCCAAGGATGGAAGTAGGGAACTCATGAACCCTTGGATGCTACTATGGACCAATACTATGCATTGCTACATCATTGCCTGGGCCATGGTTACACACAATAGGACCAACTTCACCACCTTGTAGATGGGCTAAGACATGAGACTAGGAGAACCCTTGGGACTTATGCCCAAGGGAGACTATTAGAACTTAGATCCCATGAAATTCATCAACTATTGGAATAAGTAGCCAAAGAAGAAGGGGAGCTATGGAAAAGAGAAAGCATGGAAGAATATAACCTCGATCCTTTCCTTTAAAAGAAGGGAGTGAGATTTTGTAATGAGAAGGATGAGTCACCACTCGAAGAGTTGGTGAACAGAATAACCTTGCTGAATCAAAAGCTAATGACAGAAGTATCGGCTAAGGTGGATCAATTGTGGGATTCTTAGACTCTAGACTTGAAACTATCTTGAAAATCATAGAGGAGTCTAAGGAGGAACGAAGTAGTGACAAAGACAAGAAAAAGCGGAGAGATTCAGGCCCTGCACATAACAAGGGTAATGAAAAAATTACTACTACCGATGAGGTTGTGGATTCTGACACGGACAATGATGGTGGATGTGAGATCAGCCAATATGACCATCCTAAGGGATGTTGTCCAATAATATCATATCTGTAGGAGTCCAGGATATATGCGCTCAACCCAAGACTTAACAAATGGTAGGCACCCCAAAGGTTACCTTATCCTCAAGGTAACCCAAGATAGTTCCACCAACCATTAACGTACTATCCAAGTGAAACTCCACCACAACCCATCAGGCAACATCAGTAGTGGAAACATCCACAATCATGGGGGATGCCATTGCCTAGACAACAATACCCTTATTGGAAACTAGATCCTTATGGCTATTACATGAAATTTCCGGTTTCTCCAAGTGACTCTATGGGTCACACAACTCCACAACATCACTACCAAGTTCGGGACTACTTTAGAAGGACTCCTTTTCCTCTGAGAGATGCTCCACATCGATACCATCCTCTAAATCCATCCGCCACTCTTCCATCGATAGTTCCACTACCACTTGCTCCAACAATGCAAGGGGAACTCCCCACTCAACTGCAGTAACGTAATGCTACGAGAGCTGTAAACATTCAACCCGCTGCTGGTTCTGATAATCATAAGAAGAGAAGATCTTTCTTCAGAACCAAAAGCCCAGACAAGCTCTTACAACCACAAGCGGTTGAGTTTGTGCACACTCCTCCAACATATAAGACTTTGGAGCTCCCTTCAAACCAACAATAGGTCTTAACGCATACAGTTATGTTAACACATACCGTTACTGACTGAATCAAGGTAGGCCATCTTCCTAGGAAACTCTTTGATCCTGGAAGTCCCTTTATCTATCTACAAGTCACTGGGAACAAACCTCATAAGGCTCTTCTTGACTCAAGTTCCAAAGTCAACTTAATCTCACAAGAAATGAACCAATCTTGGAACCTACCCCAACTCAAGAAGAGAAATATTCAACTTGAGCTGGTTGACTAGTCCATTACCATTCCCTTGGGATTGGTGGAGGACATTGTTACCACTATGTGTGGTTGGTCATAACCAGCTTATTTCCTGGTGATAGAAGTCAACAGTAACAATGGGGGCTTCCCAATTATAATGGGAAGGGCTTGGCTAATTACAATAGACGTGTACCTAGGGATTCGTAATCTTTCCTTGGATATATCTAAGGTAAACATTTATGGAAAGATCAAGAAGAAGAAAGTTCCGTGCATCACATATAGTGACTCAGAGGGTGATGACATGAAGGAATGCTTAGCATCTCCTGCATGCAACTGGTGTGCCCAAGAGACTCAAATATAATGGTGCCTGTATGTAGCAACCACAAAAAAAGAGAACACCCAGTGGTTGATAGCTGATCAGGAGAGCAGCCCACCAATATGCATGGAATGAATTGGGGAAACAACTCATGCTCCTAACGATGGCATAGATACATTGGAATATGAGTGTCGCCGACTTCCACCCCTCAATCTAGGAATATCAATCAGGAGAAGTTGGACACTTTGAAGAAATTCAAATAGGTGCTCATTATTTCGGATCTCTCCCTTTCCATTCAGTCATGGGGGAGATGGTCACCTATGCTAATCATTTGGGGCCTTTAGTTCTTTTTAAGTTTTTGTTTTACACATTTTTTTACATGTTTTTGTTTTACACATTTTTGTTTTGCACATTTTTGTTTTACAAATTTCTTTAACTTTTCTTATTTTTGTTTTACAACATTGTTTATTCTTTTTCATTTCTTTATGTGTGAGTGTGTGTGCGTGTTTTATCCATCTTGTAAGTTTGTTACCCAATAAGTGTTCTTTATGATGGTACGAACTATTTTTCTATTGATTGCTAATGTTTGGTTTTTACCTTTAAGTTATGATGTTGATACTAAGGTATGGTTCTTTTGATATGGTAGGCAATGAGTCCACTTCATCTATACATCCACCATTTCTATGGTCTCTTTTGGCTTGGAACTGTATAGTCCCCTTTCTTCAAAATAATAAGAACTCTAAAGAATTGGTGACTGGGCATTTCTCAAACTAAGGAAGGAGTCAAGGCTTGAAAAGGGTGTGACTTCAAGGGACCTTGATGCATTTGTGTTGGCCATTCTCTTGGGTAATTGGATGTTTTCTTCTTAAGTATTCTTACCATTCTGATGTTACCCAATTATTGAGAATCTAAGTAAATAAAAATATGAAGTCTTTGCATGGTGTAGTTCTCATGCATAAACACATAAAAAATAGTGAGAATTCAAAGCACACCCCTTAGACAAAATAATACCTTGGGCTACAAGCATTGGTTATGGAACTAAAATAAAAATGTTCCCTTTAACTAAGGCCCTTCTCGCTTCCCATTCTATCCTCCCTCATTTCATCAGAATGGTGGTGGCTCTTCGGTGAAGGCATTCTTGTTATTCAAGTGGATGGATTAGCTGAATGCATTAATGTGAAGTCACTGGATGTGGTTTTTTTGAGGCTAGAGTTGGAATGAGATCTACTAAGTCACATTAATCATGAAACACACAAGGGGCTGTTCACAACCTTATTTTTGAGATTCCATTCCATTCTCTCCTTTCCATCATTCTTCCTCCATTTGTTCACCTCATTGCCAGTTGTATCATTAGTGTATATTTTGGTTGATGCATTGTTTTCTTTTTGGTAAATTCTTGCAGTTAAGACTTTAACTCTTGTTTCACATGACATTCTCAGAGCCTACAAACTCTTTGATTGTGGGTTTGTTAGGGCATTAAGGGCATGAGCCTACTTTGGGGAGGACCCACTAACATTCCTATTTGGTGCATTAGTTAATCTCTTTCCCCTAAGATTTTTGCAATCCATTATATTTTATTCATTTCCATATTGATATCCACTTCATTGGCATTATAGTTGTCTCTTTTTCTCCACCTTTATTGTTCCTTTTATTTCTCCATTCTATCGCTACCAAAGGTTTGCTCTTAGTCATTGGGGTCTTGGTCCAATTTTTTCAATTTTCTCCTAAGCCCCTACACCTTCGGTAGTCACCATGATTATATCTCCAGAGCCGTATCAGCCATACCACAACTCAGCCAATGGAACTTTCACTGAGGCAAGGTATCAACTACATTGAAATTCATTTACCTTTGCTAATATAAGACTATGTTGTGTGCGCAGATGGCAGTCATACAACAATGGATTGGATGTGGAGGGAACACTTGAAATGGATCGGTACTGAAGCAGTTATGCAAGGAATGAGATCGATGGCGCACTTATGGATAGACAATGAAAGGTGCAATCTTGGTGTTGGTATTAGTAGACTTCTTTTCTCTTCTCTCTTCTCTCTCAGCTACCAAATTAGGCCTTATGTCAAATGTATAAAGTTTTTACTCTTGTTATCGTGAACACCAATTTGTTTTGTCTTGTAATGATGATCTGTTCACATGTCATCCCATTCACCATTAGTTCCATTTAAGTCAATAATCCCATACCTTCCCAACATTTTGTAAGGAACTCAATGATGAGTTTTCATTCATTCATGGGGATATGATGGGACGCAATATCGCATGGGACGCAATATCGCATGGGCTGCGATATATTGCGTCCACCGTGATATCACATCCCCCGCAATATCACATACACGATATCGCATCACTGCCAAGTCTATAAATAAGAGGCGGCTCTCTCTTGTTTCTCATCCTAGGCTAGACCGTAGCAAAACTTTGGTAGTTTTACCTCTCTAGAGATAGAATAATTTCCATGTGCTCGCAGTAGGAACTCCAAAGTGAACGGATCTTTATTCGAGAAAATATTATACTTGAACACAAGTTTATGTACGGAAATAAAGACAAACTGTTGGATAAACCTTGCAGTGCATGGACTAAGCTAAATAGGCTAAATAGGATTTTATTTACTATCATTTAGTTTTTATCATTTAAATGCTTTATTAGTCATTAAATATCTCTCAACCCTTCTCTCCTAGTTAAGTGCCTTAGTACAACCACTTTGAGCATGTGCATTATGCTTGGTGATCCCAGCAACGACTAGCATTTGGTAACTAAGGTTGCATTGGTTCAAGGTGTGAATAGTAAGTGGGAACGAATTCTAATGCTAGGTTAGTTAAGGCTTATTTAGTTAGTTAAAGTTAGTTAATTAGTCTCTTCACCCTTCACCTGAATAGCATAGGAGATAAACAGAAAAGATATAAAAATCACATACCTTAGATTTACTTAACCATACAACCATGACAACTACAAGTCTGGGAAGACAACGAATGATTAACCTCAAGTGTTCCATAAGGCGTGTAGGCACTTACTCTGTAGAGTTCTACCAGATTGTGCGTGTAACACTCGTATTCGTATGGTTGAGTGTAGGGGTACCTCATGACTCATCATATGTGTTTGTCCATCATGATCCTTTCTTATTTTCTTATCATGATCCCTTGATCTTTGTTCTTTCTTATCAAAGTTTATTGATAAGTGTGATGAACTGGATGGGGAAGTTGGTAAATGATGTTGGCTGGTTCTCCTCCTATGAATTCTTGATTCATCTATTTTAGATCTATTGGAGGTCTTAGGCCTTAGATTACCCATAAGTCTATAGTCTACCTCATATCTTCTAAGAATTTTTTCAAGATTTGAACATGATTTTTTCTTTACAATATCTTCAATACATATTATTGGTATTTGATAACTAGATCTGTAAGTTTGGTAAGCCTTTTCAACTTTATATGGCTCATATTTTTTCTTAGTAAGGATAATTATCTATGGTACCTTTTTTCCTTTTTCTTATTCATATCTTGCTATCAAAATAATATCTCTTCTTACTTAAGCCTTTCTTGGCCAATATGACCTAGTCATGTTTTTGATAACTTGGTACCCTTCTTATGCATGACCAAGATTTGTTCTTAAGAGGGCTACCTAGAGAATAAATGGTGCTGAGCATTATAGTGACAAGATAATGTTTCCTTGTAAGTCTCTCCATTTAAAGTATTCATCTTGGTGGAAAATGAATGTGAAATTAGGATGATAAGAATCAACATGAGCATATGATATTCTTATTTGCATCGACGTATTCCAATTTTCTTCATTATACTTTGTCATTACTTTTATTAAGATCAATAGAAAGTGAAGATTCCACTTTAGATATAGAAGTCATTTTAATTTGAATAATGCTTAAATGTGTATTTATTTTGAAAAATTATTCTAAGTATGAAAGATATATTTGATAATACTTAATATAAAGAATTGTGTAAGATTGACTAATTAGTAAACATTGACATATCCTTGGCAATGGCACTAGTGATGAGTGATAGAGGATTTCAACACTCAACCATATAAGTGACAAGTATTTACATGTAACATAATTGTAATCCATGGATGAACAATGTAAGTATACTAGTGAGTTGATAAGAAGTTCATGATCATTGTCTTCTTACTTAGAGTTAGTGAAGTATGAAATGTATAGTTTAGCTCTTAGTGAGGAATATAACGAAATGAGGTTGTTGGCTCTTAGGTGTACTAAGTGTAAACATAGTAGAAATGGATATAAATTTTATTGATTAAGAATAATGAAAATGTAAAGCTATTCTAGCTTATGGTAGTAAGTATCTATTCTTGGCTTTGGTACACATCTTGGGCTTATGTAGTTATTACTAGAATTACCAAGTAACTTTACTACTAAGAAAATAAAGCAAAGTTACTATTGGGTTACCAAACAATTATACTTTATGCTTGAAACTAATCATACTTATTCCACCTTTACCAATGAACATGGTAATGATAAAACACTTAGGAAATGTAAATGACATATTAAAAGTAAACACCATAGTAAAGAAAATTTAATCTATGTGATATGCTACAATGATGAAAAACTATCTTAATCTTTATTTCCATTCATGAATTATGTCTAGGAATAGTATACTCAAATAAAGGTATTGTACAATTGTTAATCATTGCATTGTAGGCATTTACAACTAACTCTAACCTTTTGAAAATTAATTGCAAGAATTTCACTAAGTGTTGGCTAAAAACTATTTCTGACATGATGGTGGACTCGTATTTATAGGCATGACCATAGCCCACTCTATCATATCTATGACACTAGATATTAGGCTATGATATTGCATCTACAATATCATAGTTCTTAACAAAAGTGTTTCATCATCAATCAGTCATGGGGGTATGATGAAGAGTTAATAAGTCTATTATGCTAACAATCATGCATCGATGTAGCACCATTGATGCATCCTATGATGCATCCTATGATGCATTTATAAATATTCATTAACATAGTCTAGTCTTCTTCTTATATAATTGCATACACTCTCTACATTTATGACACCTTTGGTCATTCGAGTAGCTAAACTCTTGTATTTTTCTTGTGTAGGACATAGCCAAGTTTCCCTCCAAGTGTCTATAGTGTGGATAAAATTGATTGAAGAAAATTTTATTTGAGTGCATGATGTACCTAAACACTTCATTATTTCAACAATAAAATTAAGATTAATTCTTTGCATTTCAGCACCTAGAATAGTTTACTTTAATTTCAACAATTTACTTTATGATGCATTTTACTTTCTAGCATTTAGACAATTCATGTTTTATTCCTTAATCATGTCTAATCCCAAGCCTAGATAAAAAAAAGAAAGGTTAGCATCAGGTTGATAATTTATTGTAAAATTTTTTCAAATCTCATGGATGAGTTCTTTTCTAGATTTTACAAATCTAAATTACCAGCCTTTAAGAAACAAGATGGAAAGAAGAGAAAGCTAAAGATTTAGGCTAGGATTACAAACTCTTTTATTTAAGAAAAGAAAATCACAAAAATAGAGTGGGCATCATCTTTTATCAATCTATCAAAGATAAAGTGGTACAAGTATATCACTATGATGATTGAACTATGGCCATCAAACTTTTTCTTGGAAATGAGATCATCAATGTCATTACCATATATGCTCCATAATTGGCCTAGAAAATTTGATTAAATAGGATTTTTCAGGATTGAATTGATTAGATAATTCAAGAAATTTCCCAGTAAGAAAGCATATTTATTGGAGGAGATTTTAATGATCATGTTAAATTTGTAAAAATGGGATATGATATAATTCATAAAGAACAAGGATTTGGAGAGCACAATGAAATGGTATATTCACTATTATAATTTGTAAGTGTCTATGATGTTGCAATTGTAAATACTTCTTTTAAGAAGAGGAACAAACATTTAATTACATATAATAGTAGTATGAATGAAACACAAATTGATTATTTCTCACTATGCAAAAGAGATTGGGCCATGTCTAAAGATTGCAAGGTCATACCTAGAGAGTGTCTTACAATTTAGTATTTACTAATGGTCATGGATTTAGCTATAAGGAGATTTAATGGTAGCACAAGAAAAGGGACTAAATGCATAAAGTGATAGAATTTGAAAGAACATGAAATCACCTTATTTAGAGAATAATTACTTCATGAAGGCATCTAGAATTGGGATTGCTCTACAAATTTAATTTGAGGCTTGATGGAAAGTTTCATTCAAAAAATTGGAAAGAACATTTTAGGTGAAACAAAAGCTACAAAATACATTCTAATGGAGACATGGTGATGAAGTGATGAAGTGCAACATGCTATCCAAAATAAGAAAAAATGCTTTAAGGAATGGTAGCAAAGCAGTAGCTAAGAACCCAGGCTAATATACATAATGGCAAAGAAGAAGATAATCATAGTAGTAGACAAATCGAAACATAAGGCCTTGGATAAATTTTATGAAAAATTGGGAACAAAGGAATGATAAAAATCTATTCATAAATTGAAAAAAATTATAAACAATAAATGTAAGGCTATTGATAATGTCAGATGCATCAAGGAAACAAATGAAAGAATTTTGCTAAAGATAATGATAATTTGGATTGGTGGAAAATTTATCTTTAAGAATTATTAAATGAAGAATCTCCAAAAGAAAACATCCAAGAAGAAGAACCAAATTTTGGTTTGGTTAATAAACTTTCCTTTTCTAAGGTGAAGATGGCCTTATCAAAGATGAAAAATGGAAAAGCTATTGGACTAGATAATACTCCTATAGAAGCTTGAAAAGCATTAGGAGATACAATTACATTATAAAATTTTGAAGGATGGAGAAATGCCTAATAATTGGAGAAAAATATTTTTTGTTCCCATTTACAAAATTAGAGGAGATGTACAAAATTATGCAAACTATAGAGTGATCAAGTTAATGAGCCATGCTATGAAGCTTTGGAAGAGAGTCATAGAGCAACAACTCAGACTTGAATCAACAATCTTAGAAAATCAATTTAGATTTATGCTAGGGATATCTCCTATATAGGCTATTTTTTGAAAAGAAAACTAATGAAGAAATTCAAAAAACATAGAAAAAATATACATATGATCTTTATTGAATTGAAAAAAGCATCTGATAGAGTGCCTAGAGATATTATTTGGTAGGCCTTACAGAGGAAAAGCATCCTTGATAAATATAGTAAATTGATTTAAGACATGTGTAAAGGAGCTACTACTAAAATCAGAATAGCTTGTAAAATAACATCTAATTTTCTAGTCATAGTAGGTCTACATCATGGGTTTGCACTTAGTTTGTACTTATTTGCTATTATCATGGATGAATTAACAGTGGAAATACAAGATGAAATTCCTTGGTGTATGCTATTTATAGATGACATTTTGGTGGTGGATACATGTAATGGTAACGCTTTAGTGAAGTACCATTAAACATCATCCTTGAGTCCAAGATTAGCTAGATAATCTAGAATGGATCTAAGATGGACTACATCTTATTAATCATAGCACTTGCACTCACAGCATAAGCATATGTCACTTGTTAGTGCATGGATTAGAAGTGTATCAAGTATGCCACATGAAAATATATAAGTGACATGACCAAACCAACACACATAAAAGCAAGACCACAATAAGCACATGCATCCATATGAGACACCATTATCCTATAAGAGCTAAGACATGTTTGTACTATAACATATCTAGCCCCAAACCCCACTCTTAAAGAGAAGGGTGGTGGCATGAGCATTGAATCCAAGGCTCCTTTGCAAGCCTACATATCCTTGTGATAAAATACACAAAGGAATCATGGCCAATGTAGTCCTTTAGTGATGGTCATGATCGCATGGAACCTATGAGAATCTCCATGCTCCTCTAGTTGTTATTCTAGAGGGAAATAACTTTCAATCCATCAACAAGTCATGTTTTCCTACACCCTCCTCCACTTGAAAGATGCAACATCCTTGGAGCTTAAGTTTTTGTCCATATGTACCTTCAAATAAGGAGAGCATCATGAATATCAAGGGTATTAAATAACTCAAAACCCACGTGACAATTATAGATAAGAAGGTTGAATAGCTAAGATCATCCACCATAAAGCATAAGTGTTGAACTCAACTTGACATCCAATCAAGGTTTAGAGATGCCCATACAACCTAGGTTAAGAAAGAAAAGGCTTGCCCTTTTTCATGCAAATTGTACTAACCTTTCTACCTAGAGCAAGACTTTCTTCACATGCAAACCTTTCCTACACTTTTGTGATACAAAGGTTTACTCCTATAAATGCACTCATTTCTCCATCCAAATCTAGTGCATTTTCTCAAAGATACTATCTCAATACTATGCCTCCTACTCAAATATGTAGTTACAATGCTATGTTTTGTGCTTGAAGACATAATATCATCTAGTGCTTCATATTAAAAGATGCATTTTCATTACTACACTTCCTACTTGAAGACATAGCCAATAATCTAGCACTTCATACTCAAAGATGCTTTCTCACCACTACACTTCCTACTTGAAGACATAGTCAAAATCTTGTGCTTCCTACTCAAAGACATAGTTAGAATCTTGCACTTCCTACTTGAAGATGTAATCAATAACATATATCTTCTAGCTAGGATTTTTATCAACAATATATACTTAATCACTTCCACACATGTGTGCATGTTTTTTTTTTACTTCTCTCTCTATCTAGAATTGATTCATGAAGGAGGTGGTTGCATTAGGCTGACCATGCTTCACTCCTCTTGGTACTCACTACCCTAATTGATTACCAATTTTCTTATCTTGCTCTTACCTATTCTTGTTCGAGATCATTAATGAGCCATCAAGTTGATGCTCAACTACATTCAACCTACATTTCTCATATGGTATATTACCACCACCTCTCATTTGAAGGTTTTGATAGCATTCTCAAGCATAATGTCATCCACTAAAAATGTATCATTTCAAGTTTGGATGTCTCAGAGGATATTGAGAGAACCCATTGAAACATGATCATTTATTTCATAACCCCTAGTATTCTTGAGAAGCCTAACATTTTCCATGCCCAAGATGAGTTTTATTTTCTTGGAGCTTGCTCAACACAAGAGCCTCTAGATCCACCCAAATACCACTGTCCATCACATTTCCAAGGTTTATTATTTTATTTCTTACTCTCAAGAGGCTACTCCACTACACCCTTATCCTTCTTTCCCATCTTGTAATTAGACAAAGTGGTAGCAACTTGAATGATCTTCCTAAATCCTATGATCTAGTGAGTTTTGAGCTCATGTTGAACCCATTGTTTAAGGCCATTAAGAAACAATCTATACTTGATGTCTAGATATATTTTTGGGATTTTTATGATGATGTTTTGGTATTCTAGAATATAATTATTTAGAATTCTTGTGTGTTGGATCTCCTTTGGTCTCATCCAAGATATGTCAACAAAATTACCTGGATGAAAGTTCTTTATCAAAGCTTTCTTACACTAGCCTATTCTAACCTTTCCTTCTTGAAGCATGTCAAACCACTAGGATTTTGGTGTTTCACCTAAGAATTGAATAGAAACATGAACTTTTCTTTTAGTGGCACATTCATACATCTCTAGAAACTCTTTTGTTTCAAATAGAAAAGTATCTATTATAGTATCATCCCTATCGCTCTCATAGATTTTTGGTTTCTTAGTTTGGAACTTTAAACCTAATCAACTTTTCCTTGATGCTAGTTGATGAGTGGCGAGGTACCCCTACACTCAAACATACGAATACAAGCATTTCATGCATGATCTAGTCGAACTCCATAGACTGGCTAGTTGTGGTATCTTGGCAGTTACTCATATATCACAGTTTGCTATCTTCCCAACTGGACTAGTATTAGCTTTGTCATGTATGGTTTAGTCCAAAGTGAGGTGTATGATGTGTTCCTATGCTAATGCTACTCTTGGGTATGATGGTGAATAATGTTAACTAAACTAGGAAGGAAAGAGAGAGAGAGGGTAAGAGAGAATCTAACTAGCCTAAGTGCGATGAGCATCTGTTTCTTAATCATTCGTATACATCTTGGACCTTGTGCACGACTACCACTAGGATTACCAAGTGCATGGCCTAAGTATGCTACTAGGTTACCAAGTATTCACACTTGAATGCTTGTGATTAAGTCATACTCATTCCGCATTACTAGGAGATAAGGGTGAGAGATATTAACTAAGAAAGTAGTAAATAACAATTAAATAAATAATTAAACTAAGTGAATGCTACAATGATGAAGTAATATCAATCTTTATTGTCAATCATGTGCATGTCCAAGTACATCATACTTGAATAAGGATGTCGTACAATTACAATCACCACACTATGGGCATACACTGGGAGAGAAGGGTTGAGAGAAAAACTAATGTAAAAAGAAACATAAATTTAATGACTCTAACCACTAATGCCTACCAGATCTATCTACCTCTTATTTATAGATGAAGAGACAGGCTGTGATATTGTGTATGCGATATCACATCTAGGTTGCGATATCATGTATGTGATATCATGTACACGATATCGCGATCAACAAAAATGACAACTCATCATACCCCCACGACTGAATGAAAATGCATCCTTGAGTTACAGTGAGAACAAGCTCCATTGATTACACAGTGGATAGGTATGGGATTATTGAATGGTAAGAATGGGTTCATGTCGTAGTGTGAAATTAGAACAAAATTGAGACATGACACAAAGAATGTGAGAGAAAATCCTATAGCTACAAAAATTGATGGAACTCATGTAGTTCCTGGTGGCGGTGGCTCCTCCATAGGTGCCTTTCCCTTGTCTTGTGCTCCAAGTCTTGGAACTTGATGGTGTTGAAGTAAGGCCTGCAGTTTCTCCTCTTTGGTCTAGGGATCTTGTGTTGTCCATGCTAATGTTCTGATGCTTGATGGAATCGACACCTCCCATGGGTAGGGTAGTTGCAGAAACATTTTATTTTCCTTGACATACCAAGATGCAAACACCTACCATGCCTTCTCATAGGCTCTGGCTTTGTCTCTGTATTCTTAAAAATCTACAAGCTATTGAGCCAAATCTGTTGCGATACCTTCTTGTCCTTGGTAGCTTGCTTTGACCACCTCAAGTTTAGAATTTATAATCTCCAATTTTTGCAATAGCTTCTTGTGTTCTGCAAATTCTATTTCATATTTGCTATAGGTGGTGGCTACTTGTTACTCAAGCTCTATTCTCGGGTGCCCTACTATTAACATGGCAAGGTTGGTATACCACAAGTTTACCAACTCCATGTATTTTATAAGGTCTTGGATCTGCAGGTCCCAATTCTTAACTTTTTCCTAGTGAACAAATGCATATGTGTCCAGTATGGCCCGCTAGTCAGTGTATTGAGCATTGATAACATTGATGTGGATTTCCTTCTCAGTGACCTTCTTATACATCCCCACCTAGTCCTGGAAGTGCTCCTTTAGCTTTTCATGTCGTTTAGCCTCATTCTGCCATGCACTTATTTCAATAGCCATCTTCTGGTGGATGATGTGTACCTCCTCCATTGAGAGGGTTTGATTCTCCCTAGCTAAATAGTTTATGTCCTAGTTGACCCAGATGAGTTGTTCTCGTAACTACTAAAAATGTTCTTTGAGAACATTCTTTGGCTTTTCCATAGAGGTCAATCGAAGGTTGTCAGCAACAAGCTACTTTTTTTCCTTCTGTAAGGCCTTGAGTGCCTTGATATGTGCATAGGATTGTGCTTGTGTTATAGAGGCATCCCAAACAACCTTCTCTTTTTCTTCTGCTACCTACTTGTTCTTGATTAGTAATTTTTCTAGTTGCTTAGTTTTGAAAGTTTCCAGCTAGTCCATGGGAACCAATTGTGAAGGATCCCGTTGTGCTGCTTGTAGGGCCATGAGCCTTTCTTTCAATTTTTGCACCTTTACTTTAGCATGCTTGATGAGACACAATTCGCATAGGCCATGATATTGCGTATGCGATATTGCAGCCGTTGCGATATTGCAGTCCATCGCCATATCTATAAATAAGAGGTGGCTCTCCCTTGTTTATCCATCTTGGGCTAGAAGTAGGGAAACTCTAGTAGTTTGATCACTCTAGAGATAGAATATTTTCCATGTGCCGCATTAGGAGTCCTAAAGTGAATAGATCTTTAGTCGAGCAACATTGTACCTTGCCAACCTTGCCATGTTAATAGTAGGGCAAGTTGTGTACGACAATAAAAACAAACTTCCTGGATAAACCTTGCAGTGCATGGAATAGGATTTTATTTATTGTTTTCTTTCTCACCCTTAAACTCCTAGAATGCAGAATGAGTAAAACTTGATTATGAACATCTAAGGATGTGTACAGTTAGTCAAGGAATCAGTTGCTCATTGCAACGTGGTATGAGTACGGCTTGATTATGAGCATCTAGTGTGACTACTTGGTAACCTAGTGGCATATTTAGGATCTATGCTTGGTAATCCCAGT
Organism: Gnetum montanum; assembly: GCA_015680685.1. NCBI lineage: Eukaryota > Viridiplantae > Streptophyta > Gnetopsida > Gnetales > Gnetaceae > Gnetum > Gnetum montanum. The sequence continues at coordinate 586,720 of MNCI01018426.1, forward strand.
GGTAGTCATGCACCAAGATGTGTACGGTTAGTCAAGGAATTGGCTGCTCATCGCACTTAGGCTAGATTAGCTTTCTCAACCCTTTCCTCCTAGTTAAGTGCCTCAGTATGACCACTTCAAGCATGTGCATTACGTGTGGTGATCCCAGTAACGATTAGCGTTTGGTATCCGTAGTTCCATCGGTTCAGGGTGTGTACGATAAGTGGGAATGGATGCTGACGCTAGATAGTTTAAACGTAGTTCATTAGTTATTGTTAGTTAGTTTCTCAACCCTTCACCTCGATAGCATAGGAGAAAATCATAAAAGACTATAAAAATCATATACCTCGGACTTACTTAACCATACACCATGAAAACTACAAGTAAGTCTAGGAAGATAATGAATGATTAACCCCAAGTATTCCATGGGGCATGTAGGCACTTAGTCTATGGAGTTTGACTGGATCGTGCATGCTACGCTCGTTTCGTATGTTTGAGTGTAGGGGTACCTCGCCACTCATCATTGGCACCGTTGCCAGGGACTAAGTGTTTGTGTACCAAGTAGGACATAAGAGATCATCTACATTGTTGGGAGCTTAAATGAACATTAGGGTTAATTAAATACGAAAAAAATTATGTAACGGTAATTAGCACACCAGTAAATAACAATGTCATCTTCTCAAAAGAGCACATCACCTAGGGATAATACAAAGGATAGTCAGCAATCAAAAACACATAACCAAAATCAACTGGTGCCTCAACAATATAAGTTGACATATACTCATCCTGATGAGTATATCACCAACTTTACTTTTATTCTCCATCAAGACGAACAGATGCACTAGAGATATTTGCAAGGTAACATTGTGTTACCTCCAGATCGATCAGTCCCAAACATGCTTTTCTGTGCTTTGGCATAGATTGGCATGAAAAAATTATATGTAGAATATGTTGCAAAAGACTTTGATTCAAGGGATTACTATCCCATAGAAGCACAACATATTCAGGACTCAAGGTAGGAGAGCCAACATATCCTATTGAAGGGTAAGGGCTTACATGTCCTTAGTGAAACTAGAGATGGTGAACCACTCATAACGGGTTCTCTATCAAGAGATGTTCCCCCTCATAACGATGGTGAGAAGGTTGGGTATTAGAACCTACGCTCAATGATACACAACCCTAGTTCTAATTCCCGTGAACACCAGCTATTCACGGAGGGAACAACAACTCATAATAAAGACGGGCACTTAGATCGTCACCACGATTGGGACCATAGCAGTCAAAGAGAAGGTAGGAAGCATTGTCATGGCAATGGTTCTCCTTCTTCTTCTCCTTCATCTCATCACTCACCCTATGCTTCCACATCTGGGTGCAACCAACACAAGCATAACAAATAGGATCATGGTAAGAAAAATGAGAGACCTCAACGAGAGAGTTGAGAGAGAGGACAATGGCATGAACGAAGGGAAAGTAGGGAACAACGTAGACATCACAGGCATCATGAAAGAGATGATCATGACGAGCCCCTACTTGCAACCCAAAGTATGCTTAACATAACGGAGTTTGTTAGAATTCCCACAAGGCATTTAAAAAATAGTTGGATCAAATGCTTAGACATGAACAACATCCTATGATTTGAAGGGGGATACAACTTAGATCCTCAAAATCATTTACAGGCATTCCACAATGCCTGCGCCTTATAAAATATAGAAAATAAGTGGAAAAAACTTAAGTTGTTTCCTAGGACACTCACCAAAGAAGCAAAGAGTTGGTACTAGTCCTTAGAATCGGAGACCATAAGGAGGTGGAGTACGATGCTAGAACTCTTCAATGATAAGTATCAAATGTACTCCCAAGTATCTAATTTGCGTAAGCAGATCCAAGGCTGGAAACAAGGTACACATGAATCCTTGGATGCTACCATGGCCCGCTACTACACATTGTTACATTGTTTCCCAGGCCATGGATACGCTCAGCAGGATCAACTTCGCCACATCGTGGATGGGCTAAGGCATGAAACTAGAAGAACCCTTGGGACTTATGCCCAAGGGAGACTCTCACAACTTAGAGCCCATGAAGTATATAGCTTGTTAGAACAAGTAGCAAAAGAAGAAGGTGAGCTACGCAAAAGGGAAAGTGTGGAAGAATACAATCATGATCCCTCTCTTCGAAAGAAGGGAGTGAAATTTTGTGATGAAGAGGATGGGTCACCAATCAAAGAGTTGGTAAACAGGAAAACCTTGCTGATTCAAAAGTTAACAATAGAAATAGTGGCTAAGGTAGATGACATATGGAGTTCCTTAGACTCTAAAATTGAAATTGTCTTAAAAATTGTAGAAGAGTCTAAGGTAGAACAAAGTAGTGATAAAGGTAGGACAAAGCGAAGAGATTTAGGCCCTGCACATAACAAGGGTAAAGGGAAAATTACTATCCCCAATGAGGTTGTGGATTCAGGCATAGATAATAATGGTGGATGTGAGATCTGCTACTATGACCATCCTAAGAGATGTTGTCCAATCATTTTACATCTACAAGAGTCTAGGGTGTATGTAATCAATCCAAGACTGAATAGACGACAAACAACTTAAAGGTTACCTTATCCCCAAGGTAACCCAAGATAGTTCCACCAACCATTAACATACTATCCAAGTGGAACTCCACCACAACCTGTCGGACAACATCAACAGTGGAAATACCCACAGTCATGAGGATGCCATCACCGAAACATCAATACCCTCACCAGCAGCCGATCCCTCCAAGTAACCCTATGGGTTACACAACTTCATAGTGTCACTACCCAGTTTGGGAATATTTTCATACTTCCCCTCATGGAAGGGACACTTCACATGTATCCCATCCTCCAAATCCACCCATGCCTCTCATGCCAGTGGCTCCACCACCAACCGCTCCAACAATGCCAAAGGCAATTCCCACTCAATTGCAACAACCCAATGTTACAAGGTCTTCCAATCCTTCACCCTCAGTTGGTCCTAACCATGTTATGCCAAAAAGATCCTTCTCTAGGACCAAAAATCCAAATAAGCCCTCACCCTCACAAGTAGTTGAACATCTAAAAACCACTAGACCAAACAAAGTTTCGGGACCCCCTTCAAATAAAAAATTGCACCCAATGCATACGGTTATGTTAACAAATACCGTTACCAACTGAATTAAATTTGGCCACCTTCCCAAGAAATTATCTGATCCTGGGGTCCCCCTAGTATATCTCCAAGTCACTGGGAATGAACCCCATAAGGCTCTCCTTAACTCAGGCTCCGGAGTCAACTTAATCTCACAAGAATTTTATAAAACCTGAAACTTGCCTCCACTCAAGAAGAGCAACATCCACTTAGAGTTGGCTGACCAGTCCATCACCATTCCTTTGACATAGATTGAGGACATTATTACCACTGTAGGTGGTTGGTCATACCCAGCTGATTTCCTGGTGATCCAAATAAACAATGACAAAGGGGATTTCCCAATCATAATGGGAAGGGCATGGCTAAGTGTAATCGATGCATGCCTAGGAATCCACAATCTTTCCATAGAAATATCCAAGAAAAACACTTTTGAGAAGATTAAGAGGAAGAGAGTTCCATGCATCGCATATAGTGAAACAGGGTGTCATTGCATGCAGAAATCATGGGTAGTGAGAAGTTTAACATTGCCTGCATGCAATTGGTGTGCATAGAATATTGACATACAAAAGTGCCTATATGCAGCAGCCACACGACAAGAAAACACCCAGTGGCTGATGGTCGATAAAGAGAGCAACTCGACAACCTGCATGGAACTAGCTGAGGGAATAACTAGTGCTTACATTGAAAGCACAGACGTATTAGAGCAAGTCTGTTACCAACTTCCAACCCTTAACTTCGAAAACATTAATTGGGGGAAGTTGGAGATTCCTGAGAAGTTTAAACAAGAGCCCCTAGATTTAAAACCATTGCCCACCAGTTTGGAATACACGACCCTTAAAAATGGAAAACTGGTAATCATCAATGCAAAGCTCATGCCCAAGCAAAAAGAAAGTTTGCTAAAGGTGATAAACAAGTGGTCGAAAGCCTTTGCTTGGTCATACCCTGAACTAACCAGAATAGATCCTAGGATATGCCAACATAGGATTTACACGGATCCCTTCATGAACCTCACAAGTAACCCCAGAGGTGATTGAACCTGAAGTTAAAACAAATAGTGAAAGAGGAGATAGAGCAACTTCTCAAGGCTGGGTTCATTTACTCCATTGCTAATAGCGAGCGGGTTAGTCCTCTTGTAATCGTACCAAAAAAAGAAGGTAAATGAAGGGTATGTATAGACATTAAACTATTAAATATGGCAACATTCAAAGATCACTTCCCATTGCCATTTTTTAGCCACGTCTTGGACACTATAGTAGGGCCTCGCTATTACAGTTTTCTGGATGGGTATAGTGGGTACAACCACATACAAATCGCACCAGAAGAACAAGCCAAAACAACGTTCACCAGTCCTTGGGGAAAATTTGCATACAAACAAATGCTATTTGGCTTGTGCAATGCCCCTGCCACATTCCAACGATTAGTTCTAAACATATTTCAACAAAAAATAGGTAATGGAGTAGAAGTCTTCATGGATGAATTCTCCACTTATGGGACGAGCTTTGATCAAGCCCTTGATTGGTTAGAGCAAGTATTGAAATGATGTGTTGAAACCAACCTAAAGCTCAACTGGTAGAAGAGCCATTTGATGGTTCAAGAGGGTGGTGTACTGGGGCATAAAATTTCATAATCAGGAATTGAGGTGGATTCGGAAAAAATTAAAGTCATCCAAGGAATTACCCAACAACCAAACATTATTAAAGACATTAGGTTATTCCTTGGACACACTGGCTACTAAAGGAGATTTATCAAGAACTTCTCCAAGGTTGCCAAGCTATTGGTGGAATTAACAAAAAAAGATGCATCATTCGAATGGACCAGGGAATGTGAATGAGCATTCCAAACTCTCAAACAGAGGCTTGTGGAAACTCCCATTCTACAAGCCCCTGAATAGTCCAGGCTATTCCATATCATGACTGATGCATCTAATTATGCCTTAGGAGTCGTACTGACATAATTAGATGAACAAAAATGACCTTATTACATCCACTGTGCCAGTAAGAGTATCACCAGTGCACAACTCAACTACATGACTACGGAAAAGGAATTAATGGCTGTTGTGTTTGCACTGGACAAATTTAGGCACTATGTATTGGGCTACAAAGTATACATCCATACAAATCATAGTGCAATTAGGTTTCTTATGAACAAGCCAACAGTTAGCCCATGTATCATACATTGCTTGGTAATTCTTGAGGACTTTGATTTAACAATAGTAGATCGCAAAGGCACTGAGAATGTAGTCGCCGATCACCTATCTCAGTTGCATTGGGACAACAAAGAGGATGAATATGCTATATCTGACCATTTTCCTGATGAAACCCTCTTTGCTGGTGTAGTGAATGATCAACCCACAGAAATAAATTGGTATAGTAGCATTCTTACTTATCTCATTTTCCAAAAAATACCACAGGGGTTGGACTTTAGGAAGAAACAACATTTTCTTCACAAAGCCAAGTACTTCATGGAAATCCAGGGACAACTCTATAAAGTCTATCCTGATGGCTTGGTTTGATGGTGTGTGCCCGATAAGGATCAATCAAAGGTTCTCTAGGATGCTCATGAGGGCCCCTGTGGGGGCCACTATGTCAGGAGACGAATGACTACCAAGGTCTTGCTTGCAAGATATTATTGGCCAACACTATTTTGGGACACCCAACATTTTGCCCAATCCTATGAATGCTGCCAACGTGATGGTGGGATGACTACTAGAATGGAGGATCTGCAATAATGGATTCAACCTTTGGAACCCTTCAATATCTAGGGAATAGATTTTATGGGGCCTATTACACCGATGTCCAACGGAAAAGCATATATCATCATTGCTATTGATTACTTAACCAAATGGGCTAAAGTAGCTACAGTAATAGACTACACATCATCTATGGCTGCACGATTTGTACAATAAAAAATTGTAAACAAATTTGGTGTGCCGTGTGCACTCATCTCTGATAATGGAACACATTTTATGGGTGCAACCTTTTGCAAATTGATGCAACACTTAGGGGTTGAGCATAAATTGACCACATCTTATCACCCCCAAGCTAGCACCAATTCGTTAAATGAGATGCACAACACACACAGTAAACAACATCGTGACTTAAGGATCTGAAGGTTTAGGTACTAACCAGGAGACAAGGTCCTTTACTGGAATCCCACACACGTACCTTAGCATATGAAATTCCAAACATTGTGGGAAGGACCCTATATTATTCATACAACCTTCCCCTCTGGAGCCATAATGATATACAAGCCTGATAGCCCAGATAAATGATTATTGGTTAATGTACAACAAACAAAACCTTTCCGTGAACCCGCAACAGCCAGTACAAGTTACACATCCACTAGCGGGCAAGCATGCTCTCTATTTCGGATCTCTTCCTTGCAATTCAGTCATGGGGGAGATGGCCACCTATGCTAATCATATGAGGCCCTCAGTTCTTTCTTGATTTTTTTTACACATTTTTTTACATATTTTTGTTTTAAAAATTTCTTTAACTTTTCTTATTTTTTATACAACATCGTTATACTTTTTCATTTTTTCTGTGTGTGTGTGTATCCACCCTGTAAGTTTGTCACCCAATAAGTGTTCGGAATGATGGTATGAACTATTTTCATATTGATTGCTAATGTTTGGTTTTTACCTTTAAGTCACAATGTTGATACTAAGGTATGTTTCTTTTGATATGGTAGGCAATGAGTTCACTCCATCCATCCATCCACCAAGGTCTATGGTCTCTCTCAACTTGGAAATGTACAGTCCCCTTCTAATAAAAACTTTAATGAATTGGTGATTGGGCACTTCTCAAACTAAGGAAGGACTCAAGGTTTGAAAAGGGTGTGACTTCAAGAGAACTTGATGCTTTTGTGTTGGCCATTCTCTTGGGTGCTTTGATGTTTTCTTTTTGAGTTTTCTCACCATTCCGATGTTACCCCAATTATCGGAAGCTAAGACAATAAAAATAAAAAGTTTTTGCATGGTGTGGTTCTCACGCATAAAAACACAAAACCCAAAAAAAAAAAACTTAAGTGAGAATTCAAAGCACACCCCTTAGATGAATAATCCCTTGGGCTACAAGCACTAGTTATGGAACTAAAAATGTTCCCTCTAACTAAGGCCCTTCTTACTTCCCATTCTCTCCTTGTTTTGTTGGAATGGTGGTGACTATTGGGGAAGGCATTCTTGTTACTTCAAGAGGATGGTTTGGCCGAATGCATTGATGCGAAGTCACTGGAAGTGGTTTTTTTGAGGCTAGAGTTGGAATGAGACTTGTCAAGTCACATTAATCATGCAATCCACAAGGGGCTATACACCACCTTGTTCTTGGGATTCCATTCCATCCTATTCTCTCCATCCTTCTCTCATTTTTCACCTCATTGTTGGTTGTATCATTAGTGTATATATTTTGGTTCACGCATTGTTTTCTTTTTGGTAAACACTTGTGGTTAAGACTTTAACTTCTATTCCGAATGACATTCCTAGAGCCTGCGGACTCTTTGAATGTGGGTTTGTCAAGGCATTAAGGGCATGAGCCTGCTTTGGGGAGGTCCCACTGACATTCCTATTTGGTGCACCAGTTAACTTCTTTTCCCTAACATTTTTGCAATTACTTATTATTTTTTTCATTTCCATCTTGACATCCATTTCACTGATGTTTTCAGTTGTCCCTTTTAATCTATCTTTCTTACTCCTTCTCTTTCTCCATTCTAATGCTACCAGAGGTTCACGACTAGTCATGGGGGTATGGGGCCCGATTTTTTTGATTTTCCCCTAGCCCCGAATTTTTTTGATTTTCTTCCTAACCCCTATACCTTCGATAGTCATCAGTAATACATCCCCAGATTCGCAATTAGCCATACCACAACCTAGCCAATGGACTTTCACCATAGCAAGGTATCAATTACATGATGATTCATTTACCCTTGCTAATATAAGATTGTGTTGTGTGTGTAGATGGCGATCATACAACAACAGATTGGATCTGGAGCAAACACTTGGAATGGAGTAGTGATGGAAGTAGCTATGCAAGGAGCAAGATCGATGGTGTGCTTACAGATGGACAACGAAAGGTGCAATCTTGGCATTGGCAGTAGCAACACTTCTTTCTCTCTCTCTTTCTTAGCTGCCAAATGAGGCCTGATGTCAATGTAATAAGGTGTTCACCCTTGTTGTCATGAACACCAGTTTTGTCAAGTCTTGTAATGATGATCCGTTCACATGTCATCCCATTAGTTCCATTCCCCTTAATAATCCCATACCTTCCCGATATTATTGTAAGAAGCTCGAGGACAAGTTTTCATTTAATCATGGGGGTATGATGAGATGTGATTCGCATAGGCCGCGATATCGCGGTCTGCCACCATATCTATAAATAAGAGGCAGCTCTCCCTTGTTTATTCATCCTGGGCTAGAAGTAGGAAAACTCTAGTAGTTTGATCACTCCAGAGATAGAATATTTTCCATGTGCCTGTAGTAGGAGTCCTAAAGTGAACAAATCTTTATTCGAGCAACATTGTACTTGAACACAAGTTGTGTACAGCAATAAAGACGAACCTCCTGGATAAACCTTGTAGTGCATGGAATAGGATTTTATTTATTATTTTCTCTCTCACCCTTAAACTCCTAGAATGTGGAATGAGTATGACTTGATTACGAGCATCTAAGGATGTGTATGGTTAGTTAAGGAATTGGTTGTTCATCGCAATGCGGTATGAGTACGACTTGATTACGAGCATCTAGTGTGACTACTTGGTATCCTAGTGGCGTATTCAAGATCTACGCTTGGTAATGTCAGTGGTAGTTGTGCACCAAGATGTGTACGGTTAGTCAAGGAATTGGTTGCTCATCGCACTTAGGCTAGATTAGCTTTCTCAACCCTTTCCTCTTAGTTAAGTACCTCAGTATGACCACTTCGAGCACGTGTGTTATGTGTGGTGATCCTAGTAATGATTAGCATTTGGTAGCCGCGGTTGCATCGTTTCAGGGTGTGTATGGTAAGTGGGAACGGATGCTGATGCTAGATAGTTTAGACATAGTTCATTAGTTATAGTTAGTGAGTTTCTCAACCCTTCACCTCGATAGCATAGGAGAAAAACATAAAAGACTATAAAAATCATATACCTCGGACTTACTTAACCATACACTGTGACGACTACAAGTAAGTCTGGGAAGACAATGAATGATTAACCCCAAGTGTTCCATGCAGCGTGTAGGCACTTAGTCCACAGAGTTTGACCAGATCATGCATGCTATGCTCATTTTGTATGGTTGAGTGTAGGGGTACCTCGCCACTCATCAATGCTCAGCCCTCATCTTTGTCAAGACTAGATTTCCTTTGGTGGAAATGAGGTTTGAATGAATTTCTGTAACATCCTGAGGGATGTTAAACAGGGATGTCATTACTTGTTCTATTTGTAGCAATCAATCAAGTACATCCTCATGTTCTGTAGGAGTCATTCAGGTTCTGACCAAAGTTTGAGCATCCTGTGCTCCTGTGAGGTCTGCCGATGGCACAACTGGTACATTGAATAATTCTTTAATGTGGTCTGCAACCACTTCTACAACTCCCACTGCATCCTAGTGTTGCATGACCACCACTGTGGCCCCTTCACCAGTTTCTAATTGCACTTGGAAAGATGCAGTGTTCCCTGAGATCTGTTGTGACCATGTGCTTTCATGAGTGTTTCACGCACAATCCGATTGAACTCCGTAGATAGGCTAGTTGTGGTATCTCGACATTTACTTGTAGATCACAATTCGCTATGTTTCCATATGGACTAGTATTAGCTTTTTCATTTATGGTTAAGTCCAGAGTAAGGTGTATGATGTGTTCCTATGCTAACGCTACTCCTGGGTATGATGGTTAATAATGTTAACTAAACTAGGAAGGAAAGAGAGAGAGAGGGTAAGAGAGAATCTAACTAGCCTAAGTGCAATGCGCATCCATTCCTTAATCATCCATACACATCTTGGACCTCATGCATGACTACCACTGGGACTACCAAGCATATGGCCTAAGTACGCTACTGGGTTACCAAGTAGTCACACTTGAATGCTCGTGATTAAGTCGTACTCATTCCGCATTACTAGGAGATAAGGGTGAGAGATATTAACTAAGAAAGCAGTAAATAATAATTAAATAAATAATTAAACTAAGTGAATGCAGTAATGATGAAGTAATCTCAATCTTTATTGCTGGTCATATGCATGTCCAAGTATGTCACAGTCGAATAAGGATGCCATACAATTACAATCACCACATTGCGGGCATACATTGGGAGAGAAGTGTTGAGAGAAAAATTGATGTAAAAAGAAACTTAAATTTAACAAATCTAACCACTAATGCCTACCAAATCTATCTACCTCTTATTTATAGATAAGGAGATAGGCTGGGATATCGCGTACACGATATCGTGTCTAGGTTGCAATCTCGCATACATGATATCATGGTCAACTAAAATGACAACTCATCACTAGTGTCCTTGCTTGCATAACCAGTAGATCTTTCACAATCCCAATCTCCTCATCTAATTTCTTTTCTAATGTTTTAATCACAACTTGTTGAGCTAATCTTTTACAAGGCTTGTTGAGTTTTCAATAATGATCACAGATCCTCATTTTCATTTTGGATCTCTTAGTTAGTAAACTAGAGATCATCAACAACATCCCCAATTTTCTCCATCTAGTTTTTTAGCACAAAGTTTTGAGTTAAGACAAGTTTGTGTTTTTTGCTTGAGGCCAACTCTTGAAGAGAAGGAACTTCCATTGAATTCACCAACTCTTGAATCATGTGAGCTTTCTCAACTGTAGGTAGACTATGCATAATGATGCTAGCTACTTGCAATAAATGACTCCACAATTCTTGGAACTTTTCAAGAGATTCATTAATATTCGTCTCACGATCAATCTCAATATTTTCATTTTTGTGCACATCCTCTTATACATCCACATCATCATGCATATCCTTTTATACACAATTGCCTCGACTACCATCCCAACTAGTCCATTATGAGGATTTAGACTAGGAGGAGTGTTGTTAAGATTTTGTCTTTCTTTGCTCTTCTTTTTGTGCATCATGGTAGTACACAAGTCATGAACAATAAATCACAATCATGAACCACATACCCAAAATTACCACCAACCTCAAACCATAAACCATGTCTTTGATACCAAGTGTAATGGTAAGGCTCAAACAAAGCACCATTCAACATCATCCTTGAGCTCAAGATTAGATAGATGACCCATACTGAACCCAAGATGAGCTACACCTGAATAATCACAATACTTGCACTTACAACATAAGTGTACATTACTCGTTAGTGCATGGGTTAGGTGTGTATCAAGTATGCCACATAAAAACATATAAGAGACATGACCAAACCAACACACACAAAAGCAAGACTACAACAAGCACATGCATCCACAAGAGATATTGTTATCCTATAAGAGCTAAGACACATTCCTACCTTAACATATCTAGCCCTAAGCCTCGCTCTTGAAGAGAAGGGCAGTGGCCCAAGCAACAAAGCCAAGGCTCTTCCACAATTCTATATATCCTTATGACAAAGTACACAAAGGAATTAGAGCCAATGTAATTCTTTAGTGATGGTTGTGATAGCATAGAACTCATGAGAATCTCCATGCTCCTTTGGTCCCTGTTCTGAAGAGAAATAGCCTTTGATCCACCAACAAGACATGTTTTCCTATAATACATCTTAAGAAAATATTGTTGCTAAAATGAAGAAGTGGAGATATGCTCTAGAATCAAAAGGCTTAAAAATTAGTAGAAGTAAGACAAAATATGTGGAATGCAATTTTATTGAAAGCATAAACAATGATGAAATAAAAGTAACTATTCAAGGAAAAAAAATTTCTCATTGCAAATAGTTTTGATACCTAGGATCAATCCTCCAATCAAAAGGTGAAATTAATAAAGATATCAAAAATAGAATTGAGGTAGGATGGTTAAAATAAATACAAGCTAGTGATGTTCTATGTGATAAATGAATACTAATAAAATTAAAGGGGAAATTTTACAGGACAACAATTACCCCTACTATCTTATATGGTATTGAATGTTAGACAATACAAAGGAGGCATGAACAAAAATCAATGTGTCAAATATGTGAATGCTTTGATGGATATTGAATGTTACTAGAAGAGATAAACTACATAATATAGACATCACAAAAAGACTTGGAGTAGCTTCTATTTTAGAAGCTACAAGAATGGTGGCTTAGATAAGTTTGGATATGTGTAAAGAAGATCAGATAATGAACCTATAAGTAAAGGTTGCTACATCACTGTTCAAAGAAAGCCATCGAAAGAATGACTAAAAAAGACATGGAAAAAAACTATTGAAGATTATTTGAAAAAACTACAAATAAACAAAGATCTAGCTTTTTATAGAGCCAAATGGTGAAAAAGAACTTATGTATTGCGTAATTACAACTAATCTAAACATAAAGTATTAAAGTTTGGTAATCCCAATAATGGACACTTAATACACCTAGCGATAATCATTTGGTAACCCCGTAATGTTAGTATAAGTAACACAAAGTGGAAATGAATGCTTCATGCTTAGGTTAGTTCAAGTTACTTTTAGTTTTATAGTTAGTTGGAAATTAATATTTTAATCATTTTATTATCTTAATTATTGTAATAATAATAATAATAATATCTTATACCTTGATCACACTTAACCATATCCATTAAGCTACACAAGTGATAATCGGAAAAACAACAACCAACAACATCACCCTTAATTATCTAGGATACTTTTAGCTCAAGGTTACATGGAAATTGACTAGAATGTGTGGACACAATTGTGATTCATATGGTTAGAAGTAAAGAATATTCGTTGCTCATCAAAGTTGATCAGATAAAGGTACCATAAAGATTATTGCTAGTCATAGTGCATGTTTATTTCAAAAAAAGTTTTTACTCCTTGAAAGAAGGTGATAAAGCAAAAATTAGAGTTGGAAAGACATTCACTTATGATTCCACTTAACTATAATGGGCATATAACCTCTCCCTTTCACAAAATTCATCTAAGTTTATGCATATAGATTTGTATAAGTTGAACAAGACAAGGAAAATGTTTATCTCCATAAGACCATGTTTTATTGGAGAGAGTATGCACACAAAGCAAGTGCATTTAATTACTTTCTCTATAAGACTCTCTTAGATTTAGTGCATTAAATCATAACAATTTCAAAGTGTCGGCTAGTTGGTCCATACCATTTTCAAAGCTTTACGTCCATTTAAATCTCTTTCTAATAGAATGAAATTGATTTTCAAGAAAGATACGTCAATTTCAACTTTGTCATGAAATCAAATGATTTCTTTAACATAACAGTTTGCAGGAATTAAATTATTTCACAATAGAATACGATATGACAGAATTAGATTATTTCACAATAGAATACGGTATGACAGATATGAATACAAAATTTAACGCCCAAAAAATAAATTCCTTCTTCCACTGTTAGTTGATACGCTTTTTAAAAACTTTTAAAAGAAAGTACGTTGAATACTTATCAACGTCATGTCCTTGCAAGCTAAAGGACTTTGATTTTTCTGTAGGGTTTAGAAAGACGGCTAGTTAGTTATGCAACATGGATTTCCTGAGTTGCATTTGCTCTTTTTTGTGCAGGTTGATCCAACATTACAAGTCTTGCCTAAGATTGCAACCGTTCAATTCGCAGACGGCTTTTTGAGTGCATATTTGGGCTAGAAAAATATGGATAAAAAATCTGTTAATGAATTAGCAGTGTCATTATTTGAGTAATGACTTTCTGGGATTAATATTTGGCTGACCGAGAACAGCCGGACCAGAAACGGGCAGCAGAAGACTGCCATAAACTTCGCTCTTAAAAAATTTTCGTCCAAGGTTTAAACTGTACAAACCACCTTGCGTTTCGCAGTAGGAGACCGCTCTAATTTCCAGCGGACTTTCGCTGCTACACCGTTCCTGGTGTTTTTGTTAGATTCTACGGGTTGACAATTGAAATCAAGGGCAAAAAATAAACGGATTTCCAAATTCACGTTTCAGAGGCCGCGGCAACTTCCAATTGTCTCATGCGATTAGGAATAGTGCTATCAAACACTCTGTTCTGGGGATTTTCTGCAAAGCAGACATAGTACGCACAGACACAGGCTTGGGGCACTGCCATGGTAATACTTGTCTGCAGACAAAAACATAAGATAAAAATAACCTTAGAAATTTATTCTAAAGTAATATTTCCTCTTTTGTAAACTAATGAAAAGAAGATTGGGGGTAAATTCAACTTACCATGAAGTAGCCCATGAGAAAAGAAAGAAAAGATATGGTGGTGGTAAAGCTTTTGTGGGTTGCACAGGTCCAGGCACCAGCGGCTATTACACACAATGAGCCCCCTGTAGCTCCACTCAACAAGCATATAGAACTGGTCAAATCTTGATTTAGAAGTGCCTCTAGATTCCTGTCCAGAATCAACTGCCATGTCTCTTGTGATGCTTTCAGAAACCCTTTACGGTAGGCAGCTACCTGTAAATTGCAATGATGGTTGGTTGTTTTTGTCAGTTTTGAAAGCCTTCTTTAACACTCAAAATAGTATATGTTGTATTACATGGCATTTTGCTTAAGAGGTAATTCCTAAACATGTAAACATATGTCTTTGAAATGATGGTGAGGTGGTTCTTGCTTGGAAATGAATTAAGCTTGAACTTAGACAAAATTTGCCTATTCTAACACCTACAAATCTGCTGCTTGTGGGATCTATCCTACCAATTCTATTTGCTTATCTGAGTATTTTATGAGATATGTGAAAAAAATTGATAGCAGTAAACCAACTATACCTGTACAAGGCCCCAGATGTTGCTGAATCTAAAAATAGCCTCCATGACCCTAAGGTAACAATGAGCACAAGAAAACATGAATTCATCCTCCACTTCCATTAGATTCATTGCTCATGCCTGTGTAAATCTTTGTTTTAGTTTTAAAAAATGCATCTTATAATATAACCAGAGTGAGAAGAAATTAAGCTAAATTACAGCACCAAGCATGGCTATATTACCATAACTCTCAAAGCTTCCAGAGCAGGAACCATCATGGACCCCAGGTTAATGCTTCCCAACGATGTTGTCATAGCTCGTTGCAAGCAGAAAAAGGAATCAGAGCGCATTCCTTTGAGAAAAAAAAGGGCCACAACCCTAGAAACTGTGACATTTACTATGTTCTTCAGCACCACCATGATCCATGCTAGGCTGATTACAAAAGCTAGGACACTGAATGCTGCATATTTCTCACTGCTGGCACCAAGAACTCCTAGAGTCCATCCCAAGAACCATATAACTGTTATGATGACAATCCAGTATGATGGGTGGTGCAAATTTGGGAATATGGTTGTTGGTGCTAGGGCTTTGTGGAAATTCATTAAAATTTGAGCTGGAGGTGTCAATTAGAGGACATTTTTTTTGCTTATGGGTCATTTTCTTGCTGAAGTGTTCAAGACCCATCATGATCATATCAAAGCCTTGTAATAAAAAATTTTTGTAGCATAGATCCTTTGTGATTAAGCATTTCCATTTCTATTTCTATTTCCATAATTACTAATACTAAGCAAGATACAAGAAAGTAGGACATATATTTTCAAATTTTGCACTCATGAATTACAGCTTGAAAATAGACCAGGAAAAGTTTTTTGCAGATTTGCATGGGTTTCCTTTAAGCATGAAAACTTAAGAATTACTGATCCTTTTGGGAAAGCTTATATACAAGCCTGAAAATTCTCTTATTTTGGCAAAGAGGTAATTTGCACAGACAAGTGGGGCTGGTAACTATGTTTGTAATTAACTGTTAACTTTAAAATAGGCTGATTGCACTTTCCACTAAATAGCAGACAAGGAAAAGTAGTGATAATAATTTGGACAGGTTTTTGCATGTGGGGCTCCTTATGTTGGCACCAAGTTTACCCATGTGGGTTTTCCATGCTTTTGCTAACATGTCACTATCAAAGAGGGACTTAATTTTCTATTACTATTAGGCTCCCATGGTTTTAAAAAAGGTAATTAACAAGTTGTGAATTTGAGATATGATCCTAATTTTAAAAAGATGGAGATGGACCTTTAGAGTTCTCTTGGAAGAGTCCCTAGTATCTCGCATTTAGCCTTCCTACAACTTCCCTGAAATATGCAATCTATTACATAAATTCTATTATGTCATTTCACCTCATTAAACTTAATAAAACAAAATTCAATGTTTTATATAAAAAAAATTGAAACTGAAAAAGTTTGCTTAGAGAATGGTTATGATTTGGAATGGTAGCAAGGTGCTCTTTTTGCAAGTCTAAAGATCTGAATTGGACCCTTAGCACAGCTACTCTATAAAAAGAGGTAACAGTTTACAGATTTCAAACTTTAATATATAACATAGTTATAAAACTAAAATAAGAAAAAAAAAACTATAAATTTGCACACTTGGGAGAGGCCCAGGAAGAGTAGAGAGCTTGGCAAATGGAGAAAAGCAACATGAAAGCACCCATAATCACACCAGTAGAAACCGATGTAGATTCCAGCATAAGTGTAGCAGCAAAACTCAACGTTGGGCTACTCCAGAGTGCCCATTTGACCATTGCTTCAGGCCTTGTAATAACCAGTCTGCCAAACCAGGAAAACACTGCAGCAGCCATGGGTAATTGTGGATACCAATACTCTATCTGAAACTTCCCATCTTGATCGCTCTTCAGAGCACTCCCATCTTGATCGCTCTTCAGAGCACTCTGTATTCCTTTAAACCCAAACAAACCCATTGCTGCAATCGCCACCACAACATCAGCAAGACAAAGCATCAAATTCAGAGGATTTTTGTGGAGCCCAGAATCCACCAGCCCTGATTGGCTGCCATAAATTTCAGTCGCTGTGTGAAGAGGAGGCACAGAAACCTGCACAGATAACAGTTCAGTATAAACCAGTAGAACTTAAAAACCAGCTTCAAATACTAAAAATTCAAGAACAAAGAGTACTAAATTCATCTTGAGAATTTTCCGTTTAAGGTGAATTTTGAACTACAGAATCAGCGATAAACCTTTGTTGACTTAATTCATGTTCAGGATACAACCTACAAAAGCATGGCACATTTTGATAAACGTTGGCCAAATGATTGTACCTTTGGAACAAGGGGCTGTTGCACTGGTTCAATAATGGTAGAGTCTCTTTTGGGTTGTAGCAACTGGAGCACCCTGGTGATTCTTCTAGCTCCATGACTTTTTCACTTCAAGAAGAGATGTCTTTCCAGAATAGAGGGGAAATACAAAAAGATATCTTAAGCATGAAGAAAACGTCTTCCATGACCATTAGTGATCATTGGCTATTTGTTGCATGAGTTCCAACATGGATTTGGAAATATGATAGCTATAAGAAGACATCATATGCATTGGGAAATATGCAAGCTTATGTACAATCATTGTCTACTTATTTTTTTATTATTGTAATCATTGTTGCTCCTCAATGTATCATCATTTGTTTATTGTAAAGTGTGCTATAGCTCAAAGTACAAGGATTAGAAAACTAAGTTGCATTCATCCCTTGTACTTGTTGTTCTCTTGTTGCCTTGCAGGGTTGATTTGCATCTTGTGGGAAGGCATCGTGATTGAGCTTGTTACGATCCTGCAAGATTAATTAGTTGGTGTTGAGACACAACACTCCTAAGCAAAACTCAAGATTGTAAAGGTTGTGGAAGCCTAGAAACCACATTCAAAGCCTGATGAGACCTTGTGGGGTTAAGTGGTTGTTGTGGTAGCACAACACTTTGGAGTGGGGTTTGAAGATTGTACAAGGTGCCAACCCTTCAAACTACATTTAAGAGCAACAAAGTCTAGAGGTGTGCTTGAGATCTACCCTCCAAGTGTGAACTATCCAAGTTGGAGAACCATGTTAATTCTATGTACTCTTCTTTGTCATCATCAACTTCAAGAGTGAACAATGGAGGGAACATCTTACACAAAGCCATCCATGTTCAATGAATTCAACTTTGCCTATTGAAAAGCTAGAATGCAAGGGTTCTTTGAATCCATGGAGTTTGAAGTGTGGAAGACAATCCTTAAAGGCTATGCTTTGCTTGTCGATAGCTCCACTAGCATCATCAAGCTTCACAACAAATGGACACAAGAGAAAAAGGATAAGTTCATGTTTGATTCAAAAGCAAAAATTGTTTATATTGTGCATTGAATAAATCTGAATTTAATAGAGTAGTAGGATGTAAAATGACCAATGAAATTTGGAAAAATTTATAAGCTACCTATGAAGGAACAACTATTGTTAAGCAATTGAAATTAATAGTTTTAAAAAGTGAATATGATACAGTCAAAATGAGAAAAGGTGAAAAAATAAGCTAGATGCTATTCATGCTGAAGTAAAAGAAGAGATCTCAAGAATAAAAGTTGAGATTCAACAACTAACCTCTTTTAATAAGGATTGTAGCAAGGTTCAAGAAGGGGAGACTCTTGAAAAATAGCCAAAGAATTTGTAGGAAGCCACACGTAAAAATTCAAACTCAAGCATAGTTAGGTTTGATAATTTTGATCATGAGAATAATACCTTATTTGTTAGTAAAATTTGTGATTTTAAGCAAACTCTTAACTATACTAATGATGAACAAAACAAGATTAACACTTGGTTCTGTCAAAAAGGCTTTGGTAAGAAAACTGTGTGGGTACTAATAAGTGATTATGAAGAGAAGTGGAGTATTGAAAATAATGCAATAATTGATCAAGGGTTCTATCATAAGGAACATACACAAAAAGAGATGTCATATATACAATTTAGTGATAGAGAACCTAAAGATAAGGAGGTACTTCATGATATAGGACCTCATTCTAAACTCCATCAATCTTCTCTTCTCACTTATAGGCAAGGTAAGTTAAGGTAAGTTTTCATCCCTTTGCTTGCTAGGTAATAAGAACATGATTTGAAAAGTCCAAAATTATTTGTGTTTTATATAGATTAGAAAAGTGTCAAAATAATTATTTAGAGCATCTCTTACTTTCATCCTTAAGTTTGTTACAAGTGCTTTTATGAAGATTTTTAGTGTAGCACTTGTAATAATTTCCTTGGACCATCATATTATAATAATTTTAGTTTGATTTCTTGTCTTGCATTCAATCTTGGTTAATCTAAATTTCTTGTGACGATCTCTTTCTTTGCTCATGGCCTTTGGGATATTTTTGCTAAGACAAGCCTCTGAAAAATTCTATCAATATTACTGATTAGAGACCTTGATCTTCACACTTAAGCTTGATGTTGACCTATAGTTATAGTATTTTTGTGATTTACAACATTTGTAAAAGCCAAGATAAGTAGTACATGTGTAGGGGAAGCCTATTCCTCATTATCCATCACCATCTTGGAGATCTACAATATAGTGGGAGTCTCTAGAAACATCAACCCAAAGACATTGAAATAGTGAATATTCCAAAATGAGAAAAATAAGGACATCAAGAGGTATGTTTTTCTTTTAAGTCGATGGTTGAGCCTTGAGTTTGAGTTTGTGTTCCTTATATCCTTTGGTAAAAATGAATTGTTTATACATATTTCTCTATTGGCATGATTATCATTTTGTTTTTAAAAAATGGTTGTGGGATTACCTTGTACAAAAAGCAAATATGCATGTTTCTCTCATGGCTTTCATATCCTTGTGTTGATGTTTTTCCAAATTTTTTGTTGAATGTAGATGCTAGTTCTAATGAGATAGTTGTTTCAAATAGATAGGTAGCTTGATCTATATTTGGTCTCTAGCATCAAAATTATGTGTCTCTTTTGGATTAGTTGTAGCTCCTTATTTTGAACTAATGAGAGCAAATCTTAATGTATCTTTAGCTCACCTATTTAATATTCAAGCATACACTGAAGTAATAAGTATCTATACTTTTATGAAATAATGCAAATAGTGATATTATTCCTTGCAAATAATATTAGCAAGAACATGATCATTCTATTTATGAGAAATTGTCCATGATTTTGATTAAAATATCTTTCATGTAGTTTACCTTGAGACGTACTTCCTAGCTCAAGAATTTAAAATTTGGCATGATTGGTTTCACATTCTACTTATCATAAAGATTTATAATGATGGAGAATATTTGAATGTTATAAGAATTATGCACTATAAACTATTATTGACTTACTACTTTAGAGATAAGTTACCACATCTTCAAGGTTTGTACTTCACTTCTAGTTTGAATATCACCTGAAAGGCTTGGATCAATTCTTGAAAAATTAAGGGGCAGGTCTTCCTATGTGAACTTTAACTAATATTCTTACTTAGCTACCTATTCTTTTCTTTCCTTAGGATTCTTACATGTTGTTGGTTATGCATAGTCTTTGAAACTATTGCTTTCTTATGAGATATCTTTTGAACCAAATTTATGTGCTTTAACCTTTTTGTTGCTATTCAAAAAGGGAGAGAATAGTATGCTTATATTTATATGATTACTTATCCATTTTCTTATGTTTTGAACATCACCAAAAAGAGGAGATTTTGGACATTTTGGTGTGTTAAAACATTAAGTAAAATAGAGACAAAGGATGTGTGTGTCGTTGTTGTGATTGTAGGACCAAGATGAGATGACAAGGAATGCACTGGTGTAAACAAAAGGAGAAGGTCATCCACAAGGTCTTAAGGGCTCATCCACAAAAGAAAAGCTTAAAGGAAAAGTATTCAAAGAACGTGGAAAAGTAGATTTGTCATCATTAAAGCATGTGGAAGATCAAAGTTGTGGATAAGGAACGATGAATTCATCATACAAAGGAAGGTTGAAGAAAGACTTCTTTGAGAAATAGTAGACATCTTGGCAAAATTAGAGAATGCACAGGCAAAGATGTTTTCAAGAAATAGCAAATGTCTTTCCTCAAGAAGAAAAATCTTCCATTAGGTAAAGACATCTTCATAGAATTGAGATCAGTTCTAGAAAGATATCTTCCATTAGACAAAGGCATATTTCGAGAAAAGAGATTACGAAAAGATGTCTTTTTGAGACAAAGACATCTTCCCAAAATAGAGGGAAAATATAGAAAGACATCTTAGACACAAATAAGACATATTCCATGACTATTAGTGATCATTGGTTAGCTGTTGCATGAGTTCCAAGATGGATTTGAAAACATGATACCTATAAGAGGACATCATATGCATTGGAAAATGTGCAAGCTTATGTACAATCATGGTCTAATCATTTTTCTATTATTCTAATCATTGTTGCTCTTCATTGTATGATCATTTGTTCATTGTAAAGTGTGTTGTACATCAACGTACAAGGATCAGCAAACTAAGTTGCATTCATCCTTTGTAATTATTGTTCTCTTATTACCCTATGGGGTTGATGTGCTTCTTGTGGGAAGGCATCGTGATTAAGCTTCTCGAGATCCTATGAGATTGAGTGGTTGGTGTTGCAGCACAATACTCTAGAGTGGAGCTCAAGATTGTAAAGGTTGTGGAAGCCTAGAAACCACATTCTAAGCCTGATGAGACCTTATGAGATTGAGTGGTTGGTGTTGCACCATAACACTCTGGAGTAGGGCATGAAGATTGTATAGCATGTGGACCCTTCAAACCACATTTGGGAGCAACAAATTCTAGAGGAGGTGTGCTTGCGATCTACCCTCTTGAAATACCTCAAAATTTTGCATGTTATAACCAATCATCATCATGTAGCTTTTACCCCATGAAACCCATGGTAGAATTTCATTGTAAATGTGAAAATTGTAACCCACAAAGGGTAATTTCATATAGACATTATACTTTTTAGGCTAAAAAATGCCTCATAAGAGGTCAAAGCCTCATTTCCCAAGTGAAAAATGGTCACCTAGTATCTATATTTGGGCTTGCAGGATGTTAAAAATGCCTTTTGGAATGTCAAAAAAAATAAAATAATTTGTTGGGTTTTATGGGGGGTATGCATTTTTTTACACTGGAAACACTTACAAGGGTTATATCTAACCAACCCGCAACATAGAAGGGTGGGGGGTTTGGAAACTTTCTTCACTTTAATGTGGTAGCAAATACACAACTTGGAAAATTTTCCCTAGCTAGGGAAGTTCCCACAACCCACCCCTCCCCCAAATATAAAAGTTTTCCCCTAGCTTGGAAACTTTTCCCCCCAATGTAAAAGTTTTTCCCTAGCTTGGAAACTTTCTCCTTAGCTTGAAAAGTTTTTCCCTAGCTTGGAAAATTTTTCCCTAGCTTGGAAAGTTTCCACCCTAATGTGGAAAATTCAATTCCCCAACGTGAAAGCCACAAGGAGTAAAATTCATTAATTCATGCACTTCAATGTTGACTAGCCACTTTAACAAAGATGACAAAGAGCTCAACATGGAAGATTCATCTCTAACATTGAAGGTATGCCCTAGTTACTATTTATAGTAAACAAAATGGCCATGGGGGAAGCACTTACTATGTATAGTAACCCCCTAAATATGGACACCCATCTTATCTAAAACTACAGCAACATTGTAAGCAATTTCTAGCGAAATTTATGGCCATTTCATAGCCAATTTGCAGTGAAATCATGACCAATTTGTAGCCTCATTCATGGCCTGAAGACCCTATAAAAGGCAACCTCAAGCATCATTTAGAGGTTCCAAAATTTTTTAGCAAGTTAAGCATTTTTGTTCAACAATTCCAAGTAAGTTCAACATTATTAAGCAATTTGCATACACACAATTCTACACTTGGGTCATTTTCAAGCATTCAAGAACTCTTGCAAGTTTCTATACTTGCATTCTTTTAAACCCTAGTGTGGAAGCATTATGGCCTTGAGATTTGGTGAATTTTTTACGTCAACACAACACTTTTGGAATTTTCAAACCCCAGCATGGAGTAACTTGACATCCAAACTTTTCACCCTTCTAACCCCCTAGTAGTGACCCAATTGGCAAATCCAAGGTTGCAATAGTGAAGAAAGGTCCGATAGCATTAGGAGTGGCTTAGCACCTAGATCGTGAAGTAGATTGCATTGACATCAAAGGGCTTTGAACTCTTGCACAAGTGGATCCCCTTTTTTGCTAATCCAGGAACCATTTTACACATTTCTATAACTTATTCTTTATTATTTCTTAATAAAGTTTTAAGTATTGAGTTTTGTATACAAAAATAAATTTATTTTCTGTGCATTTTTTGTATTTGTTTATACTCCCACATTTTGCATCTCATAAGTCCTTGGTTGATCTACTAGATCATCCAGGGCACCTCAAATTTCATTTTTATCATGGAGGCCCTAGGGATTCAAGGTTGGGGAACAACTTGCATTGAGGATCCTTGGTTTTCTTTCCAGCAATCAAGGTTTTTGGTCAAAATCATTTTTCTTGGTGCTAGAAGAAGGGCCTTCACCTAAATTCTATGGCTAGATCCACATTTTTTGTTATCATTATACAAGTGTTTTCTTAATCTTTGCAACCAACACCTTTGAAGAATCAACATTGGTCTTTCCTCCCTTATGATCAAAATTGTAGAATGGAAGTTGTAGGTGGTTGTGTTTTGGCTTTCCATAGCACTTGCTATGAATTTTACAGCCCCCAAAGCCAACGTTGATATCTCTTCCATCCTATTATTTTTTTCTTTTATTGTCAAAACTTTTTTCTCTAATTTCTAAAGTGGGTGGTTCAACTCATCCATGAGTTGGCTTTTTCCCCATTTTTCCAAGCTAAAAAAATTAGTAGTTGGCTAAAACCAATTTTAGTGGAAAAATACTAACTTTCCACTTTCTTTTGGCCTTCCTCACATCAATGTTGAGGTAGGAGGTGTGAGATTCCCATTATCTTAGCACCCCCCCTTCTTTCCCCCTCTACCATACCCAGTGTGGAAGTAGTTGGGAGGCTAGCATTGATGAAGTTTGAAATCAATTTTATAACTAGATCTACTTTTGTTACAATTTGAAAGTCATTTTCTAGCCAAAACTCCCTAGTAATCCAATGTTGCCTTTACCCCTTATAGTAGAAACCTTAGCATGAAAGTTGTAGGTGGTTTGGGTGCTAGGATTTCACAACATTTGCTATGAATTCCTAGAGAAAAGCTAGCATGGAAACCTTAATAAACACTTAATTTTTGTTGCCACATTTTTTTCTACTAAACTATTGTTGGATTCCATATTAGGCAAGCCTACTTTTCACCTCTTTTTGGTAAAAGCTGGTAGCCTACTAAAATCATCTTTGGAAACTGCAAAGTTTTGATTTGGTTCAAAATTTTCCCCTCTCTCCAATGTTAGAATAAGAAGGTGTGTGATTTTCATTATCTCACCCACCCCCCCTCTTTTCCCCATACCATACCCAATGTAGAGGCACTTAAGAGGCCAACTTGGATGAGGTTTGAAGCCAATGTTGCCAATATTCCATTTCTGGTAAACTGGTAAACCTCCCCTTATCCCCCACTTACTAATTATATAGTAAGTACATCATTTTTTGCCATTTTTATTTCCTCTAAGAGTTTTTGAATTCCATTCACTAGAACTTACTCCTATTCTACCATTTATATCCTATTTTTAAGTAATTCTTAGCACTATAGCCTTGTCTTTATGAAAATCCACCAAATTGCCCTTCACCTTCACTGGCAAAGATCATAACCAATAAGTCATGAGGGTGTATGATCCTAAAGACCCTATTATGCTTAAGTATAGGTGAGCTTTGAGAGTTAAAGGGGAGAGTCCTAATTTTGTAGCCATTAATGAAAATCACTATAACTTCATTTGTGCCAAAATATAGGCAAGCATGCTAATTCCCTAATTTGAGGCTAAGGCCAAAAGGGAGTTTGAGCTCATACACAAGGGTCGGAAAGAGTACATCCCTTCCTTGTATGAATAAATTCCTCTTAATGATGTCTATTCTAGAATCCTAGCCCAATTGATTACCATAGAAGAGGAAGATGATAAGCCTACCTTTGGGGAACAACAAGAAGAGGAGGATGAACTTAAGGTAGAATTTGAGCTTGGAAACATCCTTGGTGGACTATTCCAACAAAAATCCTCCAATGTCATAGAACCTTCCCATAATGCTATTATTTTCTCCATGGGCAAGGTCTTACCATCTTCTAGTCCTTCGTACCCTACTATGGTAGATCCCATGTAAGTTGTAGCACCAGATCACACTCAGTCAATGCCACAAACAACAAACTATAACACATCAATATCATTTACAACATAGTCTTGATATGTAAAACCATCAACGTTGGCTTTTACCACCACAAATCGATTAAATACTCACATGGGATCCACCATGAGACCCCTAGCAACACAAGGGTCACACAACACATTTGTCTCATTTGTGCCTCAAACACCAGCACAAACATCATTTTCTTTGTTTGACCCACAAGCTACAATGATAGTGCAACCTTTTCCTTCTATCATGCAATCCATAACAAGGCCAAAAGCATCATAATAGATGCCACAACCTTATATACAAACCTCGCAAACTATGGGGCCATCACAAGGCTTGGATCAAGCCTTCCAAATAATCCAAGACCTAACGGAGGAGTTGAAGAGGCTTAAAGCCTCTACCACACAAGCTATCAAGATTATGGACTTCTACTAGGATAATCCCATAAGTCTTGTAGTCCCATCCTTGACACTCCCTCCTAGTGTTCCCATTTCACAATTTAGCAAATATAATGCTAAAGGTAACCCTAATGCTCACCTTATTATCCTTCGACTTGAATGTTTGCTCTTGCAGTCATGGTCTCATACCATCATGAGGATTGTACTTATGTCTTTAACTAGGAAAGCACTTGATTGGTATTGTGCATTTCCCAGAGGATCCATATCCTCTTTGGAGGATTTAGTAGCCGAGTTTGTCAACTATTTCAAGTATAAATTGATTCCTAACACAATACTTGACCAAGTTATGAAGGTCAAGCAGGGGCCCTTAGAACCTATACAAAAATTCATTTAGTGGTGGAATGGACTACTAAATGAAATACTAGAGTCCATATCTAAAGCTCACTTTTTTGCCACATTCAAGGAAGTAGTTAATGACTTCATCAAGTCTAAGCACTACTACCTTGATCCACGGTCTCTTAGACAAGAATTCTCACAAACTAAAAATATAGAGTACCATCACGAATGTATCTGAGGGAACCTTTTGTCATCAAGGTCTCTTAACCCAATACAACCTAAATAGCTATAGCCCAACCAATTGTGCAATGATCCTTGGTGGTGGGCAATGCTATTGCCTCTTTCTTACAACCAATGGCTAACAACCAAAAAAATTTAGTGAACCAAAGGAATAAGCATAAGCAAAAGCCTAACAACAAGGAAGATAAGTAGATGGAGGCATGAAAGGAAGTGGGCCCAACAAAGCCCACTTCCATTTTGGCTATATCTATGACCTCATCTACCCCATGTCCTTCAACCAAAAAGTCATATGAGGATAGTAAAGCTCATAACAAAAAGAGCCACAATGGCGACAGGTTAAAGCCAAAGTCCATATTTTGGGATGCATAGTGGAAATAAAGTTTAATTGGGGTGAAGCCCATGGCCAATGACAGAAACTTCCTTAGTGCAATGGACCAATTCAGGAAATTACTCAAGTAAAAAGCATAACACTAAGCCTATATGACCTGATCATGACTTCCACCACACATCATGAGGTCCTAGTCAAAATGAGGATATTCCTACTAGTGAGGATATTCCTACTAATGAGGAAGCCATTCATGCAGTGATGATTTCTCCATCACTAGGGGAGGAGAAATCCACACCCTTAACAGTTTGCAATAGTGAAATTAAAGTTAATCCTTAGAAAGGAAAAGTTACTATAGCCCCTTTATTCATAACCATATGGATAGCAAAATTTAAAATACATCAAGTGCATGTTGATGATGGAGTTGCAAACAACATCATCCCAAGCACCATCATTGAACACTTAGGCTTAACTGAGCAAGCACAACCTACAACTACTATAGCTCTTAAGTCCTTTAGTGGATCAAGAATTATCATCAAGGGGTCTATCTCCTTCGATTTTGTAGTTGGAGAATAATTCCCTTCAACCATAAATTTCTTGGTGGTGGAAGAGACACTAGGATTCAACCTAATCCTCGGAAGACCTTGGTTGGCTTAGTTATGAGTTATGTCCTTGCCCATCCATCAAGAAATTCACCTTCCTTACTAGGGAGGTGAAATCATCATTCATGGTGATAACATGGCTCCCTTAGTTATCAACAACATAGACATAGAATAGGGATCTAAATTGGAGCTTCAAGAAGAAGCTCTTAGCCATGAAGAGAAAAGACCCAAGACAACCAATAATGAGAAAAATAGACAATGGGATACATTATGGGATGAACTCCCTTTTAACATCATAAGTGATGGAGATGGAAAATACAAGCTTGTACAGAATAGGCCTTACTCACTCTCTAATCTTGCAAAGATTAGGAAGAATCTACACAAGTGAAGTTCACCTTAACCTTTCCATGCACTGATAGCCATATAATCTTACTTTTCATTTATAATTTATTACATATCCAATTGTTGTTCTATGCTTTATGCACATAGCCTAATGTAGGTAGCCTAAGTTTGTTTGCATTTTTATCTACCACATTTCTTTATTTTTACTTACATTTTAAACATCAAAAAGTATCTCTTTAATGCATCATCTACTAAGTTGTTAAACTGGCATTATTGTCCAACTACCATTATGGTCCTCTAAGATCTTAAACTAGCATGATGGCCCACCATGGCTTTAAATTGGCCAAAACTATATAACCTATGCCCATGATGGCCTAAAACTAGCAAAATTTTATTTTATTATTATATCTCATTTTGTTTAGCCATTTATCACATCAATTTAATGTTACAACCAAAATGTCAATATAGCCATGTTTACAACATTTACTACTATAGATGCATATAGCCAAAAATAAAATGAAGTGTTGAAATTTAAAATTTAAATATCCATAACACACATAGCCATAGCCATAATGTGCATCAAGAATGTCAAAAAATTAGAACCATCCATAACATAGTCTTGGCTAATCATAGCCATTAACATAAAAATAAAAACAATCTTAACTAAAGAAGGTTACTGAGTGGCATTTGGAGGAGGAAGTGGTGGGCCATTACCACCCTTGCCACTAAGGCTACTAATGTTTCCTAAGGCTTGAAATGAAACAACATACAACCAACTATTAACCCATAGCCAAAATCATAACTTAAAACAAAAACTAAAACATAAAATATATCAAACTTGTGGAGAGTCTAACTCCATTACTTCCAGGAGTAGATGGGAAAGGCCTTAATCCAAATGATGGAGGATTTGGTCCTTTGTCATGTTGACCTAGTTAACATCCATAAGATCAATGCTAGAAAGAATGCCTAAACTATTTATAGGAGTCCAAGTAGGAATCTCATGAATAGTAGTAGCTATAGACGTCTCACCTACAACTGTGGTGATCTAAAGAGTAAGCGATTGCTCCAACTTGAGAGTACTTTCAAAAAGTTGATAAGAACTCTCTACCTAGATTCCTTGAATGTACATTTATCTCTTGTGTCATTAAATTGACTCTTCCTTAAGCCACTTTAGATAGGACCGATGATTGACCTTATACTAATGCTTGTGAACCTTTTGTGTCTTTCCCCACTCTAGGACCCTAGCATAGTGATCCTTCCAATCCTTAACCTTTTGGGAGATGAGGTCCATCTACATATGTTGCTCTATCATCTCTCATAGGACTACTACTTTGTATTGAATAATATGCTAGTAGTGGGTCCATGTGATCTCCTTGGTTCGTAACTCCCTTAAGTTAGCCACTTGGGCTTCCACAAAGGCTTTATGGTTTTGGAGATTTGTAATCATATCCTTATGCTTTTGAGTCTTTTTCCTCAAGGCCATAACTTTCTCCCATAGGGATTCATTATATTGTTCTAGATCCCATGAAGCTTTTGCACATGACATTGCTAAATTAGTGGTAGTGTTGTATAGTTTCATGGGTACACTAGACACATAAGAGGGAAGTCTAGGCAATAATTCTACCTCCATGTCTTTGTTGGGGTCCCACTTGATATATGGTACTATACAAACATAAAATACAACCATAAAACACAACCTTAAATAGCCATAATGCAAACAAAGCCTATGATAGAAGCACATAAAACAAATTGCTTATCTATCTTAGGTGTGACCTAACGTAATCAATCAATGATGTCCTTAGCCATTCCATGTACGAACTCCACTTTGTATGGAGTCTCTACCCATGCTTTCACATGAAATGTAGGGATGAGAGCTTGCACTGGTGGCTTAGAAACTATTGTAAGCCTAACAATAATTAAAAGATTATGATGACAAACAAAGATAACCAATGAAATATAGTGAAAATGTTAAGGCATAGGCATACTTGGCTCCTCCTCCTCTTCCTTCTTTGGGATGATGATGGCAAAGGTACCTGGTACTACCTCACCAAACAAGACATCTAGATCATCTACACCATCATTGACAAGTCCTTTAACCATAGGTTATTTTAGGAGTGCCTCTTTTGCATGCCTATGTTTTGCCTCCACAATATCTTGGGCTATTATAATTTAACACTTATCTACAAGCATAGCACATAGAAAACTAGTTAATAGATAAAAGCATAAGGTAGCCAAAAATTTTTAAAACATGAAATAGCCAAATTTAAACAAAGCATACCTACAACTACCTACAATGATGGCTTAAGCTTAAACTTAAGCTTTTTTAGGTTAGGTTGATCTAATGCTGAGGGTGCCTCCTTTATAGACCTCTTGAGTTTCTCTCTAGCCACCTCTTCAACCTCTGTGAAAGGAAGTATGTTGTCCTAGGCTAGAACCAGAATGAGAGCTTCCCAAGAGGCATGTCATGTGGTGAAGTATTTGTCTTGGGATGGCTAATGTAGCACAAAATACCAACTAGATCTACTAGGATGAGGATAGGCCTCAAGAAGATTGTACATGAAGCAAAGCACAAAAACATTATAACCAATTAGAATTTCTTAACAAGTTTGGAAAAGATCCTTGTCAGATGTGAAATTAGCCTATGTGAAAAGCTCTAAAGTGTTTATCTAAATTAGCTTAAGAAATTCCACAAAAGGGCATTATTACAACCTTTCAAAGCAAAAATAGTACAACCTATTAGAGCTACTTTGCAAATTTAGACAAAACATCTAGTTGAAGGTGAAATTAGCCTTTG
This sequence comes from Gnetum montanum, assembly GCA_015680685.1. Taxonomy (NCBI): domain Eukaryota; kingdom Viridiplantae; phylum Streptophyta; class Gnetopsida; order Gnetales; family Gnetaceae; genus Gnetum; species Gnetum montanum. Next base: position 616,993 of record MNCI01018426.1, read on the forward strand.
TGAAAAGCTCTAAGGTGTTTATCTAAATTATTCTAAGTAATTCCATAAGAAAACATTATTATAACTTTGCATAATCTTACATCATGACCAATTGGAATTTGTTAACAAATTTAGAAAAACTTCCTAAGTCAAAAGTGAAATTAGCTTATGTAAAAAGCTCTTACATGTTTATCAAAATTATCTTAAGAAATTTCATAAAAGCATTATTACCATATTTTATAGCCTTTATAGCCAAAACATTATAGCTAAAACTATGTATTAGTCTTAATTATGTATAAATTTAGAAAAGGCATCTAAATTATGAATAAATTTGGAAAAAAGAAATTATAAGTTTAGAAGAAAACATCTAAATTATGCAAACCATGCATAAATTTGGAAAAAACATCGAAACAATTAGAAAAAGCATGATAAACTTAGAAAAAGCAATGTAGCCATCTTAATAGAAAAATTTTTACTCTTTTAGAAAAAGCAAAATTAATCATTGATTTTACATGTTCACAAAAGAAAAACATATGTTATACATATCAACCACTTCTATTTTGGATAATGTACTACAATTGTGAGTTTTGCCTTGATTCATATAGCCATAGCAAAAAATTCATAAAAATTTTGTTTAAGCTCCAATAAAAGTGATTCCACCACATTTGAAAGATTAAATCAAGCCCTATGTAGCCATGCTTATAAAAAGTTTAAAACCTTTGTCATTTATGCAAGAAAAATTTATCAATTTGGAGAATAATTTGAAAATGGCACAAGCATCCTTATTACACATGCCTAATAAAAAATTTATAAAAAAATTGTTTTAAGTCTAATCAAAGTGATACCACCTATGTTGGAAAGCTGAAGTAAAAGCCTATGCAACCATGACTAGATAGTAGGAAAAACTATTGTTTTTTTCTTTTAAAAAGTTCACAAATCTACATGAAACTACAAAAGCAACACAAACAACCTAACTATGCAACGTTTAGAAAATAGCCATAACTTCCTTGCTTCAAAGTTAAATTAAATGAAACAAAAATCATCAAAAAGATTAAAAAAAATCTAAAAATGAATAAAATTTAATTTTACAAATATGAAACCATTGTACCAAGGAAAAATATACAACTTGGCTTAACTTTTTATATCAAAACTTTAGAAATCTAAAAACCTAAATTTCATATAACCATTATAATGATCAAAATAGCCAAAACCATCAAAACCCATTTCAATTCACATCAAAATAATGGGGTATGATTTTGTTAAAATTTAATTTTAACAAATTGTGAGGCCTAGATTTGAAAAAAATGGCCATACCCCAAGATTTGGAGAAAAAAGCATAAAACAACAAGCCTTATTTTCAAAAAACTATAAATTTGCATGGGAGTAGGCAAAATAGGAGATGGGATTTCATCAAAATTCTATTTTAATCCCTCTACTAAAGTAGATATGGAAAAATAGCCTGAACATATAGAAAGAAAAAAACTAGAAAAATCAGAAGAAAAAAAGGCAAAAATAGGTAGAATTGCTTACCTTGGAGTAGTGAAAAATGGTGCTTGGATAGAGGTAGGCCTGGGAACCTTTGACAACCCTTTAAAATTCTTATCCATCCTCTAGGTTATAGGATTCTTAGTCTTTCCCCCTCACTGGTTGGATCCCATGGTAGTTTCAATGTTGAGGAACATGAGAATTAGGAGGAGATAGGAGTTCTATGCTAGCTATAGGGGAGATGGGAGGCTTCCATGCTAGAGATTGGTTGTGTTTGAGAAAATAATCTCTACCAAAGCTCTCCTCCAATGTACCATTTCTATAGAATGATAATTACAATAAATAATTGCAAAACTTGACATATAAAACTCATCTAAAACCTAAACAAAACCTGAGTTGCCAATTCAGTGCACCATAACTACAAGTGCACTGAAGCAAAAGTAGAGAAAGTCTAGTTCATGTTGGTTTTATATGGGAAACAACTTCACTTTTAAAAATTTTAAATTTTTGGACTATGATTCCCACCTTGTGCCTTTACTTTTTAATTAAGCTAGTATCAATGTTGAAATTTTTATGAATTTTGACACTTAAAAACATTATGGCAACCTTGACCCCATGCATCCATGCTAGGAATACCATACCTAGTGTGGAATCTTACCTATTATTTTATAAATTCTTTAAAATTATGAATACTTTGCTAATTTTGACAACCCAAACCTTCCTTTTTCAATCTCAAGTTTTCAAAAGTGGGAAAAACATGGGTAAGGCTAAACACCATGGATTTCCACACTGAGGTAGTAGTGCCCAGCATGGAATAATGGAGGTAACACTCACTCTTGTCTCCCAACACTAATCGAACATAAGGTTGACTTGAAAGTAAGCCCCACGTAACCTAAAACCCTTTCAAGCATCTCTGGCAACCTTAGAACCTCACCAAACCTAGTCAAAACTAGCTAAAATCTAGGATTTGATGTGTTCCACACTAGGGAAGGCTTCTTGCACATTGAGCCTCTCACCCTCAATGTGAATAGATGGGGGAAGCAAAAAATGGCCTAAATTAATGACCTAATGACCATTTCTTGATGCCCAATGACCCTTAGACCTTACTGAAACACTCTAGAGCTTTTGGAAGCCTCAAAATGGGTTAAACATGTTACAAAACTAGCATCCCCCTCTCATTCAAAATCAGGCCACCATTCCTAGCATGGAAGAAAGGGGGTGAAACATCCCAAAAAATGCGAGGTCATTCTCGCTTCACCAGGCACTACAATTCACGCAACGTTACGACAGTTCTTCAGGAGGAGAACGCTCTAAGTTCAGGTCGGCCAGTTTAGCAAATTTTCTAAATTGGGCATGAATAGGCTCTACCAATCATCCTGCATGTCCACCCAAGTAGTCCACCTAGTCGACAACCTGCTCAGAAATGATGTATGGAGCTAGCAGTAGCATTTTGGATGCACGAAATAATTTGGCAAGTTTTCTAAGGCATGAAGTCTGTTATGTCCCACTATGTAGCATAGTAAGCTTCAGAAAACACTTTCAAAGTGAAGTGTCATGCTACGCTACGCTATGCAGCATAGCGTGGCATAGCAACAATTACACAGCCAGTTTCATTGCCCAACTTCAAGTCCTTAAATGATGTCCCTTTCCATTAGGAAGCAACAGACCATGTCTATTGCTACGTTATGCTAAGCTACATGGCGTAGCGAGGCGTAGAAATCCTATGGAAGAGATAGAAGGTGGCTCAAAGAGCAAGGCCAACAAGGTTTAAAGTTCTATAGTGTAGGAAGCAAGGTTTGCAAATTGGCCAAGTTTTCATGACTAAGTCTAGACGCTACGCTACATAGCGTAGCATAGCATAGCAAGCATGTAGCATATGTGTAGCGAAACGCAGGGCAACGTGCTATGCTACGTTGAGCATGCCATGCTATGACACACAACAAGGCATGCGGGTGGTTGTGAAACATCAATGCATTTCACGTAATTGGACTGTTGTCACACGTCTCTAGATGTTGATGACGTAATTATGGTGTGGCAGGCTCACAGTTGCGGAATTGTAGACTCATAGACACAACGGTCATGCACATCCAATGGTCATACTAGCACATGCAACACCAACATGTCAACAAAGTCCCAGGGCACGTGGCATAAAAATCACCTCTTTCGTATTCCCTCAATCCTATAGATACCCCGACAAGCAACATTCAAAGCCTCTGGCTCTTGTTGGCTTCTTCTGGTTCTATTCGGTCCCGTTCGGTTCAAATTTTTCATAAAGTATCCGACTCTTCCTCTAGCACTCAATTTCGCCTCCTGGCATGTTACAATATCGGGCATTGTAAGATTTTTGTTTGACACTGCAAACAGTTAGCATTCCTAGCTGACATTCTATTATGTCCTCCTTCTACCACCTTAGTAGAATCGACACATTCTCAACGCTTAAGTCCATGCCCAAGCACTTAATCTGCCTTGCTCTACACATCTTGGTTACTCCTAGGATCTCTGCACTCTGTCATATTGTGCAACTGACTGTATCCACCCTAACAGAGCAAACTTGTAGTTTCGGAGCGGTGAATTTTTCTAACTGTAGTTTACTTTGTTTCTTGCTTATTCTCGTGTGTTGCATTCTTTTCTACTTTATTTAATTTCAAGAATTACTTTGCATTTGTGCCCCCATTTTCAAATTATACATTGCAAAAGGCTACATAGAAACTAATTAAGTCCCTGTTTGATCGACAAGACCATTCAGGGCACCCCGTATCGGCACACACACCTAGCACAGCCCTCCTGCAGGTACGACATCAAAACTGTTGCACCCGCGGACCCCTCGGTGTTTTCTAGCTACCGATTTTTTTAGTTGCTACAGGGGGGAGATTACATGAGGCACTTGGAAGCCTCTAAACTATCAAATCTTGACACCCAACATTGACCATCGACACCCAACATTGACCATCGACACCAGCAATCTCGGAGATTAACATTCATGGTCAATTGGTTGTTGATTTGGCCTAGATCTAGTGTTTTTCATTAAGGGGGACTTATTCCATGCTGAGATTTCCACCCTCATTTTGAAGAAAAGGGGGAAGCCTAAAAAATCCCATAAATTTTCCACATTGGGGCTTCCATTGTTAGTGTGGAAAAATGGGGGAAGTTCAAAAATCATTCATCAACACTCTAGATAGAAAAATTCTAACATTAAGCATTGAACATCAACCCTAATAACCTTGTGAACATGCATGCATGACTGAAAGTAATCATAAAGTAGAAAAGGATTTCTCATAAATTTTTAAAGCTGAGCATGGAAAAATTGGGAAGTCTGAAAATCACTCATCAACCTTCACAATAGACAAATTTTAACACCAAGTGCTGATCATCATTGCTGGTAACCTCAAGGACCTACATGCATGATCGAAAATGATGCAAAAACATAAAAATATATTTTCCCCCATTTTCTCATGCTAGGCATACTATCCCTAGAATGGAAAGAAAGGGGTAAGTTCAAAAAACACTTAGAAACACTCAAAATTGCCAAAACGTGACACTAGACCCTAGTCCTTGACCCAGTAACCCCATAAGCTAAGATGCATAATGAATTGAGGTTAATGTTAGCCTATATTTGAGTTTCATATTTCTTCGATGGTAGGGATTCCTTTCTCCATGCTTAGGATGGTATCTTGATAGTGGAAACTCAAGGGGGAACTTATTTGAGGATCTTAACCATCTTAGAATGACATCAAATGACCTTTCATGCACTTTAGAACCTTGGCAGCAATTGTTGAAGCCCTTAAGCTTTACAAAATTGATTCAATATGATCAAAAGTCCATTCTTCCTTATTTTCCACGCTAATATTTCCATCCCCATTGTGGAAGAAAGGGGAAAAGCCAAAAAACCACCTAGGGATGTTCAAAACTGCTAAATTTTGACATGGATCTATAGCCCTTGACCCTGACAACTCAAGGAGGTAACATAGAAGGTCAATTGTGACCTGAATTATTCCAAATCCAAGATTCTCTCTTTGTCCACACTAGAGTAACTTCCCCATCATGGAAACAAGGGGGAGTTACTTTTCCACGTTTGGAAGCAAGACGACACTCATGGAACTCAAAGATCTACGCTGGAGAAGCCCAAGATTTCATAGCCTCAATAATTTACTTGGTTGCCCTTATTTCAACCTCCAAAGCCCATTTTTGCCATTTTTCTACGTTGGAGTAACTTCCTTAGCATGGAAATAGGGAGGAAGACCTTAAGTAACCTTAAAAAACCTTCAAACATATCCAAAATTAGCCAGAAACTTGCAGAATTGAAGTCTATAATTCTAGGGACCTAGAAACCTAGTCAAAGTGCTCTGAAATCATTCTAAATTCATAAAATAGTGTCCCCCTATTTTTCCATGCTAAGGATACTATTCCCAACGTGGAAAAATGGGGAAAATCCATTTGAAAACCTTTTGACACTCAAAATGACTTCAAATTACCTTGGAATGAAGCTGAGAGATGTACAAGTTCTAGATCTAGACTCCAGCTCTCTATTTGATCATATTTGATCTTATTTTTACTTTATTTTGGTTTCCATGGTAAACCCCCTCTTTTCCACACTATCTAGCATGAAAAAAATGGGAAAGGCTTTAGAACCTACTTTCTAGCTTTTATAGACCTCCGAAGTGCTCAATTTTGAGTGATATGACCTTGTACTACCTTGGCATTCTTTGGAACCTTGATTTTAGACCTATAAGCATTCCAAAACCTATTTTTCTTAGTTTCCATACTAAGGGTCCTTATTTCCATGCTGAGCCTAGCATAGAAGCCTCAAAACACTTGATATTTGGGTCCAAATAGCCTAGAAATAGCCTTGCTTAATGCCTAAACTCATCTAATAGCCTTGTAGCCTTAGAACATGGCCCACTAAGGCCTTAAACTAGAAAAATTGTGACCTTTATTGATCATTTATAGCCTTACTCATAATTCCCCTTGTTTGACCTTTATGTAATCTTTGTTTGTCTCTATTGAATTGACCTTATCTCATTGATGACCTTGGATGGCCTAGATTGCATTAGATTTCCATTTGTTTTATGGTGTTTTAACATTATTTATTCACTTTTACCTAGGTGAAACTTGATATCTAGGATTAAAGTATGAGTACCTGGATGAAAATTAGTTTTCCTTTGTATTTGCATGAAGCTCATGATGATATTAAATGGTATATCAACTTTGATTACCTAGATCATAAGCTTGAGAGTCTTGTAGACCACATAGCCTCAATAGAGAAACCTCTAGAATGGCCTAAAAACCTAGTTAAAACACTTGACTTAGAAGTAGGAGACATAAGCAAAGATCCTCTAGTTGAGGTTCCTATCATAACACATAGTGGGGAGGAGAAAACCCTTAAACTAAGTTCCTCACTAGAGTCTCAATGTGCCTAAGATATCACCAAGGTCTTACAAGATAACATTAAGGCATTTACCTTGTCATGTGAAGATAACCTAACCTAGAACCATGTCAGGTCCAACACAACATCATACTAGACCATAGCATTAGACTATTTAAGCAAAAATTGTGCAAGATTAGACCTGATTAATTCACAATGAAATCTCAAAGCTCTACCAATCATGTTTCATTAGGGCTATCAATTAGGCAAAATGGGTATCCAACATAGTGGTGGTCCCTAAGAAAGTTGGGAATATTCATATTTGCATTGATTTTTGAGACCTAAATAAAGCACCTATCAAGGATGTCTTCCCTTTCCCTAATATTGATCAACTTATCAATACTATAGCCAAACATGCCTTATTTTCCTTTATGAACGAATTCTCAAGATATAACCAAATTAGGATCAACTTAGAGCACCAACTTAGCATGAGCTTTATGATCCCATGGGGTACTTTTTATTATACGATGATGCCCTTTGGCCTTAAGAATGTTGCAGCAACATACCAGAGAGCCATGACCTATATCTTTAGTGATTATATGTTAGGTTTGCTTAATGATTACATAGATGATGTATTCATGAAGTCTAAGATAGCCAATGACCATGCTAATGACCTAGATCTTGTGCTTAAATAATGTCTCAAATACAATCTTAGGCTAAATCCTAATAAGTATGTCTTTGGTATCAAGACTGGCAAGATTCTTAGCTTTGTAGCCTCTAAAGCAGGGATATGCAAAAATCTTGATAAGGTTAAGATCATATCCAAATTGTTGGCACCTACCAACCTTAAAGAGCTTTTGGGATTACAAGGTAGGTTATAGTTTATTCATAAATTTATTGCTAAGATTATGGATAATTTATAGCCCATGCAACACTTGTTTAAGAAAGGAGTTCACTATGAGTGGATGGCTTAATGCTAAGGGGCCTTTGAAAACCTTAAGAAAGAGTTGACACAAGTATCAATAGTCTATCCTTTGTAAGAGGGTAAATCATTTTACATTTATCTCTCCATCTGTGATACATACATTGCCTTTCTACTCTATCTAAAATGTGATGATAGAGCAAAAATGCATGTATACTACCTTATTCATGCATTAGTTACCCATGAGACTCGATACATTGAAGTGCAGAAGTATTGTCTACCACTAGTCTCCTCTTTAAAGAAATGGAGATACTACCTCTTTAGAAGCCAATTCAACATAATTTTCAAGGATAACATACTCAAAGCCATAAAGACCAACATCTACTAAAGTAGTCATATAGCCTGATGGAAGGCCATAATTGTAGAGTTCAATCTTTAACCTCCATTATGTATCTCAATCCTTAACAAAAGGTTAAGCTATAGTTGTACAACTCATAGTTTCACTTGTGTATGACCAAGAAACCATAGATCATAAATTCCCTAATGAACACATTAACATAGTTAGCCAAGTACCTGAGGATTATGAGGTAGTCATGAACTTCGATGGAGCTTCAACTACTAATGGGGCTAGTGCTACTACAATTGTAACATTTTCATCTAGTGAGATCTGAACCATTGCCTATCATTTTTGGATCCCATGTGATGAGTTATGTTTTATAGGTCCACAATATTGGATATCTAATATTAGGGCCACAATATTAGGTAGTTGATATAAGGGCTCAACCTCCAATGTCAAGCATCTAATATCATCCCTTTTATGCTAGCCTATAAATACCACAGTTGGATGCACGGTTGGGATATAAATTTTTGATAGCTTTTTCATAGATTTTGGAGTAAGAATTTTGTTAGTTTGTTTTCCAATGCATGCTTGTGATGTGATGTTAGGTCATTGTATGGAATTCTTATTTGAGTGTGATGTACTTTGATGTGTTACATGACTAGCAATAAAGATCGAGATTACTTTCATCATTACATCATCTACTTATATTTATTATTACTTTTAATTATCTAATTATTTTTTGCTTTCCTTAGTTAATGTTTTCACTTATTGCTCTTTATTATTCTTATCATTAAGTATAATGAGTACAACCAATTGCAAGCACTTAAGTGTAATTACTTGATAACCTAGTAGTATATCATTTGGTAAGCACAGTGACATACACTTGGTAATCCTAGAAATAGTTATGTGAAGTCCAAGGCATGTGTGAATGGTTAGGAATGGATACTCATCATACATAGGCTAGTTTAGACTTTACTTTCCATTATTAATTAGCTTAATGAGTTAATCTCTTTATTATCATCAAGAGTAGATTAGGGCCAAGCAACACTAATCATCATATGTATTACTTTAGAATAAACCATATGTGACAAGCTACCATTAGTCCAAGTGGGAATATAGAAAATTGTGATCAAGGCATAATGATTTAGATGCACAACTAGTCCCATCCACAGAATTTGACTAGATTGTGTGTGAATGCTTGTGATTCGTATGGGTGGGTGTAGGGGTACCTCATCACTTATCATTGGCACCATCATCAGGGATGATGCTAGTTATCTAGATTAGTTATATTATACATGATTGCTATAAATACATTAATGATATATTTTTTAGAAAATATTAAATCAAACACATCAGTAATTAAAAACAATGTTTCTTTCACAAGGAAGTAATAATGCATTGTATGGCAAGAACTTTCATTGGAGAACTAATGAGATATATGTTGAAGAAAATGGGAGTGACCAACCTTATGTAGGGGTTTCATATGTTCATGTCCATCCTAATGACACTCAAAGACTACATTCACCTAAGGCAGACAACCCTAGAGGAGATGAAGTAAGTCCTAGATCAAGGGGGGCCTCAAGGCGTAGGACCTCCTCAAAACTGGAAAATGATAAATCAAGGGACCTTGGAGAACATCATAGAAGACATGTAAATCCTCCCAATTCCTCATTTTCTCTTCCTCTTAAACATTTAATTCTAACAAAGATGAACATAGGTATAGAGACAAAGATCCACTATGGGGTTGAAATAAAAATAGAACTTGAACCCATGGGAAAAATAATAGACATCAAAATGAACATAGACAAAATCATCATAATCAAATGAATAGAAATAGAAATTTTCCTCATAACATGTTTGATAACAATGAACCCTTGTTGGCCACCAAGCACCTAATGTAGATCATAGAGGTAGTTAAGATATCTTGCAAGCATCATAGAGAGAGTTTCCTACCTAGGATTGATATGAATAATATTCCTAAATTTTTGGGAGGCTATGATTCAAATGCACAACATCATTTACAATCCTTCTATGATGCCTCTACTTTTTACAACATTGAAAGTGGGTATCAAAAGCTTAAGCTCTTTCCTAGGACACTAATTGATAGAGTCCAAGTGTGGTATAGATCGTTGAAACCAAATCCAATCTGACAGTGGTCCACAATACTAGAAGTCTTCAATGAGAAATACCAAACCTATGCAAGGGTGTTCAATGTGAGGAGATAGATATAAGAATGGAGAAAATAATAATGTAAGCCCTTGGACATGACCCTAGATAGATATTATTCTCTACTGAATTGATGCTCGAGCCATGGTTTCTTCAAGGAAGAGAAACTTTTCCACATCATAGATGGGCTTCATAATGAAACAAGAGAGATCCCTGAGATGTATGCTCTAGGTCAATCATACAAGCTATGAAATGGGAGAATGTTAAGAAATATCACTAGAACACAATTCTTCAAAAGAAGAATGTTGATATCTATGGTAAGAAGAAAGAGGTCACTCTTGATAAGGCAATTCCACAATGAACCTTATCAATATAGAAGTCTATCGATGAACTTGAAGCAAAGTTTGATAGGATGTTAGAGTGGATAAATGAGAAAGTTAAAAATTTCATAGAAACAATATAGGAGAGAGTAATACAAAACAAATGAGGCAATCACAATAAATGGAGGAAGAAGAACAAAGAAATAGCTAAGAGCACTTATCAGCAAATAGGTAAAATGGTTGAAGAAAGTGAGGCTATAGACTCAACCATAGATGAAAATGACAGATGTGACATCTACATATATGACCACTCAAAGGACCATTTCCTAGTCACGTTGCATCTATATGAATATTGGGCTTTTCTATTAAATCTCAAGTTCGTATAGAAGCACATGCCTAGGAAATTATCTTTTTCATAAGGTAATTATAGATAGTCCTATAACCAATCATACTATCATAAGGGGAGTCATTACCAGACTCAACACTATAATCAACCATAGTGGTGACACCCATAGTCATGGGAAGGCCATCACCAAACCAACCCTACCCTTACTACTAGCCAAAACAGTACGATTATTATGTTGAGTAACCTATTTTCCTAGCTAGTTCTACATCCTCTACTACAATCACTCTCTTGAGTATCATCAACCCATGACATCTCCTAAAGGATCATCACCTCACACCTCTTACCCTCCATCCTATCCCTAATATTCTCATACTTCACCCCATCACATACCATTTCCAACAACACAAGAAGTTTCAGCATCATAACATCAACAAACAAATGCCACTTGTGTTACGAATGTGCATCAACATGATAATGCTAGTAGGTTCCCACCATAATCTTAGAAATTTCCTTTCTTGAGGACCACTCCCATGTGTAAGCACAACACTCATGGATCTACTACATCATCCAAACCAACATAAGGCCAATCAATTTTAACACCTTTCCTCTCACAACCAATGTCCTTTGATCCTATCCAAGAGCCACCATCCATTGTTACTCCAACACTTAACAGAAGCAATGAATGTAGCATTATGGGAAGAAAAATGAATCCATGCATATCTAATCATGATCAAGGGTGTAATCATGGGCCAAAATTCTATAACATTGATCCAACTCATACTCTAATCCACTGTACAATTAACAACCAAGTGTGTGAACAAAAACTTATCTACGTAGCCACCACTAAACTACAAGATACCTTGTGGCTTGAAATTGAAAGGTTAACACTATTTTACAAATGCATGGAGCCTACCTATCCACTTATTAATTCTTACCATGTTCAAATGCTTAGTTGTGGGGAAAACACCCCATTCTAACATTCAAAATTAATAGGTGTTTTTTATCTTTTTTTTTTTTACAATTTTTTATCATTTTCTTATTTCTTGATACAAAATTTTCCTATCCTTTTTAACCTTTTCCACATTTTGTTTTCATTTATTTTGTCAATATTCTTACTTGTGAATAAAATAATCATGTAGCCCATTGAGGTGAGGTTTTCTCTATGTTGTCAAATCATAAGGGACTGATTATTTGGATCCATCCATCCATTTCATTAATAAGAGGTTCTTACCCTAGTCATAATGATATTCTTTTTCATCATCAAACTAAAAATAAATTCATAATCATTGTTCTTGGATAGAAAAGTGAAGATCCAAGGGGGAATGTGAAGGATGTGACATTAAGGAAATTTGTGGATTCTCTTTGACTACTTTTGTATGTTCTATCATATTGCTAAGGTTGTAAGTATATCCTTGTAAATCTAATGAAAAATGATAGTAAGAGTAACATAAAAGGGCACTAAATAAATTTTTGGGGGTCCTACTAGAAAGACATGTTACCCATGCCTAAAGGTTGGTGGCTTTTTAGAATTCAAGAAAAAAAGTGCCATGTCTAAGATCCTCCCTTGGATAAAATGCTAAGTAATGCAACTCCTTGAAACTGTGGTAGTTTTATGGTTGTCAAACAAAGTGATAACACAATGTGATGTCATTGGAATATGGTTTGGACTTGGTTTGAATCTTGGAAAGAAGGGCTAATGATAACTTAACCATTAATAACAAACATGGAATCATTATGCCTATGCTAAGGTACCTCACATTCCAATTCTTGCATCCTTTCTACAATCCATCTCATCTCATTGTTTGTATGATCTTAAGTTGTGGTTTTGTATAGCATAGAGATATTTTCTCAAGTTGGTGGTTTTAACATGTGTGTTTTGTTTCATAGGTATGCATTACATTCAACCCCTTTGGTGCCTACAAACATTTTTAGGTGTGTTTATACAAGGGCATTACAAGCTAAAGCCTACTTTGGGGAGGATCCACTTGTATAACTATTGTGATTCATATTGTGATTTGCACTTGTTCGACACAACCGCATCATTTTAAACCTTCCAAGTGCATAAATAATAAATTCAATGCTTTTCCTTATCATATAATTGATCTGTTCCACACCATAAATCTAGTTCCCCTTTTCTTGCATCTTCTAAACCTTTTAATGCTTAAGATTCCATCTTCTAACACCTCTATTTCCTACATATAAATTCTCACTTACCCCAAAACTTTGGATTCGACCTAAAACCCTTCCATCTATCACAGAGATTTATTTTCAATGCTAACTACCCTCATAGTTTGTAAATTTGAGCACCCTGATATCGACTACTCGATATCAGGTTAGACTTAACGTTGGATACCCAATATTAGGTTCATAAAAACTATATATATGATCCATGCGGTGCTTCAAAATCCATTATTATCACTTGTAGCTAGGGGATTTTTTGAATTTTTCTCTTGTGACTAAGAGCTTTGAACAATAAACTTCCACTTGTGATATTTTCCTCCATACCACTTCTATTTTCATAGTTTTAAAATCTATTTGAACTTGGAGTGTTCAATTTAGTTGAGGAAGGGTGCTTACATGGAAAACTTGCACCAATTTTCCAAGATTCTCTATCACCTAAAAGATATTATAAGGGTAAAAATGTTAAAAACCTTAAGTGTTTTAATGAACAATGAATCATATGAACCCTTTAAGTTTCTCACCTAAGGGACCATAACTATCATGATAAGCCATACATAAGGAAGAAGAGGTTAATTATGAAGGGTCATAAAAAACGTTAACACTTTTTTGGGCATTTTTTTGAAAATTTTTCTAATTTTGCAATCATATGAGCTAAATAACTTAATAGAACTTAGCTCATGAGTAAGGTATAAACTTATTAATAATAAATGACAACACCTTAGTAACATTGAACTCTTAGTTGATTGCAGATGTCCTCAAAAAGAGGAGGATAAGAAGGACCTTCATAGGGTGTAGCTAAATGCCCGAGAGGTGGTAGAGGCTAACAAGAAGAATAAGGTCCACTAGTCAAACATGAAGAATAGGAGGCCTAGTCATTTAACATCCACCAAGAGGCTCTTGCTATTGGGTAGTTAGTCTAAGGAGAGGCTATAGAACCACAAGCTCTAGTGCAAGGATAATGCCTCACATTGTCCTAAGAATGCCTTGAAGTTATTTAGGAGAAATCCATGTTGACCACAATCATCATGGAAATGAACTTTGGTCCATTTATAGCATTTTCTCATGAGGTAATTCAAACTCAACTCTAGGTGTTACCATTGTGGTACATCCTTTTAGAAAGTGGTGAATGGCCCCTTGGTGAGATGTATCAATTTTGGCATAATAAGAAAGAAGACACCATAATTAACATTGATGGAGTCACTGTATCTTTTTCAATCAAAGAAATTATAGAGGCTTGAATCTATAAAATATGGGGGTTAATTTGGTGCATATATCCACAAGGTCTGATCCAAAAACTGGAAAGTTGTCGCTGAAGTAGGTGTACAAGGAAAATGAGACATAAAATGATTTGACTTTGGAAGAGAGGAGCTATTTTAAGATAGGCACATATCACCTCTTCCCAAGAAAAGGGCTCAACAGAATCTCAACATACGTGGCTAGGGGAAGTGTAATACATTTTTAATCTTCCCCAATTATACTACATGGAAATTCAAAGGCACTATAAAAATAAAAGGCAGGGAAGCCAACACTTCCATTTCCTTTCTTGATTAAAAAGCTATGCAAGTGCACCAAAATCCTAGGATACACCAATGATGTTTCTAAGAGGGCTCAAAATGCTTCTTTTTTTTAGTTTCTTAAGCTCGCAGCACCAAGGAAGACCATGGTGAAGCAAAAAAAACTAGAAATGGAGCTATAATTAGAATAGGAAACAGAACAAGAGCCTGAGAAGCAATAAGAGCCACAAGTTTTACCACCACCACAATAAGATTATTGGTCCAGTATGAGCCATTTGCAATACATTGCTAAAACTCTTAGTTGGGGAAGTATCTAACCTCTTCTAAATCATAAATGATGCCACACAACCCATCATTTTTATTGATTCATCAAGAGGAAAGATTTATTTGTAGATAGGAGGAGAATCCCAATGGTCATAGAAAATCTCCAAGAACACTGCATCTCTTTAGGTAATGCTTGAAATAGAAGAAGGTGCTACCATTGTCATCATGCAACACCATGATGCAATGTGTAGTAGAAGTCATTATAGATCATATTAAAGAATATTTTAATGTGCCTTTGGTGGATTTGACTAGGACTAAAGATGACCAAATGCTAGTTGAGACTTCAATGACTCCTATGGCCCATGAGGTTATACTTGAAAGATTGTTGTAGAATGGACAAGTGATGAAAAATATTTTTAACATCCCCAATGATGTCATTGTAGTACAGTTGAACATCATCACCACAAAAAGGAAGTTGGTCATGGCAAAGACTAGGATAGAGCATGTAGAATCAAAAGTGCACCAATTACAATAAGAGCTAGTCACCTTGAGAGCCAAAAGACAAGACCTTGCCCAATTTTTTGCACCTAACTAACTAAAATAATTTCAAATGGATTAGCTAAACCAATTGATTGAATAAAACAAATCTTTTGATCAAGAGAAGGAGAAGGTGGTATAGAATGCCTTAATTGCTAAAGCTCAAGCATATGCCCATGTAAAGACATTAACCACCACACAAGAAGAAAATAAATAGCTTTCTATGGATAACACAAGGTGGATCACTCTAAAAATATAGAAGAATATCTTGGAAGAATGTCTCCACTAGTTGAGAGAAAAACTCGCGAGAGTCAACCAAGATAGTAATAGATTAGCTAGAGAAAATTGAACCCTCTTAATGGAGGAGTCATGTGTGATATGTCAAAAATTTGCAATCGAAATAAGACATGGAAAAATAAGGCCAAGAAACATGAGAAGCTAAAGGATCACTTTTGAGACCAAATTGGCATGTACAAGTAGATAAATGAAAAAGAGATCTAGATGACAAAGGCCTTTGTTAGTTCCATGTTAGTGTAGAATCTTGATTGGAAGCCAATCATGGATAGCTATGCCTTCATCCATTAAGTGGAAGTAAAGAATAAGAACATGCAGATTGAAGATCTAAAGAAGTACATGGCATTGGCTAACCTTCGATATGCCAACCTTGCCATGTTAATATTAGGTCAACCTAGAAATGAGCTAGAGTAGCAAGTAGCATTTATATATGCATTATATGAAAATGAGTTTGCAAATAGGAAATGTTCTCTATAGAAACTCCATGTGGCAAAGTCAAAATTGGATGTAATTAAGGTCAAATACCATGGACAAAGAGATGTAGCCTTAGAATTATCCCAGAGATTGATGGATCACCATGAATTGAAGGAAAATGCTAAAGCCTTCGAGGAGCAATGATAGCAATTTATGGCTTGGTACATAAAAGTAAATAAGATGTTCCCATCACTACCATGTCTGTGGGATGCACCAATTCCTACACACATCAACTTAATAGCCTAGATGGTACATGACCCAAGAATGGAGGATGAAGATTTGTAGATGCTCCTAAATTACTACAAATTTCAAAAGCCTAACAACACAACAAAGCAACCGATGGAAGAGCCATCTCCTCTAAGAACTACATGAGCTTTCCCAATTTTGTGTCTTGTAATGTTGTGTCCATATTCTTTGTAAAGCACCACTATGACATGTGATGAGTGGCGAGGTACCCCTACACTTAACCATATGAATACAAGACTGTACACGCAATCCAGTCGAACTCCGTAGATGGACTAGTTGTGACACCTAGATAGTTATCCTTAGGTCGCAGTTCGCTGTCTTCCCACCTAGACTAGTATTATATTTGTCATGTATGGTTTAGTCTAGGATGAGGTGTATGATGTGTTTCTAATTCTAACGCTACTCCTGAAGGCAATGAAAAAGAATATTAACTAAGCTAAGCTAGGAGGAAAAGGGTAAGAAAATCGAATCTAGCCTAAGTGTGATGAGCAACTGATTTCTTGATTAATCGTATACATCTTGGACCTCGTGCAGGACTACCACTGGGACTACCAAGCATAGATCCTAGGTACACCACTGGAATTACCAAGCACAGACCCCAGATACACCACTGGGTTACCAAGCATAGATCCTAGCTACGCCACTAGGCTAGCAAGTAGTCACACTTAAATGCTCGTAATCAAGTCATACTCATTCTGTGTTCTAGGAGTTTTAAGGGTGAGAGAGAGAAAATAGTAAATAACATTAAATAAATAAACAAACAAATAAATAACAAAGTGAATGCTGCAATGATGAAGTAATCTCAATCTTTATTGCCGATCATGTGCATGTACAAGTACGACACACTCAAATAAAGACACCATATAATTACATTCACCACATTGCGGGCAGACATGGGAAAGAATCTAACTCTGGAGGGATCAAACTGCTAGAGCTTTACTACAATAAAACTAGGATTAGAAACAAGGAAGAGCCGCCTCTTATTTATAGATATGACAGTACACTGCAATATCACATACATGATATTATAGGGAAGATGCGATATTGCATACGCGATATCGTGGAGGATGCAATATCGCAGCAGACGCAATATCGTGGCCTATGTGAAACGCGTCTCATCATACCCCCATGACTGAATAAAACTCATCCTCGAGTTAAAAAGAGAACAAGTTCCATTGATTACACAGTGGATAGGTATGGGATTATTAACTGGAAAAAGAAATGAAATAATGTTGCAGTGTGGGAAGACACAACACAAAGAAAAAATACTACAACTACAAAATTGTGGAACTCATGTAGTTCCTGGTGGCAGTGGCTCCTCCATGGGTGCTTTCCCTTTGTCATGTGCTCCAAGCTTTGAAGGTTGACGATGCTGAAGAATAGCCTGGAGCTTCTCCTCTTTAGTCCGAAGGTCTTGTGCTGTCCATGCTAATGTTCCGATGTTTGATGGTGTCGGCACCTCCCATGGACAGGGTAGTTTTGAAAACATCTGATTAGCCTTGACATACCATGCCGCGAACACCCGTCGTTCCTCTTCATAGGCTCTAGCTTTGTCTTTGTATTTGTGAAGCTCAGTTAGCTATCGAGCCAAGTTGGTTGCAACATCTTCTTTTCCATGGTAGCTTTCTTTTACCACCGCAAGTTCAGAATTTGCGACTTCTAGTTTCTCAGCCAGTTTCTTGCGCTCTGCAAATTCTACTTCATATTTGATGTGGGTGGAAGCTACCTGCTACTTGAGCTCTGACCTCAGGCATACTGCTATTAACATGGCTAGGTTGGCATATCTAAGGTTTGCCAACTCCATGTATTCAGTCAAGTCTTAGATCTGCAGGTCTTGGTTCTTAATTTTCGCTTGGTGGGCGAAGGCGTAAGTGTCCAATATGGCCTTCCAATCCATGTGCTAGGCACTAATGTTGTTGATTTCAGCCTTGGCCATATGGATCTCCTTCAGCTTCTCATGTCGTTCAGCCTCATTCTGCCACACGTTTATCTCGATGGTTGATTTTTGGCGAATAGCATGTACCTCCTCCATTGAGAGGGTTCGATTTTATTTGGCTAAATGGCTTACATGTCAGCTGACCCGAATGAACTGTTCTCACAACTAATGAAAGTATTCATCGAGAACATTCTTTTTTTTCTTCATAGAAGTCAACCAAAGGTTATCTGCAACCAACTGCTTATTCTCTTCTTCTAAGGCCTTGAGTGCCTTAATATGTGCATGAGTTTGCGCTTTTTCTGCGGAGGCATCCCAAGTGGCCATCTCCTTTTCTTTTGCCACCTTCTTATTTTCTACAATTAGCTTTGTTAATTACTCGGTTTTGAAATTTTCCAGCTAGTTTGCAGGACAAATTGCAAAGGATCCCGCTGTGCTGCTTGTAAGGTTATGAGTTGCTCTTGTAGTTTCTACACTTCAGGTTTAGCATGCTCAGCCCTTACTTTGTATATGACTAGCTTGCCCTATGTGAAAATGAGGTCTGATTGAATTGCTGTTACATCCTGGGAGATGTCAAACATAGATGTCAAAACTTGTCCTATTTGAAGCAATCTATCCAATGCATCCTCATGTTCCGTAGGAGTCATTGATATTTCGGCAAGAGTTTTAGCATCCCATGCTCCTGATAGATTTGCTAGTGGCACAACAGGTACATTAAAGGACTCTTTGATATGATCAATGACCACTTCAACAGCTTCCGTAGCATCCTGGTGTTGCATGACCACCATAGTGGCCCCTTCACCAGTCTCTAACTACACTTGAAAAGATGTCGCGTTTCCAGAGATCTGTTGTGACCATTTGCTTTCCCCTCCTCTTGTTTGAATTGATAATTCACCCCTTGTGCAATCTAATAAAATAGTAGGCTGGTCGGCATTATCGATGACGTGGAAGAGGTTTGTGTCATCACGAATTCCCCAACTAACTGTCTTAGGAATGACCTTAAGATGGCTCATCGATGGTCTGTAGTCTTGCAATGGCGGTGGTTGATCCTGGCCTGTGCTGGGTTCTGCTTCTTGTTGTTGGCTAGGCCTTGTGACTGGAGGTTGACTGGCTCTTGCAAGTTGAGTTGCAGGTGATCTAGTCATCTGTTCTTCTTCTTCATCTGGTCCCAGCTCTTTGCTAGTGCTCTTTCTTGGAACTGACGCCTTTAATAACTCAGCATAAGAAGCATTCTGGGCCTTTTGGAGGACATCATTTGTGTATCCCTGAATACCAACCCATCGGCACAGTTTTCTGATAAGGCAAGGAAAAGGCAATGCCATCTTTCCTAACTTTTGTTCTTCGAATTACCTTAGGATCTCCATCAAATATAGATGGGGAAGGTTAGCATTAAGCTTTTCCATCAACACTGCACATCCCCTTGCCACATATGTAGATATTCTTTTCAAACATTGTGTGGGAAAGAGGTGATAGGTTCCAATTTTGAAATAAACCCGCTCTTCCATTGTCAATTCTCCAAAATTTTTATCTCTACCATAAGCTTCTCTAACCAATCCTTCTACACATTAGGGTCTGATCAGGTAGATAACTGAGCAACATGGGGGCCTGAATTTGGAAGGTTTAATAGTTCCGAAATTGCCTGTGCAAAAAAGTCTACTATTACACCACAAATGTTAACCGTGGTGCCTTGTTCCTTATTGTGCCAGAATAGGTACGTTTCACCTAAGTACCAAGCACCACACTCAGAGAGGATAGGCCATAAGGGAGACCCTTTAAGGTGATCCCTAACAACCTCAGGAGCAAACTATGTAAAAGGTTCGAAGTTAAGCTCCACGATCACCGCAGCAATTGTGGACTTCGTATGGATAGCCTAAACACATTCCGGGGGCAACGTGAGTTGTTTTCCCAGTTCAGGCATAGCAGCAGCTCCTCTTTTTACCTTCCTGGACCATCTTGTAGGAGGCTCTTCTTGATGGATGCTAAATGATTGCACCTCCTATTCTACATGTTGTCTGGCAGGGACCTGTCTTCCACCTCTCTGAGGTTGTTTCGCTTCACCTTGAATAGGACCTTCTTGCTGCGCATGTTTCAGGGCCATCTGCAATCACACAGGTCAAACGTTAGTAAGGTTGTTTTCAAATTCAAGTTATACCTTAGTACATGCCTTTAATTGAAGATATTATGTTGTCATGTGATTGTGCCCAAAAATTATGATAATTGGTCCTATGGCTTAGGTGGATTTCATTTTAATCTCCCGGTGTACCTAAGGTCATATGATTTTTGGCACAATTTTTTCTAAGTTTTAGTATTAATTACCCTAATTGATGTCCTTTGGGCGATGATAAATTTCAAAAAAATTAGGCACTTTCAGCAAGTGTCTCTCCCCCATGACTAAACTGAACACTCTGGGTTCAAGCAGGTTCAAACGGAATTAAAATTGGAGTACCAACACGCGAGATATGAGTGAAAAAGCAAGGGTCATGCAATCGAAAGTCGTAGAGAAAAATTTCAAAAATTCCCCCCTGCATAAATGGAAAAATGATACTAAGCGTTGCGGCGGGGGTTCCTATTTATAAGTAAATAGGACACGATATTGTGTATGGTACATTGCGTACGTGATATCGCGTGGGATGCGATATCGCGTACGTGATATCGTGTGGGACGTGATATTGCATACATGATATCTCGTCCCAACTAATGTGAGACACATGAAAATGACCAAATTTTTAATGATTTTTCTTGAAATTAATGTTAACTATTGAGGACATTAGCAAGGATTCATATATTCAAGGATAATTACATGAATTCGAGAGGCACTCTTAATGATAATGATGTGAACTTGAGCGATAAAAATTTGGTGGTTACAAGAAAAGGGAATGTAATGGTACATTGGAATGTTTAAATGATAGAGGGATAATAATGGGGAATGAAAATTATGAAAAATTAAGTTGAGGGTAAGAAGTTGTGTGTTTGAACTAGAGAATTAATGAAGATTACAACAAAATTACACAAGTGGGTCCTCCCCAAAGCAGGTTTCAACCTATTATGCCCTTGTGTAATCACACTTAAAGTGTTCGTGGGCACTAGAAGGGTTAAATGTAATCCACACTAACTCCACAAAACACACACATGTAAATATCACTGAAATGAGATGAAAATTTTATGCTACACGGGACACGAGCTACAATTACATGAACAGTGAGATGAGATGAAGTAGAGAAGGGATCGTAGAGATTACATGAATCCTACGTGTAAAGCATGATTAATGTGTTATTAACCCGTGATTCCAAGATCAGGACCAAGTCCTTCCTTCTAAATAGGAACATCGCATTGTTTCATCCCATGATGAGCAACTATGAGAGTACCAAAACAACAAGGCGTATGATCACTTGACGTTTAGTACAAGGGATGAGTGATTTTTGTTTTATGGCACTTCCTTTTCCTTTTCTCTTTATTTATTTTTCACTTTACTGAATCCAGAGAAGCCTCCAACCTTTAGGCATGGGTGCATGTCTTTCCAGTGGAACCCCCTAGAACAGCGTTTGATTTTCGAGTGCCCTTTTAATTACTCTTACTCCCATTTTTCATTAGATCTACAAGGATCTTAGTACAACCATATTGCATGATAACTCCCACAGAGGTCACCAAAGAGAATCCACAAGTCACCTTGATGTCACACCCTATTCACTCCCTCTTGGTCCATCCTTCTTCATTTTGGGCACAATGAACACAAAATTAATTTTAAGTTTTAGAAATTTCAAGAATATCAGTGTACCCATGAACAGACCCTCTTATTTATAGAGTGGATGAGTGGATATAGTGGACTCACTGTTTCAAATAATTGATTACTCATGACTTAATAACATAGAAGACATCTCAACCAACGATCCACATGAGTGTTTTATTCGTAGATGAGATTACTTACAAAAATAGAAAAAGACAAACACATAGACACACAAAAAGATAAAAAGATAAAACAAAAAGTTGAAAAATGAAAAACTGGAAAATAAAAAGTTGTAAAATCAAAGAAAATGAAAAATATTTATTAATCCTGCTTGCTATTGAAATGGGGGATATCCCCATAACTAAATGGTGGAGTATGGCAAGGATTAATAAATGGGAAATGAGGATCCTTATAGATTGGAAATATTGAAATTGATCCACACTTATCCCCTTGGATTTCACCCACTTCATAATAAGCATAGTGAGGCACTTCATACGATGTAGTTCCCAGATAACAAGTTGACCCACTATGATGTTGGTGACTGTTAGATGGTATGCAAGGATTAGGATGATGCCTCCCATGGTTGTGTTCATTGGGCTGTAAAGTTGTTGGAGTGTAAGTTGGTGGGCCTGATGAAGTTACATAAGGTGTTGGGTTCAAAGGTAAGGGTGCACCATAGTGTTGGACTTGTGCTAAGTTGGAAGATGTAGTGGCCTTGGAATTGTGTTGTCCCTTCCTATGGTTGTGTTTAAAGAAAGGACACTTTTGATGTTGAGGAGGCTCTTCATTGCTATTAGTAGTAGTAGCACAAGTGTTGTTCATGGATTGTTGCTATGGCACGAACACCTTAGAAATAGTTTGTGGTACTGTGGAATGAGGGAAAGGATAAGAATGTTAAAATTTAGGAGGAATGTAAGGTGCACAAGGTGGTGGTTGTGTTGGAGGCATGGGCTGATAGTATTGTGGAGAATAGTACTATGGTGAGATAAAGTATGGTGGCCCAGCTGGAGAAATAGGATGTTGAACATGATGAGCATTCGAGTTCAGAAAATGTGAAGGGTGCCTCTAGTCTAAGGGTGGATTCCCTTATGAATGCGATTGTTGCCACTGTGATCGAACATAGTATCTCTGTACAAACTCTGGATGTAATGTATTTCCCCAATGCTCTTGTAGATGTAACAATATTGGGCATTGGCCCTTGGGGTGATCATACAGGCATCTATTACATTCATATGTATGATTAGTAGTAGAACACTTATTCCCTTCATTCTTTTTTTTGAATGTCTACTATTTTGTCCTACTTCTTGGGTTGTCAAAACTCTATCTCCAATGATGTTGATATATTCCCCACACTTTTGATTCATCCATTCCAACATCTTATTGATCTTTGCCTCAGCTTCTTCTAATGATTGTTGTATTGGCAAAGATGATGTTTCCACCTTGATATTTGTTGATTTCTCATTTTTATGATCATGGACCTTTGTTAAGTTGAAATTTTGGTCCTGTTGATGTTTTCCAACACTCTCCCATCTAGCTAATTCTCCTTATTCTTTTGCTACCCACTTAATAAGCTCTTGGATTTGATGGGTTCGTAGGTTGTATAGTTGACCTCAGGCATACATTCCTAAGGTCTCTCTTATTTCATTACATAGCCCATCAATGCTATGGTACATTAGCCTTTCCTCAGAAAACCCATGGCCTGGACAGTTGTTTAACAGTGAATAATATCTTTCTAAGGCCATGTCCAAGGGTTCTTGTTTTTCTTGTTTCCATCCTTGGATTTGTTTCCTCAAGACTAACAATCTTGCGTAGGTTTGATATTTTTCATTAAAGACTTCTACCATGGTTGACCAACGTTGTATTGAATTTGGTTTTAATGATCTATACCACACTTTAGCTTGGTCAATGAGTGTCATAGGAAAGAGCTTAAGTTTTTGCCAACTATTATCAATGTTATTCCATGTGCAGGCATCGTAGAAGGCTAATAAATGTTGATATGGATCTAAGTCATAGCCTCCTGAAAATTTTGGAAAGTTATTTAAATTGAGCCTAGGTAGACGGCTCTCTTTACGATGCCTACGTGAGATTCAAATAGCCTCTTGTATTTGCGTTAAGTTGTAGTGGCTAGTAAGGGTTCATCATCATTGGGTAAGTTAGGCTTTTGTGTGTTGTAAGGATGTTGTTTTTGTTCTTGCTTATAGGAAACTCCCACTTCAAGTTGTATACTTCAATCTTCATCGTTATATAGTTTGTTGGTTCTCCAATGAACTTCCTCACTAAGTGTGGTGTTATTATCATCTTGTAGGAGAGGCATTGTTGTGTGTGAATTTAAACGTGACTTTTTATAATTACTTCTTTCTAAGAGATATATCGTTAAGTGCTTTATAGTGACCTTAAATGATATAACTAATCTAGATAACTAGCATCATCCTTGGCAACGGTGCCAATGATGAGTGGCGAGGTACCCCTACACTCAACCATATGAATATGAGTGTGTACGCGTAATCTGGTTGAACTTCGCAGATGGACTAGTTGTGGCATCTAGATAGTTATCCTTAGGTCGTAGTTCGCTGTCTTCCCACCTAGACTAGTATTATATTTGTCACGTATGGGTTAGTCCAGGATGAGGTGTATGATGTGTTCCTAATTCTAACACTACTCCTGAAGGCAATGGAAAAGAATATTAACTAAGCTAAGTTAGGAGGAAAAGGGTAAGAAAATCTAATCTAGCCTAAGTGTGATGAGCAACCGATTCCTTGATCAACTGTACACATCTTGTAACTCATGCACGACTACCACTGGGACTACCAAGCGTAGATCCTAGGTACGCCACTGTGATTACCAAGCGTAGATCCTAGATACATGACTGGGTTACCAAGCTTAGATCCTAGCTACACCATTGGGCTACCAAGTAGTCACACTTAAATGCTCGTAATCAAGTTGTACTTGTTCTACATTCTAGTAGTTTTAAGGGTGAGAGAGAGAAAATAGTAAATAATATTAAATAAACAAACAAAGAAATAAATAACAAAGTGAATGTTGCAATGATGAAGTAATCTCGATCTTTATTGCTAGTCATGTGCGTGTCCAAGTATGACACACTTGAATAAAGACACCGTACAATTACATTCACCACACTGTGGGCAGACACAGGAAAAAATCTAACTTTGGAGAGATCAAACTGCCAGAGCTTCACTACAATAAAACTAGGATTAGAAAAAAGGGAGATCCACCTCTTATTTATAGATATGGCGGCAGATTGTAATATCGTGTACGCGATATCATAGGGAAGATGCAATATCGCATACGCGATATCACGGGGGATCACTGCCTATGCGAAACGCGTCTCATCAACATGTAAAAAATGTTTGTAAAAAACTTGTTCCTTATTTTTTTTAACTTGAGGATGAGTTTTCATTTAGTTTTTTGGGCATGATGATTCATGTTTTGTAGGGCTGAAATATTGGATATTTGATATCGGGGTCATGATATCAAGTATTTGATATTAGGCCACACCCTCTGATATTGGGAATTCAATATTACCCCTTCTTTCCTAGCCTATAAATACCACACTTGGGTGCATGGTTGGGATATAGATTTTTTATAGATTTTAGAGTAGTTAGAATTTTGTTAGTTTGTTTTCTAGTGCATGCTTGTAGTGTGATGTTAAGTGATTATACAACATCCTTATTTGAGTGTGACATACTTGGATGCATTACATGATCGATAATAAAGATTGAGATTAATTTCATCATTGCATCATCGACTTAAATTTATTGTTGATTTTAATTGTCTAATTATTTCTTTCTTTCCTTAGTTAATTTTTTTACTTATTGCTCTTTATTATTCCTATCATTATTTAGAATGAGTATGACTGATTGCAAGCACTTAAGTGTAATTACTTGGTAACCAAGCATTGTATCATTTGGTAAGCCTAGTGACATATGTTTGGTAATCCCAATGGTAGTTACATGAAGTCTAAGGAATGTGCAGATGGTTAGGAAAAAATAGTCATTACACATAGGCTAGTTTAGGCTTTACTTCCATTGTTAATTAGCTCAATGAATTAATCTCTTTATTATAATCAAGAGTAGCTTAGGGCTAGACAACATCAATCATCATATGCCTCACTTTAGAATAAACCATATGTGACAAGCTACCACTAATTTAAGTGGGAAGATGCAAACTACGATCAAGGCATACCAATTTAGATGCATAACTAGTCCCATCCATGGAATTCAACTAGATTGTGCATGAACACTTATGATTTGTATGGTTTGGCATAGGGGTACCTCACCACTCATCATCATGTACCAAAAACATAGTTGAATATGAGGGTTTGATCAAAGGGATGATGGTAGCTCATGACTTGGAAATTAGATGTCTATCCATCAAAAGGTGATTCACAACTCATGATTAACCAAGTAACTGAAGTATATGCATGCAAAGCTAAGCATTTACAACCTTAATATGACCTAGGAAAGTAGTTATTATAATAATTCATAAATGTTGATATCCAACACATACCTAGAAATAAAACATCATAGTTGATGCAACTACAACATTAGCCTTTAGTGTGATTCTAGATGTGTTTAGTAAGTTTTCCACCTTAAGCATGGACTGTGCTACTTCCATCACATAGAACACTAAGGATACCTTTGTGGTTGTCATTCATACTACTCCTGATAAGGAGTGGTATGACAATATCATATTTTACCTTATGGATAGTGAATTCTCACAAGGCCTAACTACTTCCTAGAAGGATGCCATATGGATGCAATCAAAGCAATTGTCATCGTAGGTGATAATACATTATATCAACAATCCTATGATGGCATACTCCTAAAGTCCTTAGATAAAACCAAAGCTAGAATACTCCTACAAGAGGTTCATGAGGGGGTTTGTGAAGGACATATAGGACCTAGAGCCATGACTACTAAGATTAGGTGATTAGGCTACTATTGGCCCCATATGGAAAATGACTACGTGCAAAAGGTTAAGCAATGTAAAACATGCCAATGATATAGCAACCTAATACATATATCACCAATTGAGTTACATATGACCCAAATAATATGGTCATGTTAATGATGGGTTTTGGATATCCTTAGACCCATAGCACCTAAGTCTTCTATAGGACATAGCTTCATCATCACTGCAACCAAATAACTTACCAAGTGGGTTGAGGCTATTCCCCTAAGGAAGATCACATTTGAACAAGTTTGCAAATTTATCCTAGATAACATTATAGCTCATTTTGGCATACTCATGACTATAGTTATGGATAGTGGACCTCAATTTAGTAGCCAAGAATCCAAATATTTCTATCACAACCTTAGAATTAAGCATTCTTTCTCATCACCTTACTATCCTCAAGCCAATGGACAAGTAGAAGTAGGAAACAAGGCCATCATCAACTTGCTTAAGAAGATGCTAAAAAATAGTAACTAGAAGTGGCATGAGCGGCTTGTTCATGCACTATGGACATATAGAACAACCTATCACATGATAACCAACATGATCCCTTATAGCCTTATTTATGGTTCTAAAGCTATTCTACCTCTTGTGTTACAAGTACCATTGCTCTGAGTAGCCTTGACCAACTTCATCATTGATGATTAAAGAAAGGTGTTGCAAATGGTAGCTCTAGATTCAATGGAGAAAAGGAGTATGCAAGTACTTATTCACATTGAGCACTATCAAGAGAAGTAGAAGTGACAACATCACCATGACATGACCATGTTTAAGATCAAGGAGTGGAACCTAGTCCTCAATGTCATCTATGAGCATGTGGAAAAATTCTTAGCCAACAAGGAAGGGTCCTTCCTTATTATTAGAGCTTATAGAAATAGAGCATTTAGAATAGCCAACATGGATGGGAATGATCTAGCCAATCTAGTCAACCATTCCTATTTAAATTCATACTATATGTAGCTGATAGATCATCAACAAGTGAGCTTGCTTTCAATGATTTTCTATGACCTTAAACTAGCAACACAGCCTACTAGGGCTTTAAACTGGTACCATAGCCTACCATGGCCTTAAACTAGAAAAATTGGTGACCTAGATAGCTTGAATCTCATGTGGATTGTATGCATTGTAGTAGTATAATATGCAATGGTATTTTATATTCTTTGTCGATGCCTCTTGAGTTAATGCTCTAGACACCAACAAAGAGGGGCCATTAAAACATTAAAAACTTTGCATGTTATAACCAATCTTCATGATGTAGCTTTCACCCCATGAAACCCAAGGCAAAATTTCATTGTAAATTTTAAAATTGTAGTCCACAAAGGGCAACTTCACATATGCTATACTTTTGGAGCTAAAAAATGCCTCATAAGTGGTTGAAGCCTCATTTCCCAAGTAAAAAATATCACCTAGTATCTATATTTGGGCTTGGGTAGTTTAAAATGTCTTTCAAATGCCAAAAAGGTAATTTGATTGGTTTTATGGGGGATATGATTTTTTCTATGCTAGAAACACCTACAAGGGGGTAGATCTCACTTACTCCTATTGTGGAAGGGTGGGGGTTTGAAAAATTTTCCCCCTTCAACATGGAGACTAAATGCACAACTTGGAAACTTTCACCCAGCCTGGAAACTTTTCCTCCTTAGCTTAGAAAGTTTCCCCCCAACTTGGAAACTTTCCTTCCAGCTTGGAACGTTTCTCTCTATCATGGAAAGCTTCCTCCCTAGCATGGAAATTTCAATCCCACAGTGTGGAAGTCACAAGGAGGAAAATTCATCAATTCATGTACTTCAAACTTAACTAGCCACTTCAACAAGCATGGTGGAGAGCTCAATGTGGAAGATTAATCTCTAGCATGGAAGGTGTGCCCTGGTTACTATTTATGATAAATGAAATGGCCATTGAGGATACACTTACTATGTATAACAACCCCCCAAATTTGGGCACCCATCTCACCTAATATTGTAGCCAATTTTTAGCCAAATTTGTAGTCATTTCATAGCCAGTTTGCAACAAAATCATGGCCAATTTGTAGCCCCATTCATGGGTGAAAGACCCTATAAAAGCCAACCTAAAACATCATTTAGAGGTTCGAGAATTTTTTAGCAAGTTAAGCATTTTAGTTTAGTAATTCCAAGCAAGTTCAACATTATCAAGCAATTTGTGTTCACAAAATTCCACACTTGGAGCATTTTCAAGCATTCAAGAGCTCTTGCAAGTTTTCATACTTTCCTTCTCTTGAACCCCAGTGTGGAAGCATTGTGACCTTGAGATTTGATAAATTTTTGGTGTCAACACTATACTTCTAGGATTTCCAAATCCTAGTGTGGAGTAATTTGGCATCCAAATTTTTCACCTTTCTCATCTCCCTAGTAATTTGGCATCAAAATTTTTCACCTTTCTCATCTCCCTCATAATTTGGCATCAAAATTTTTCACCTTTCTCATCTCCCTAGTATTGACCTAATTGGTAGATCTAAGGTTGTAGTAGTGAAGGAAGGTTTGATAGCATCAAGAATGGCTTAGCACCTAAATCATGGAGCAAATCACATTGGCCTTAATGGGCTTTGAACTCTTGCAAAAGTGAACCCCCTTTTCTTCTCATCTAGGCACCATTTGTACACATTTCTCTAACTTATTCTTTATTCTTTCTTAATAAATTTTAAGTTTTGAGTTTTCTATTCAAAAATGAATTTATTTTCTATGCATTTTTTAGGTCTATTTATACTTCCACATTTTGCATCTCATAAGTTTGTGGTTGATCTACTAGACCAACTAAGGCACCTTGAATCCCATTTTTATCATAGAGACCCTACAGATTCAAGATTTAGGAACTACTTACATTGAGAATCCTTAGTTTTCATTCTAGCAATCGAGGTTTTTGGTTGTAACACCTCTAAATGTGGACTACCCAAGTTGGGGAACCATGTTAATTTCATATTTGTAAAGTTTTAATTTGGGTTACTTACTCATCCCTTTCTTTTAAGTTCAATAATTCATAAGTGGTATCATTAAACAAAGAATGAGTAGACACTATCTAGCCAATTTTTGTAAGGGAGCCAAGCCTAGAAAATTTAAGAAGTCTATGCAAGAAGAGAAACCTCAAAAGAGGAATCTCATTCTCTAACATTCTAGGAACCTTAATTCTTATTTGCAAGGTAAGTCAAGGTAAGTTTTTATTTCCTTGCTTGGTAAATATCATGTTAGTATTTAATTTGGAAAGACTAAATTGTGTTGATGTCTTCTTATTTCATTTCAAGCTATGGGATGTTAGCTCTAGTATTCTACAAGTGCGAAGATAAGTGCTTACAATAGAAGATATTTGATATTGTTAAAATATTTGAAATTATGGCATCTCTTGTGTATGTATGAGCATGATGTGGTTAAATGAAATTTTGTGG
Source organism: Gnetum montanum (assembly GCA_015680685.1). Lineage (NCBI taxonomy): Eukaryota > Viridiplantae > Streptophyta > Gnetopsida > Gnetales > Gnetaceae > Gnetum > Gnetum montanum. Next base: position 647,451 of record MNCI01018426.1, read on the forward strand.
TACTTGTAAACTTTTAAATGTTTTTATTGAAAAATGATCTTTTGATATATTAGTTTCAAGTGATTTAAAATCCTTGCATAAATTTCATGAACTAATAAGCTTTTTGCCTTGAGATATGGGTTTGTTCTAAAATCATAAAGTCAAATTTCTTTTGGAAGATTTTTGCTCAAGAACTTGAATTAGCATCCTTGATGCAATTCATGAATCGTTTGAGAAAAGTATCATTGTAAAAATTATCATTATGAAGTAATATTAATTAGAGCCTTTAGTCTCCAAACTTGATCTTAACATTGATTTATAGGGATAGTACTTTAATGAGAAAAGAATAAGTTGATCCAAAAGAATCCAAAGGAAGCATTTGAATCTACACATATGTAGGGGGAGCTTGTACCTAATCCAAAGGGCCACCAATGTAGGGGGAATTTCTTGAGGCTTTTACCAAAAGGTACTCAAGTAGCAAAACTTCATATTTCAACTTACCCTCAGCTAAAAATGAGTAAGAGCATATTTATCTAGTAATGTTATAAAAAAGGACATTTATTAACTCCTTATCTAAAGATGAATATTTATGGTGAAGTCTCCTAATGTTTATATGTTATGTAAACTTTCCTATGATCTCTATTTATCATTTTACATTTTGTATGTTGAGAATATATCTTTTTAAGTACCTAAGGCCCTTATTGAAAATATGAATTGAGAAGTACTAGAATAGGTGTTCATCTTCTCTTTTAATAAGATATGAGGTATGTCCATATGTTATTTTTCTTGCCTTTAACATGATTATCATATATTAGTTTATGAATCTTCTTTTGGATAAAAAGTTGATTGGTTTTTTTTGATCTTTGATATATTCAACATGATTAGATGTCTTGCTTTGTATTAAGATTTGAATATGCATTTTTTAAAATCCCTTTCCATGAACTTGATATATAATTGTTGATCTTTTCAAAATAATGTTGGATGATTCTAGAATCATGGTAGATAGGTTCCTGTAAGGCTTGAATCAGCTATGCTTCTTGTTGTGAATAGACGGAGGACCACTCTTAATAAAAACTAATTTTACTCCATAAACCATGTGAAATTAATGTGATTTGTACTCTTTAACTAGTTCTCTTGCAAGATGGTTTTATGTCATGCACATTTATATCATGAAACATGTTTGTAGGTGTTTAGGTTCTTTTGGGTGTTGTCCATATAGGGGAAGAGATTTATCTGATAATGATTATGCTCATTATGCAATGGCTCTCCATAACTATATGTTTTTGTTCTAAAATGATATATCTTTAGGATATAGGTTTATATGCATAATCCTTTTTGGTCATGTCCAAAAAGGAGGAGAAGTAGCTTATGTATTTTGATATTGTGATAAAGTTGTGATATTGTAATAAAGACTAATCCATTTTCTTAAGCTTTGGACATTACAAAAATTGGTTAGATTATTGAACTTTTGGTATGTCAAAACATTAAGGAAAATGGAGTACAAGAATGTTTGTATGATTGTTTTGTTTACAAGAGCAACAACAAAGGACTCAAGGAGTTAAACAAATTTGGGATCACAAGGACTTAAAGGAGCATGGACAATTATGAAGGATTCAAGAAAAATATGTCTATTTTCATTAAGGATAATTCTTGGATGTTTTTGCATGTTTTAGAGTGGTTTTGGCTCATTTTTATGAGTCTATGAGGTTATAAGGTCTATGGGGACTTGTTTGGAGGCATTCGGAGGCTCCCAGCATCAAAACAAGTAGTTTCATTTTTGGCCCTTACAAAAGAGACGTCTTTCCCATACCAAACACATCTTTTCATAAGCCAGCATAGGAAAATATGTCTCTACAAAATAGTTGATGTCTTTCATCAGGCAAAGAAATCTTTTACTAGATCAAGATGTATTCATAGAATGTAAGCTAGTTTCAGAAAGATTTCTTTCCCTAGACAAAGACATCTTCCTAGAATCAAGGAAAATATAGAAAGACATCTCAGTCATGAAGAAGATGTATTTCATGATTATTAGCTAGCCATTCCAAAATTTCCAAGATGGATTTGAAAACATTATGACTATAAGAAGACATCATTCTCATTAGAAACAGATGCAAGCCTTTGTACTATCATTTTATAATTAACTATCAATCATTGTAATCATTGTTACTCCTAATTGTATTATCATTTGTCCATTGTAAAGTGTGCTATACTTCAAAGTTCAAGGATTATAAAAATAAGTTGAATTCATCCCTTATAGTTGTTTTTCTCTCTTATTTTCCTTCGGGGTTGATGTACTTCTTTCAGGAAGGCCTCTTGGTTGAGCTTCTCGAGATCTTACGAGATTGAGTGGTTGTGTAGTGCCATAACACTTTGGAAAGGAGCTCAAGATTGTAAAGGTTGTGAAAGCGTGAAAACCACATTCTGAGCTTGCCAAGACCTTGTAGGGCTCAGTGATTGATGCAACATCACAACACTCTAGAGCAAAGCTTAGATCATGTACAAGGTGTGGTACCCTTCAAATCACATTTGAGAGCAACAAAGTTCGAATGTGTGCTTACAAGCTACCCTTCAAATGTGGACTACCCAAGTTGGGGAACCACATTAAATTTGGTGTGTGTGCTTTGTATTAACAAATTTTAATTTGGGAAACTTATTCATCCCCTACTTCTAAGTTCAATGATCCTTAGGGTCCACTAGCAATAAGTTATTACCTTAATCCTACTCACTTACTCTTGGAGTTCAAGTGTAAGTAATCCAAACAATAGTTAGGAAATTTTACTAAGATTCATGATTACTATGATTTTATGCCATTATAGGTATGTTGCAATTTTTTAATTATGAAAGATTTTGCTAGGTAGATGCAACATTAGGCTTGAATTTAATATTTTTTAGCAATGTAAAGTAACCTTCAAGCTCAAATTTTAAGCTTTATTTCAATTTTGTTATGGGATTGAGAATCCCATATCAGGTTTTGATGTTAAAGGATTTTAGGGAATTTTTAGATCTACAACTAGAAATCAAATGCATGCATTGCTTTGTAGTTTACCTTACCGAGATACTAAAAAAATATCAAAATCTAGGTTTTGCAGTAGATTTTATGATGAAATTAGGTAAAATTTGCAAGTTCAACATCACTGCTACAATGTGTTATGCAACAACATAGCTAGAACATTAAATTTTATAATTTTATGTTTTTCTAAAAAAAAATTTATGAACTTTATTAGATAGCATTAGTAAAATCATAGTGGAATCAATGTTTTCATGAGTAGATTTGTAATCACTTTTGCAAAATCATGAGAGAACATGATTTTGCTGTATTTTCCACAAAGAATATGATGCAAAATTATAGGGTAACATCAATCATCAAAAGTTCTTTTTGATGTAAAACATCATGAATTTGATGTGGGAACATTATGTTTTTACTAAATGCCACTTAGAAAAAGGATGATGTTATACGCTAAAGGAATCGACATAAGACATTAAAGTTGTAGTTGTTTTTGCCAAATATCTAATGTTATTTTTGACCTTCAACATTAATTTATATAAATGTGAAATGTAAAAGTATTAGGAAAAACAAAAAAATTTTTGTGGATGTTTTTTCCAAACATCTGAGTGTATAGGTGACATCCTATGTCAAATTCATGTTTTCAATGTAAGATGCCAAAGTGATAAATTAGGGTCTAATGTGCCATGTAGAAAAGTTAGGATACATAAGATTGAGGTAATTAAAGGATTTTTGAACATTTTAGTCAATATTTTGATGTGCTATTATGATTCTAATAGTAAAAATAGTATGTTTGTTTGTTTTAGGGATGTTGTAGTACCTAGCCTCCTCAAGATTGAGCCTAGGTACTTCTTTCTTTTCAATGAAAGAAGCATCATGTAGACCAAGAAAATGAAGTTATGTCCAATCCTAAGCAAGCCTTTATTTAATGATAACATGTTAGTATTGCTTAAGATGTGGGCAAGAAAGGATGTCATAGAATTTCTAAAGTTTTTCATTATGCATTTCCACATAGCCATTTGGATTGGGCTGGAAGAAGAGATGATTTCATGAGCCTTAAAGATAATACTTCCTAGATTCTTTGTTGATCTAATAGAGATCATCTTTGAATTGTAATATAATATTGAGGAGCTAGCCAAGGACATCCTAGTCTATAGTAAATGCTTTGACAAGCTGTGGAAAGGAAGAGAATATCATCAATTCAGTACTGATAGCACATTGCTATAAGAAACTTAGATTTATAGGGTAATGTCCAATCCACCAAGCTTTCAATTTTTTGTTGAGATGTCAGTTGGTAAGTTAAGAGTTAAGAAAAGATAGTATTTTATTATCTAAAAAAACTAACTTTGGAAATTTTTTATGTGTATATTCAATGATCTAGATGTATAGAGTCCTAATGATTTGATATTCTTGCAAAACTTATTACAAGATCTCTCCTAGCATCAAAATTGGAGACCTCAAGTAATGTTCCATTTTGATATTCAATATAAGAAATTGAAAGTACACAAGTTATAGAATGAATAAAGAAATTGAGGATGGCTTCATTCACTATGGAATAAAGTCCATGAAGAAAACGTAAAGTGGTCAAAGAGGTTAAGGATCATCCTATGGTCAAAGGATAAGTAAACGCTAGTTTATCTTTATGTATTTTATCAATTTTTTGAGAAGTTAGATAAAGGATGAAGTTAGTTGATGATGGTTTATGATTACTTGTAGCTCAAATAAGCATGGATGATGCCAAGTATATTAACATCATGGAAGTAGTGGAAGAGTTTGACGTGAGCTTCCCTAGTGAGGTGCAAAGCATTCAAAAGTGGCTCTTCAAGGGAGAGGGTGTAAGATATTTTGGGAAGTTCAATAGGATAGGAATTTTTTATGCTTTGGGTTTAAAGCATTCCTACTCTAGTGTAGCAAAGTGTGTAGGCCTAGTAAAAAGATATTCTATATGTAAATAATTTTTTATGATGCGTGTAAACTAGAAATAAGTGATTATAAATTGGGATATAGCTACACTAAGATATTGATCAGGGTTCAAGGTGTAGGGAATAAAGATTAATAGTTCAAAGCTATATTTAGCAAAATTGGTAGTTGTAGAAGAATGAGAAGGGTTGGAGAAGAGGATTGTAATTAATGTCCACAAATGGAGTAACAAAGATTTAAAGAAATTATTTCCTTTATTCGTGGAATGACTCTTCTACAATAAAATTATATAGAAATGGAAGCTAACATCTAAGTAGTTGTATAGGTTGTATGGGGTAATGATCCAAGGAAGAACAACCTATCAAGTACTAGTAATCTTTCAAGAAGTAGTGAATGAGATGAAGAAGTTGCCCTAAGAGAATAAAAGGGAAAGAGGAAGACAGTGAGTAAGCATCTTAATTTTGGAGTCTATTATGGGCTAATAAAGATAGTGACAATATTATTTTGCCACAAAGAAGAAAAGTAAGATGATGTTACTTTAGAGGAAGACTTTAGGCTATGATTGTGCTAACACTTTGGAAATTTGATATTGGCTTATATCATTGGAGGAGGTGGTCTTTTGACATCAACATCAAAGACCCAAGAAGATGTTGTGTCATCAATGTCTAACATTGAGGAAACTTGGAAGAAAATAAGAAATGATGAAAAAGCAAGAAAGGAAGGAATTTTGAAGAGCACCTCTGTAACTATGAAGAAAGAAAGAGCATCAAGAAAGAGGAAACTCTTTCTAAGAAGGAAATCTCCTTCAAGACTCCAAAAGTTACTCTCCTAGGATTTATTAGAGATGCAAATAAGTGTTTAGTGAATTTTTCATTTTTGCAATTTTTGCACTAAGTATCATTAACATGGTGTAATTTCTAGTTTTCATGTCACTATAGAATGACATTATGCTAACACTTAGCTTTTCTTTACTGTAGAAGCTACTCAAGATAGGAGATCATAGGAATGTGAGGAAAAAGGATTACATTATAGCCTTCCTTTGATTTTTGAAAGGTAAGAGGAAGGTACGAGTTGGGAGGATAAGAACTTCTTGCATGACTTGTTTTCATTTGAGGAAAACAAGTGGAATAAAGAATATATGATTTTTGTCTAACCTCTTTGATTTAAACCTCAATGAAATAAGTCAAGAAGACTAGGAGGGTGAAGATATAGGAAGAGATGAACTACCAGAGTTCAAGATCCCTACTCCAACTTCAACAGATGTCACTCCACTTGTTAGCAAACCAATTTTAAGTAATGCAGAGGTTTGAAAATGGATCAAGGATGTGGCCAATTCTAAGCATTTCACATCATATGGTGAGTATGAATGAAATTTCATTAGAATTTCATACATTGATTATTTTAACATTAAAAATACTTAACTATTTTCTTCTCTTTGATAGAGATGAAAAGCAAAATATGGACTTATGTAAAGGATAAGAAAATAATATTGGAAGGCTTCGTGGAAGATATGAAGATAAAGTTGAAGTAATATTCCCAGAAGAAACTAAGTTAGGAATGTTACTAATATAGAATAATGCTCAATTTCATAGATAGAGAATCTCATGTTCTATTGTTTAGAATACAAGAATAAAGATTAAGTTAGAGTAGGATCAAGCTACTTTCCATGATTCTGTAATAAACATTGATATAGTAGTAGAGAAGATTGTTGCTAATAAAATAAGTGCTACTCTTAGCTATGCTAAGAATATGGGAGTGTTGTGCATAGAGCATGCTAGAACTAATGTCATACTCTTAGATTCATTGGAGTAAGAATGGAAGAAGAAAGAAGAGCATAAAATGAAAACAAAGATGCTATTAAATGAAGTGGGACTATTGGAAGTAGAGATCTAAGGTAGCAAACATGATAAGATACAATTCTCTTTCTCACACGTATTGGATAAATAGAAATAAAACTATAGAATTCCAAAGGGCACTAATGAAGAGATAAAGCAATCAAGCTTAGCAATGACATGCTCAATGAACAATCCAAGAAATTCATTAGCAACGTGGAAAAGCTATGGAAGAAAGCATCAAACTAATAAGATGTGATACAAAAGAGAGTACTGAAAGCTATTAAAGGAGAATAAAATTTTATTAACTCATAGAGAAATAATAAGTCTAATTTTTACATAGTCCAATCTTGAAGAAATATTTGAAGATTTTGCAAATAATGTAGTGTTTACCATTCCAGCTAAGGAGCAAAGGGGTCTTAAAGAAAAATTCACAATAGAAAGGAAAGATTATGGTATTTCCTTAAAGGAGCTAGAGGCCTAAAAAGAAAAGTAGTTAGCTATTCTACCAAAGATTTCAAGCTTAGCATTTGATAGATTGCACACCACCAACTTGAGCATGGAGGAGATAGAAGAGTGGATTTTGGAAATATATAAAGAAACATATGTTAAGCATTAAAATCTTAGGTGATCATTTTGTTTTACTTCATTTGAATAATAAAATAAAATAAAAATAGCCTATTTATCTTGATCTTATATGTAGACCCTAGGGAAAGTAGCCAAAGACTAACAAAAGAGCCAATTTCAACATAAATTGATGAAGAGGTAGGGGAGGAAGCTACTAGGTATAAATAAGACTATTAGGTGTCATTTTTATTTTTGTATTATTTTTGCATCATTTGTGTATGATGCTAAAATTTTATAAAATGTTAAGTGTGTTTAATGTTAAAATAATATGTTACATAAAAAATTATCATGTGCATTAGTTTTATCAAAGTTTGAAGAAATAAAAAATCCGTTCACATCAAGTTTAACTAAGCCATCTTTTGCATATTTATAGCTAGAATCAATGTGATGCATTAAAGCTAACAACTTCTTATTAAATTTACATTACTTAATAATAAAAAGCAATTAATAGAAAAAGTATAAGTAGAAAGATAATGTTAATTTTTGTTCACTAATCATCACTTGATAATAGAAAATAATAAGAAAATAGTTAAATAGAAATCCTAATAGGTCCTAATAGACATCTACCACTTAGCAGCAAACAAAAATGAGAAAAGAGCTTATGCATATAAGGTTATCCTATTTGCAATGAATTTTCAAACAATTGAGTAGTTTGAATAGGAAGAATCCTTCTTCTTAGATGAGGATATATTTAACTTACCAAAGTCTAAGTTAATGAACTTAATGTCAAAAGGAGTCTTATTACCTATGTCTATTAAGTTATTCATAACCTCAAAGTTTTTAGGATAGTAAGGGATTGTACACTTGCCTATAGGTTCAATTTTAATATCAACCAATTTTCCACTACATTAATAAGATTACACTTCTTATTCCAAGTAAGAAATACTTGGGATTTGTTTATCCATAGAGCTGACTATCTCATGATTACGAATAAATATTTGTATCTCTTGATGTATTGGAGACAACAAAGCTCAATTTTAAGCTAGCCAAGGGTATCCTAGTATACCATTAACACCAAAACACTCATGTATCACCATAAAAATGACATCAAATTGCACAAGATTTCCTACCATGAAAGGCAACCTAATGGAACCTATACCTATACTCATGTCCTGTTAAACAAAAAAAGTGTGCACAAATTTCATTGAATTTTACTTGATCATGGAGATCAAGATGCTTGGTAACAACCCATCTAATCATGTTTGATCCAACATTATCATCAACATGTATCACCAAAATTGTAGCTTTTAGAGATACTTTGATGGTGATTTAGAGTGGAAGCTAACAAATATCTCATCTCTTCAAATTAGTCTTAATTTTTTCATCATGGAAGTTTAAATTTTTTGATCCATAATGATCAATTTAAGAAAATGAAGATATAACTTCTATTCAAGTAGGGATATGACTTAGTACCATAATTCTCTTAAGAACATCATATAGTATAGCATGATGTTCTTTAGATCTTTCCATGAGATTATCCAAGGATAAGTTAGTGCCCTTAGAATGGATAGTGGTGGTTATTTGTTTTAAGATCTTATTGTCCATAGGCTAAGATTCTTGCAAAGCAAGTGCTACCATAACTAGTTGTATAAGATTAGAAGAAGGTGAAAGATTGCTTGAGGAAGTAGTCTTCTACTGTTGCTAGAAGGGAACCTTCTTTATTGTCTTATAAGGTTACTTGAATGCATTAGTAGTCTTCACCTTCTACTTAGTTAAATGTGATTCATTGGTCTATTTACTATAGGTGAGGATTTTCATGTGAAATGAAAGAAAATGAGATATTTTAGCTATAGTGAATGCATGATTTTTCTAACGTTTATTATAAGATAGAGTATGATGATAAGTGGATGGATGTATAGATTGAGTAGGAGTTGTATGATGGGAGTTTGTAGCATAAATGTGATATAGATGTGGAGACAAATGATTTGGTTTGGATGGTGTGGCAGTGTTGTCAAACTAGCGAAGGCTTCTAAGGTTGTAGTGATGACTACCTAGGCTATTTGTAATCAAACCAATGGATAACATAAGGCTCTTTAGGTGGAGACTTATGAGCTTTATATTCAAACTTATAAGATGAAATCATGCCTCTAGCTCCCAAGGAATTCTAGAATACTTTAAGCTACTAGTTATTTAGATGCATAGTAGATGGGTCACTCTCCACCACCATCTTATCAATGAGATCCTAGATGTCATCCTTTAGATTCCTAAAATTATCAATGTCATGTCCAACAATTTCATGATAACAGTAGTATTTTTGGTAGTCATACTAGTTAAGCAGCTCAAAGTAACCTTCTTGTATTTGAGAAGAATCCATAGCTATCAACTAAATGTGATGATAGCATGCTCTTGCTTGATCAAATACCTATTTCTTCTTAAGGCAGTCTTCCCTGAAAAGGTTATTTAGAAGTTTAAAGTACCTCAAGGTATCTTGATGTACTGATCTCTACTCCTTTAAGGTTTTCATGATTGAGTGAAAGAGAAATTAGTTGAAGGGCCATTGTTTTGCCCCTTAGAGAAAGAGGAAAAACTTGCAGAAGTTAGTGTTCCTTTCTCTTATTTAGTAGCCTTGTTAGCCTTATTACATACCAACATGAATTCCTAGTTATGGCATAGAATAGATATTTTTTCAATGTACTTGGTGGCCAGGAAAGCATCATTTAGAGAGTGAGACTTAAGGCAAGTCATTCTTTTTTGAATGTAATCAATCACTATTTCTTCAAAGATGTCTTACAAATAACATTCCTCCAAATGATAAGGTACTTTTTTTGATGCCATTATTAATCAAGAAAAGAAATTATTACTGAGCTCATTTAGAACTTGTTTGATGTCAACAAAAGACATCACGTTGGTACTTTGACGTACATTGAACTTGAAACATTCCATGAATACTACAAGTAGTTGCTCCATAGAGGTAATATATCCATATGCTAGGGGCCTATACCATTTAAAATATTTTCCAAAAATATAATTTAAGAGACATCTCAACACAATATGTGCATAAGAAGTGAGATGCATGCATTCATTTCTAAATGTAACCACACGATTCATGCAGTCTCCCATTTCACTATTATACTCAATAAAAGTAGGTAGTGAATCTCCCTTAGGTAGGATTGACAAAGGAATTATAAAGTTGATGGGATCACTTAAGATTTTATCTAAGGAAATAGGAGAATTTTCTTGCAAGATGAGTGCCTTTGTTATTTTATCTTCATTGTTTTGAAGATGGAGCATCATGTCATTGATTAATACTAGCTATAGATCTGTTCTAGATGAATTGATGGTAGATGGAACCATAGTAGCAGGTGAAGAGGTTAATGGAAGACATACATAGAGAATGGGTCAAAAGGTTGTAAGAGTGGGTATAGAAAAAGAGATTGGATTGAACAAGTATACAAGGGAGAAGAATACAATAGTAGGTTGATGAATGCTCAACAGTTGTGAAGTAGGAGTAGAAAATGAATAAGCCTAGAATTAAGGTATAGTAGGTTGTATTTGAGGAATAGAGTGGATAACTTTAAAGGATGAAATAGAGGATTTTAAAATGAAATGTTGATTACTAACATTATTAAGTGGAAATAGCTAGTATGGTGAAATGGAACTTGTAGGAAGACTAAATGGTTTAGTGGTAAGCGGAATAGATCTAGGTGTAATACTTTGAATAGCTGAGATGTTGATATTATAGATGTGATGAGAGTGAGGATTACTTTTCTCAGGATCCATTATTGATTATTCTTCATCTTCATCTATCAAATGGATATTTGACCTAGAGGCAACACATCTTCTCCTTACTCTAAGAGTGATGTGCAAACCAATAAGTTAATCCAGGATGTTTTTCATCTTAGCTTATTTGATCTATAGGTGAACATGTTCTTGCATCTTCTCTTGCTCAATGATGAAGTCTACTATCTTCTTAGATTCCTCATCATCCAGTTCAATTGGATGATCTAGATTGGAAAGAAAACATGGTAGCTCATTAACATGCTCATACTCTACCATGAGCTTAAACATGTCAAGTGTTAGAATATAGCCTAGCTCCCATTTACCATGGACTATTTTTTAGTCCTTTAAGCTAATACACTTGAGTACCCTTGATATCTCCTCAACTTCATCAGTTTCTATATTTTGAAAAAGCTTAAAGAAAATGATGATACCATTGCGACAACTATGAAAATGTTGTGATTTCACAGGGTTGTTACCAATGTGTCAGCTTGTCTCTAAAAACAAGTTTGTACTTAAAACAAAACATGAAAGGCTTCAATTTTAGAGAGAACATTGAAATAACATGATGTTAATGTTTTAATGTAGCAAATCAATGAGAGTTAGATAGTAAGGAAAGCCTATAAATGATGTTAGAGTCATAAATAGAATGATGTACCATCAATGTATTAATGTGACACATCAATAGCACTTAGAAATTAAAAGAAAAACATGAAATGTTAAAATCATATGAAGTTGAAACAAAAAGTAAATCCTAGAAACAAAATTTAGTTTTGTGAAGGTCCTCCTTCTAGTGGCATTGTTGTAATAACAAAATTGAACACAACCTAATCATCCTCAAATTAAAAGGGGACTTGTAGATCATGGATAAAATTAAAAAATATGAGCTAAACATTTTTTCCAAATGTTAGAAAATTGAAATTAAGAGGAAAATTGCATGCATGGAATAGCCAATAGAGAATGAGTAGAGAAACATGTATAATGTAGAGCAAAATTAGTCAAAGTGCTAAATAATGTGAGAAAGATGAAAGAGCATATATGTGGTAGTAAATAGGGAAAAATGTGTATAATGAGATAGATATAGAGAAAATAAATCCAAAAGGAAAATTCTAGAGATAAATCTGAAGTGCATCAAGATGAAACCCAAAAATAGGAAGCTTAAAACAGTGCAAATCTAGATTCTAAAGAAAATAATAAAAGGAACTTGCTAAGAGATATTTCAAAATGTGTACTAAGGATCAGACATGTTTGACAAGGGGCTATGTTACCTTGTTCTTTCCTTGATGAATGCACCTGATGTAGATCTATTAAGAATAGTGGCAAATCCAATAGCTGATGAAGCAAGAGGAAGGATCAAATCAATGCATTGACCTGATTTTTAATTGTTTTTCAATGTATGAGGAGAACAACATGAAGGGGATCTAATACATCAACAAGGAAGAGAGAGAGAGAGAGAGACTATTATTATGTAAAGAGATAATATCTTTTGAAAGAGATCTCCACATCACTAATTGTAAAGAGTTCTAACTATGTTAAGTAGTAGAGAAATCTACAAGTACTACATAAATCTCTAGGAGCTTAATGAAGAAAAAATGACAAATGTTAATAGATGCTAATGAATCCCTTTTATTTAGAAGTATCCTTCTATTTATATGCTGAAAATGTCTTATAGATCACATAGAAATGATGCAATGGGGTCCATAAAATCTTGTGGAATATTCTAGAAGCTTTTGGATAGGAGAATCAACATATAAAAACAAAAGATGATGTTAGACATTGAATGCAATATCCACACTAGGAATTGAAGTGTAGATCTGATTCAAAAGTGGATTTGACATCAAACATTAAAATAAATTTAATGCTGAACATCAAAATTTGAAGATAGAATCAACATTGAAGCTGATGTTGCATGTTGAAACTAGAAGAAGAGTCAAAATGATGCTATTGATAACTTGAAACATCATTTCTAGTAAGCTAGAGATAGAATTATAGAAACTACACTTTAGATGATACAAGACATTGAATTCAAACTACTAAAGATGGCCTTAAGTACCAAAAATTCATAGAATATATTCAAGTCTCTGACTTAAGTAGAGAAATTCAAAGTGGGTACAACATGTAGCATTTATAGAAATTATTCTTTATTCATGCTTAACATCAGCTCTTCTTTATGCATTTTTGAAAGACTAAAAACTAATGTTCCAATACCAAGATGATAGATCACAACTATGAACCCACAAGAATTATGCATGCACTCTTACATATAACTCTTAAACACTTACATGTTAATCTTGATGAAGAAGTATGCTCTTTATATGAATTGATAGACTTTTAATTTTCTTCAAAATCTTCAATTTTTGATAGACCACAAATCATGGTTTGGAATTGTAAGATAATATGAGTTTTGGTATTACAACACAAGTTGTAGTAAAGATAGCATGACTAGACTAGAAGTTATGTTTTGAGAAAACTTATAAATTCTAGGATTCTAAATCATTCCAAAATTGTATCATGAGTCATGATAAATTTTCTTTATTTGATGTGTTCACCATGAGGTAATCATAATTCATAGCTAAATATTTTGAGTAACCATAACTTAACCCTAAGTCATGGTTGATATCATGAATTGTCCACAAGTTGTGGTTGATGAAGAATTAATTCTTGCAATATGATGAGTCATGGTGAACTTATTATGTGTTCTTTTGGAATACCATGACTTGACCATTATCCATGATAAATCTAATTTTGATAAATATCTTTAGTTTTAAAATTTTGAATTGAATGAAATTTATACCCATAGGTTCACCTTGGAGACTTATTTAACCTAAAACCATGATAACTAGAGAATGAAATTAGAATTTATGCAAAATTCAAATGAATGTATACTGACTTTTTAACTTTTTGCCTGCTAGAAAAAATTAATTTTAATTTTATAAAAATGGAAAATTCTCTAGAAAACTTAATTAATTATTAATTTGATTAATTTTGATGAAGTGAAACAAGTATTGCAAAGCTTGAATAACCTTTATATGAAGAGAGGAAGCTATGTCATTAGAATGATGAGATGTAGTTGACCAAATAAATTTCAAAGTTAAAATTTTGTAGAAAAAATTTATTAATTTGGAATCCAAAGTATTACATGGTGAATAGGTTATTCAATTTATAGAAAAATAATAGGGACATATTAGTCAACATGGACCAACACTACCCCATAACTTAGAACCATTCAAAATGTGAAAATATGGATGAATTGGGACCATTTTAATGTACATACATTCAAAAATTCATAAAAATTAAAAAATAATATTTAAATTTTCTATTTTTTCTATTCCTATTTTTGAATAATAAAGAGAAACATAAGAACTTTTGAATTTTAAGAAACAAGTCTTGAATAATAATTTTTTATATCTTCATGATCTTTTTCTTTGGATGATGATAATATCTCCTTACATGTCACACTAGTGTTAATAGTCCATCATTTATGGTGAGATGTAAGTGCTTGTTCTTTATTTCTAATCTTCAATACTCCTATGCAACTATTGAGATGTTCAGTTTGGTATTAAAGAAGAGATTTTATTAGCAAATCTACAAGTTGATTATTAAAGTAAACATGGATGGGCTTTATGTTTTCCTCCTTCACTAATTATTTTATAAAATAGTATTATATATATGTGTGTGTGTGTGTGTGCGCTTTGATTTTTTATGAGGTACATACTCATTGGATAATTAAATGGTTGTTACATTATCATAGCATAGTTTGACTGGAAGGTGAAAATGGAATTCTATATGTATAATGACTTTCTTAATTCAAAGAATATTTTGGATGCACTTATCCATTGCTATGAATTTTTCTCATAAGTTAAAATCCTAGTTAAAGTTTGTTTTCTTGATTTCTAATATATTGCATTATTTTCATTAAATATGTGGGCATTCTGTCATTATGCACTCCTCCCTAAAAAACATCTAAATAGGCATAAAAGTGTTCATTTTCTTTGGTATAAATGAGTCAAAAACTTGTGGTACCTTTCACATATCTTAGCACATGAATGAAAAAGTTAAGGTTAGACTATCTAGGATCTTGCATATATCTTGATAAGAGAGAAGTAACAAATTGTAGGTCTAGTCTTGTGTGATAAAGAAATATTAGTACTCAAATCATGCTTTTATTTAAGGTTACATGTACACGTGTTCTATTATTCTTATTTTCTACTTTTATATTTTGAAGTGCTATTTAGTGCTATTTTCTTTTCTCATTTTATATTTTTCTAGAATGGAAGGTTTGATGAAACTTAATTCCCTTCTTGTCTTGATTAACTTATATGTCAAGAAACTATCTTAGAGATTCTAAATATTTTATTTTAAATTCACCCTTCATATTTGAATTAAAGTTTTCTATCATATCATTATAAGTAGCCCTCAATGCAAGATCATCTACATAAAGTGAGATAATGATGAAGTCCTTCTTATCATGCTTATAGTATAATGTGGGTTCAATATCATCATTAATCCTATGGAACCATGATCTATGATATTATCTTAATCCATATAATGCTTTATTCAATTTACATTTTTTTCCTTTAACGGTAGATACTTTTAGTTAATCAACATATACTTCTTCATTCATGCTTCCATTTAGAAATGCTATGTTTACATCCATTTGATAGAGTTTAAGACTGTGATGGACTATAATGGAAAGAATAATTTTAATTATTTCAAATCTTACTACTAGTGAAAAAATCTCCTCAAAGTCAATCTATTTCTTTTGTTTGAAACCTCTTGCCACTAGTCTTACCTTACGTTTCAATATTTCTTCTTTTTCATTGAATTTAGTTTTGTACAACCACTTGCAATCAATCACATGTTTTTTCTTTTGGTTTATCAATTACTTCCCATGTCTTGTTTATCATAATGGGTTTATATTCTCTATCCATGACTACCTTCTAAGTTTTGGTCTTTAAGGCTTCTTCAATGCTATTTAGTTCTTCTGTAAGAGCTGAATATGCTATATTTGTAATGACATGTGATGTAGTTGTTATTCTTTCAAAATTTATGTCCAACATGTTATTCGTAGTTGCTTGCATCAATATTATATTAAATTTAAAACAAATTTTAGAAAATAAAAAAGACACAGAGTTACCTTATGGAAAACCTTCAAGGTAATAAAATCAAGCAAAAAATTAGCTCTTGGACTGTTAGTAGCATGGCTTTAGAAGATTGAAGCTTAAGGAGAATTTACAAATGAAGGAAGATGATTCTTAAGCTTATTCTTTGAAAATGAATGTGGTGTTTTGGATGCTCCCTTTGAGCTCCTTATATACTATCATAGAAACCACAATTAAAAAGGGATAAGGTAGCTTATTTTGGTAGGGATAGGTACAAGACCAATTATAACATAAACACAAATAAAAATATAATAAGATAGGGTAGAAATATTTGGAGAAAATCAAGGCAGATTTTGCTTCATCCATCCTTACAATTCTCCCTCTTGAATGTAAATTTGCTTTAAAGAATAATCTAAACTATTTTTAGGAAATCAGGTTAGAAGAAGATCAAATGCTGATCAACACTAGAGAAACGTTTCAGTAGGAGTTGACTTGGTGAGTACATCTGCAGGATTTTCTTCAATAGATATTTTATGCACAAGAATTCTTTGTTTTTCAATTTTCTTTCATATATAGTGAGACTATATTTCAATGTGCTTTATTTAGGCATGAAAGGTTGGCTTCTTGGATATGCTTATGACATTTTGACTATCATAGCCAATATCAATCAGAGTCTAAGTAATGCCAAGTTTAGCTATTATCCTTTGGACCCATATAGCCTCTCTAAAAGTCAAGTTTGCAACAACATATTCAACTTTAGTCGTAGGCTGAGCAACACAAGATTGTTTCTTACTTTTCAAAGAAATACCACCACTAAAAAGATTAAACACATATCCACTAGTAGATTTTCTACTATCAATATCACCACCCAAATTTGCATTAAGGAAGCCACGAAGTACATTGGAATCATTTTCATAATAGATCCCATTATTTGAAGTACCACAAAGATATTAGAAGACTCACTTCACTACAATCTAGTGTTGTTTCCTTGGATTAGACATATACCTACTAAGTTTTCCAACAATGTAAGCAATATTAGGTCTAGTAGAGACAATTGCATATATTAAACTACCGATAACACTAGCATATGGAATTTTAACTATCACCTCTTTTTCTTCACTTGTCTTTGGGCATTGTTCAACTGAAAATTTAGTACCAATTTCATAGGGTGTAGTCACAAGTTGCAATCATGCATATTAAATCTTTTAAAAATATTTTCAACATATGTAGACTATCCAAACCAAAGCTTTTTATTATCCCTATCTCTTTTAATTTCCATGCCCAAAATTTTTTGTGTAGCACCAAGATCCTTTATCTTAAATTGAGAAAATAGATGAAGTTTTAACTCCTTAATATCATGTATGTTATTACCTACTATTAACATGTCATCAATATATAGCAGCAAGATAACATATTTGTCACTTGTATTTTTAACATACATATAGGATTCTTAAACACTTTTAATGAAGCCAAGATTTATCATGTGTTCATTAAATTTTTTATTCCACATCCTTGGTGGTTGTTTGAGCTTATATAGTGATTTTAATAACAAACACACCATATGCTCTTTTCCTTTAATTTCATATTCTTTAGGTTGAAGCATATATATTTCTTCTACAAGATCACCATTGAGGAATGCTATTTTTGCATCCATTTGTTCAAGTTCAAGATCATAAACAACTGTGATAGTCAACAATGATCTTGTGCATGTTAATTTTACTACTGGAGTTTCATCATAATCAATCCCCTTGCTTTGAGAAAATCCATTAGCTACAAGCCATGCTTTGTATTGATTCCTAGATTTTATTCTGTACATCCATCTATTTCGAATGGGTTTTCTCTCTAATGAAAGCTCAGTTAATTTCCAAGTTTTATTTTTGTGAATTGATAACATTTTAGCATTCATTGCCTATTTCCACTTTGCATTTTGCATAGATTAACATGCCTTATCATATGTTGATGGCTCATTATTTTCAATAAACAAGACATATTCTTCTAGATGTGAGGGTAATTTTCTTATACGTGTTGAACATCTTAATAGCTCATCTTCACTAAAAGTATTTTCTTCCTCTTCATGTTGTTCCTCCTCATTTACCATGCTATCACCATCCTATTTTCTAGGAGCAATATTCCTAGCTAAGGGAGGATGACCCTCAAAAATTTCATTATTAATTTCAAAAGGCACATATATAGGAGTTACATCATTTAAAGGAGTTTCAGTATAAGAAGATTCCTCCTTCATAGATCCACATTTTTATCTAAAGATAACATTTCACCTATAAATAACCCTTTTTGTTTGTGGGTTATACAACTTATAAGCTTTGAAACCATGTCCATAGCCAATAAAAATACATTTAACAAATTTAGAGTCTAGTTTGGACTTATCAAATTTTGAAACATGTACATAGGCTTCACAACCAAAAATCTCCAAATAGTATAAATTAATGGACCTACCACTCCAAACTTCCTTTGGAACTTTTGCATTAAGAGCTAATGAAGGAGATCTATTGATAAGATAACATGCAGGTATTATTTCTTCATCACAAAAATGCTCATCAAGATTAGATTCACTAAGAATACATCTAGCACATTCCATCAATGTTCAATTGAAGTGCTCTGCTACTCCAATTTTTTACAAGAGTCCCTGGAATAGTCTTTTTCCTTTGAATGCCTTGTTCTTTACAAAAAACATTAAATTAATTTGAGAAAAACTCACCACAATTATCAGTTTTTAGAATTTTGATTTTCTTTCCTAAATAATTCTCAACAAGAGCTTTGAATTTTATGAATTTTCCAAATACTTCAAACTTATGTATTAATAAATAAATCTAGATCTTTCTAGAATAATCATCAATAAAAAAACATAATACATGGCACCTCCAAGAGAACTAGTTTTATTATCTTTAATTGGTTCACATATATCACTATGTATTACTTCTAATATTTGAAGAGATTTAGCATTACTTCTTTGAAAACTATGATGCCTCTATTTACCATGTAGACAATGATGACAAAAATCCAAGGAATTTTTTGAAAACTTAAGTTTACCTTACCTGTAATATTTCTTAAGTTCTTTTTCACCAAGATATCACATTATTTTATGCCACAAATCAATACTTAAATTTAAATCAACAATTACAAATGCATTTAATTTCTGCTTTAATGTCTTAGCTTCTAATTTATACAACTTGCCTCTTTTAATTCCAAAAGCCACAAGAGATGAACCATGGACTATTGAAAATTTTCTACCTCCAAAGATAACAATTAGTCTTGCATCATCTAGTTGACTTACAAACACAATAGTTTTAGTAAGTGTTGGAACATGAGATACATTGGGAATCAATTTAACTACTCCATGTTTAAATTGAATCTTTACCTTTTCATAACCTATAACTTTGCATAAACCATCATTACTCAATCTTATTATTTCGAGATTAGATAATGTATACTCATTGAACCAATCAATATGAGGAGTGTAGTGATGAGATGCACCTAAGTCCACATACCATGAATATGTATCAACATTATTAAAAGATGAGACAACATACAAATCTTCCTCTTGAGCAAGAGGGGCTTGATCACTTTTTGGTACATTACTCTCTTTGCCCTTTTTCAAAGAGGCTTTACAATCTTTCTTTACATGACCAAATTTACCACAATTCCAACATTTAGGTGGCTTCTTTACAAATTTTTAAGGCTTATTCTTAAATTGAGGTTTCTTAAAACACTTTGGCTTTACATCATTTTTGATAGATAATACATCATTTTTAGGAGTAGGACTTTTCCTTCCTGCTTCCTCAGATAGCAACTAGTCAACAATATTATCAAAAATAAAGCTGGTAGATCTATTACTTACAGCTATCACAAATGTCTCCCATGAATCTAGAAGTGTGCTGAGAAGTGTGATGCATTGATCTTCCTCATCCATTTTCACCCCCTAGATTGCAATTGATGGACCAGTGTATTAAATACATTCAAATATTTTGTAATGGCAATACCTTCAACCATTTTACATCATACAATCATTTGTTCAACAACTTATTGATTAGGGAATTTTTTTTATACAAAGTTTGCAATTTATCACATAAATATTTAGTAGAAGAAACATTGGAAGCATTAAGCAATACTAAATCTAAAAGGCATAAATGAATTATACTTATTTCCTTCAGGTTTAATTTTCCCACACTATATCAGACATCTTATTTAGCTTTACTCCTAAAATTACATTGTGTTGGTTCTTTTCAATGAGGAGAGCCTCCATCTTGATCTTCCATAATTCATAGTTGGACTTTTTAAACTTTTTAATTCCAATTTTGGACAAAGAGTTGGCCATCATTTTTCCTTGAAATTACTTGACAAAATAATAGTGGTGTGTGAAACCTAGCTCTAATACCAATTGTTATTTCAATCACTTGTACCAATATTATATTAAATTAAAAAAGTGAAAAATAAAAAATACATATAGTTACCTCGATGAAAACCATGAAGGTGAAAACCCCCCAGCAAATAATCGGCTCTTAGATGTTAGCAACACAACTTTAGAAGATTGAAGCTTAAGGAGAATTTAGAAAGAAAGGGAGATGATTCTCAAGCTTATGCTTTGAAAATAATGTGGTGCTTTGGATGCTCCCTTTGAGCTCCTTATATATTATCATGGAACCCAAAATTAAAAAGGAATAAGGTAGTTTATTTTGGTAGGGATAAGTATGGGACCAATTATAACATAGACACAAATAAAAATATAATAAGGTAGGGTAGAAATATCTAGAAAAAATCAAGGCAAATTTGCCTTCATCCACCATTACACAACATTTGGGTTTGAGAATGAGTTCATTAAATCCATGATTTTAAATTATATTGATCTATAGATTTTTGATTGCTTGGCTAGAAATTTGTTTTTTTAAAAGTTTATCTTCAATAAAAATCACATCTCTTGATGAATATGACTTGTTATCTTTGGATCATAGCATTTTTAGGTTGAAGTTGTTGAATCCTAATTAAGAAATATGCATTTTCTTCCTTTGTCCTATAATTTGTTTATAAGTTTCTTTGGAGTTTTGACATAGTAATGGCATCGAAATATCTTCATATAAGAAATGTTAGGAATGCTATCATAAATTAATTTATATGGGGATCTATCTTTATTTCTAGTAAAAATTACTCTAATTATAATATATGTGTCCATGGTTATGGTCATACTCTAATATGCATTTAGGAGGTATTCATTTTTGGTTTTTCTTTTAGCCACACCATTAGACTAAAGGCTGTAGGCATAATTAGTTTGATGAAAAATTCTTGTTAATAAGTTCTCCTTCTCTACTTGATCTTATGGTTTTGATGGCATGATTCATGATGTTTTGCATTAAGTTGTAGAAATTTGTGAATTTTTTATCTATTGATCCTAAACCCTAATACAAAATAAGGAGGGTTAGCATCAAGTTGATAGTAGGTTATTACACCATGTTAAATGTTGTGAATGAGTTATTTTTCAAATTTTCCACATTCTAGGGTATTTTCCAGAGGTGATGCATAGCATGGCCTAGTTACTATGAAAGATGGGAAAGGTTCAAATTTCATATAAACAACAATAAAGTTCTTTATAGAGGCAAATGATTAAAAAGAACTCATGCACCTTACCTGATTTGGTTGGGACAAGACTAGAATGATGATGATTATATTTGGTTCCTAAGTTTTAGGTCCAAGTATATCTGGTATAGTCATCTACAATCACTATAAAGTAGTTTTCTTATTCGATTGAAATTATAGGCATAAGACCAACCAAACAAAGATGAAGAATTTCAAGAGACTTTTACCTTCTTTGCATTAGAGTTGTGGGAAGAAACTTGATTTGTTTATCTTAAATGCATATTTCACATTTTTATTTGTGAATTTCTTTTCTTTTAAAATCAATTTCCTTCTTTACTTTTTCCATTTTTTCAAAGTTGGAGAAGGAGGTGTGTCCTACTCTCTTGTATCATAATTTTTCTTCTTCCTCTAGATTTGAATTTTTTGTATGTCTTGAATTTAACATTTTCTTAATTTCTAAAGTTGCTCCTTGATTGTTTATTTTTTGAGGATAGAAAATTTTTAGTTTTTATTACTACTTCAATTTTTTTATTGAATTTTTTTAAAAAAAAATTAGAAAGAGTTTTCTTCTTCTTTTGACAAGAAACCCTTCAATAAGAAGTGGAAACTCATGATGGTACTTTTAAACAAGGATAGTGCCTAATCCTTTTCTTACTCAAGAGGGGAAGTTTTGCATGACTGGTTGTAAAGATAAGAACCTAAAAAGGCATCCCCAAAACCATTTAGATTTTTTTTATTAGACTCTTTCCTTATTGAGCTATTATACTTTGAATTTTGTAATATTAATATTCATTTTTGGAGTCTAATATCCCTATCCTATAAAGTTATAATTCGAATATATATCTTAGGAAAAAATGTTATTATGAAAAATTTCAATTCCAACAACCCCCTACTTCTTCCCCCTCCTTTTCTATCCCTATGTCTCTCTTATTTCTTTTACTAAGAGGTGGCTCAAGTCATAGCCAGTTCTAGTAATATTTGAAGCATTGTTATATGTCTTGTAGTTTACTTATAGTCAAATTGTTTTAAATTCCAACATCATTATTTCTATTTCTTATATAACTATAAATTCTAGTGTACTTTAGAAGAGGAAATTTAAGATTTTCCTTTACAAATTAAAAAAATATCCCATGTTTAATTTATAACTTTGACTTTTAATTTGTTTGTCAACAAACTAATGCATACAAGTTGAATTATCATCTCATTGCATAACATTTTCACATAATAATTATCAATGTATCAAAAAGATCTCAAGGTCAATGATTTTCCTTGTTCTTTCCCATGGTTTGGGGACCATGAAATAGTTTAAGTTGTTCATTAGTATTACTTAACTATTTGGAAAGTCACTCTAACTTAGTAATTATAAGGAATAATAGGGCTTCATCTTATTTTATCATCTTTGTTCCTTTCATTATTTCTTCATTGATGGAACTACATGGGACTTGATTTTGCGATGATTGCAAATATGTAGGATAATTTGGATTAGCTAGTTTGAGTGTGGCTCCATGTTAAACCTTGTACCAAGTCATGAAGGGGCTAGGGATGATGCATCCTCTAAAGATACATTGCCATTTCTCACCAATGATGTCTATAGGATTTTTTGCTTGCTTAATTACTTATCCTCATTTGGATTCATATATGTTATCCTAGAGGCATATACATAACTTATGATGACTCAATTACATTGCATGTTCCTTTCTTGATGAAAAAGTAGATGTGTGGCTTGCTTGGAGGTGTAGCCCCTAAGTTTTCCATCTCAAATCCATTAGATCTAAGAGAATTCCTTAGGATGCTAGATAACATCAAGTTAATGTCATTATAAATAGTATTTGAGCATTCTTCGAAGTATTATAATGATTACATTCTCCTTGTTTATTATATTTTAAGTTTGTCTTTTGAGGTTTCCATTCTATGATCCTTTTAGTTGATTATTTTATTTGATATTGGATCATAAGGATTTTGCCTCTTTATATCTACCATGGATTTCCCTTTTGGTAAGGCTCTTATGATATTGCTTATGTGAAGCCATATCTTTGTGCTTGCAACTGTCACTATATTATATATCAATCAATAGATATGATTGTGTTCATGCCACACCATAATAATTTGAAAAGGTTTACCTATTTAGTTTAATGGATGTGATTAATTCTTTGATACTGTCAAATGCATTTCAATAGATTAGCTCTACTATTCTTACTTACATCATAGTGATGTATCATTATTGCTACTAATATTATAGTGATTATTATTGCTATCTTTTTTGTTATATTTTTACATAAGTTAATGCAATTTTCTTGCGAGGATATTTTGTTAATGTTTTGTATCTTTTCTTTTACTTCTAATGGAGCTTAATCATGGATCTACTATATATGTTATGATTAAATGTTGAGATTGAATTGCCTTAGGAATTGTTTCTTTCTATTAGTTATCATGCCTTTACAAGTATTTAGCTATGTCTATTTTATTCCTTATGCACATTCAATTATGTATATTCAATCTTTATTATGTACATTTCTGCTTTATTATGCGCATCTAATTATGCATCTTTTTTATTTTATTATGCAAATGTGGTCATATAATATTCTATTCATTGAGTAATTTTGGATCCTAGACCATATCCCTTGTTACTTTTTGTCATTAGACTAGGATTTGGAGTTCATTTTTAATTATAATTAAATATTGTATAAATCATATTTGTTAAGGAAGTACCTTAGGATGATGTCGTACCTAGAATTTGACCTTAGCAATGTGTCTATGGTGTTCAAAAACATAGATTTTGATCCTTGGTTCACTAAAATTGGAGTTATGAATCTTAAGATATAACATTTTCTAGTTTGGTGAAATATTGTAAATGTTATAGCATTTGAATTTGGCGACTATGATAATTCATGCTTGGATGAAATTTCAGCATACAACTTAGTAGGGTACTTAATGAGAATTCTGCAGGTTCAAATAGAATTTGATTTGGAGTTCCAATGTGCATGTTATAAGTGTTAAAATTTGAGAGTATTAGTAGGAAGAGGAAATGAGGAAATTAACTTATAAAAAAGCTTATAGAAAAAATTAATTAAAAATCATTTTTTTTAAAAAAAGTAAAGCAATGAAAGCATGTGAATATGGGAAAAAATGGGTTGAAAAGTAAATGTAAGAAAATATGTTATGTATATAACATAACATATATATGTTATGCTTCTTTCTTATATTTATTGCTTTGTCTCTCTTTTCCTATCTCACTTTCCTATGAATTGGGTTTTCTATTTTCTAAAACAAAAATCATTTTTTGTCTTATTTCTTCCTTTTCTAACCATTTTTCACCAATTTTTCTTCCATTTGAAGCTTGTTTCTTCTATTTATAAATACATACCAATGCCAAGTATCGTGGTACATGCAAATCTTTCACTTATAAATAGATTGTGGCCTTTATTAAGTTTGGTTGTAGTTCACAAAGGATTTTTGGGTATAATAGTTCAAAGAAAAGTAAAAGGCTAAATTTGGACATCTTTGTCAGTTAGAAAGATTATTTTAATTTCCTTTTCATATGATTGCCCTATTTTGCTATAGATTTTGTGCGCTTCTTTCTACTTTCTGGGTTTTCACGGCTTCCACAATTTTAATTACTATGTTATGGTTCTACTGAATTTTTGCCATTTTAAGCTTGTCTTTGTATAAAAATTAGTATTTTTGTCCTCTCCTAATCATATTCTTTCATTTGGATGAATTTTTGGAATTATGGAACCCTTGCCAACCTTCTAGGAATATTCAATGAATATTTTGGATATACTCATGGCATAAGCATAATTTTGGTAAGAATTTTGAGGAATTTTAGCTATATGAATTTTTGGATATTTTGGAGAATTAGCTATATTTTTGTGATTTTGCAAGGATTTTGGTAGAATTTTGGCTTTTATTGATCTTTTGCCATTTTGGGAAAGCTTTTGGATTTTTGGAATAAAATAATAATATTTGTGAAACTAATTTTACTTAATTTGTAGTGGGAGTTGTGAATTTTTTAGATGCCCCCATTTGCATGCAATAATAGTGTTTCTTAGTGGGATTTATCCCATGGGAACAAGAATTGTTGGATGGATTTCCTGCCCTAGATTTTGATATGTAGGTTCATGTGAAGCTATAGATTTAGCCAAGACCATGGTATTGAGAAGTTGAGTCTAGTGGTGTGTGATGAGGCATAGTTAAGACCTATCCTTCTAATGATACATGTGCCTCGACCATTGAGGATGTTAGTAGTGATGATATTACCAAGACCTGACCATAAGTGACTTATTTAGGATCACAAGGCTAATCTAATGATAGTAGTGAGGTTATTCCAAGAGCTGTTAGTGAGCCTCTTTGGTAGTGAGGATAATCAATACCTAGCCTTTGGAGAAACCTGGTTAAAATATACATTCTTTGGATTTTGGTAGAAAAATTTGTGATATCTTTGAACACTAAGGATTAAATAATTAAAATATGTATTTGCTTCGAATACTTGGATTTTATTTAAACTTCACAAAAATTTGTGGCATTTCTGGATATTATAACATTTTTGAATATTTTACCCTAAAGCCTTTATTAAGACCATATTCTAAGACCTTTGGCCTATAACTTTTATGCTCCATGAAGAGGGTAATACAATAACCTTTCTTATTTGAGGGGTTCTTAGTCCTCCTACATTTTGATGTAGAGCACCTCAAGTAACTATGGAAATATTGAAAGAGGAACACAAGAAGAATGATGGATCAATTCTATATAAGATGGACCTTTTGAACTAGGAAAATAATTTCTATATATTTTGTATTTTGTAAAATAGAAGTCTTGTACACTTTTGGGGCTACTTGAGCCATGTACCTAATTTTGTAAATAAATAATAAGTATGTTAAATGTGAAATTGTCGTTTATGCCATTTGGACTATGAGATTGCAAGAAATATTTTTCATTTCAATGTATGCTATATGTTCAGGAATGTTTAATAGATCAATATTCTATTTAATTATTATGTTTAATTTTGATAATTAATTCATAAAATTTAAACTTAAATAACTTCAATTTTAGATGTCTGATTGAGGCAAAATAAGTATCATTGGAATTATTATTTTGTATACTATTTTATGATGTAATTAGTGAAATTTCTCAATATCTATGTTTTGTGACTAGAGAAATCTCTATTTTTTCACTATTTAAATTTTATTTACTTATGTATACAAGTAATCTAAAATTTTGTTGCATTGTATTGCTTTGCTATATTTATTCTTAAAATTGGATTTTTTAAAACTTATGGCTTTCTTTTGAATTAGTAGATCAATGTTAAATCCAAATCCTTGGGGTTTTCTAGCACCTCTATTAGTTATTTATGGGATATTTTATAGATAATTAATAGGGGTGTTACAGTTCATTAGGCTTTCCTCTATTATAATTTCTTTTGTGGTTGGACAAGCATTAGACAGTCATCAATGTGGTTGGTGGAAGTTCTATTTATAATATATAAAATATTGTTCAACAAGCTTTCTATCCTTGGTCTTTAGTTGTTCATTTGGAATAAATTGAATTTAGTATCCACTTTAGTTTCCTCCTAGATAACTTGTGATGAGATGGCTACATTTTTTTGTGTAAGATTTGAGATCCTTAGACCTCCACTTCTTCCATTCAAACATGAAATGTGGATTTGTTATTTCTAGATCATAACTTTACCCACACCTTTCAATGGAGGGCCATTAAACATATGCTCATAATAAGCCTCAATCTATGTGGACAAAGACCATGGATAGTAGACTCATTTACATTCACACATATGTTTCTCTATTTGTATATATATGTCCTTTTTTTTTAGTTATCTTCTGATTCTCTCATATGTATTGCCTGTTTTTTTTTTTTTTTTGGCTCTCACTCATGTTTTTCTTAGCTTTCAAAGCTTGGATATGATTCCATGTAACTCTTCAACTTATTGCGAGATTGGCTTTGTTGAAGAATCTTATGAATTTGTGTGCTTCTTACTTACTTAATTCCTAAAGTGATCTTAATTTTAATGCCCTCTTGTACTTTGAGTTCAGTTGCCCTTGATGTGATTCGTTTGATCTTGGTATTTTTCTTGGAGAAAGGATATGCATAACACTAGGCCTTGTGGTTTCACCTTTTTAGATTGTGGCATTTTCCTTGAGGTATTTTGTTCTTAAGTTGGTGCTTCTAAGATCTTAGTGAGGCATGTCATTCTTAATGTTAATATATCTTAGGATCTTTCCTCTTTTGATAAGTGCTTTATATTGTAGTAAGAATCATCATAATTGAACTCACAACCTTGCACAAAATGAGCAAGACATTTCATAGCCACTAAATGATTTGAATATGTATCATCAAAATCAAATGAGGACTTCTAAATCATTAGAAAACTAACAATCTAATTCATGTTTTTGTTAATTACAAATTAAATTTAAGAAATTAGATTACATGGAATAGCAATTAGAGTGGAATGATACAACATTAGCAAAATGACATGAACATTAATGTAATATTGTTAATGCTACATAAGGCAAAAGCATTAAGAAAGAAATGATCATAGGGATCAATAGAAAAGAGAAACATATAGTAGCCTAAACTAAACCTAAAGATAGAAAATGAACTCCATTCCTTGATCAAGAAAGATAGAAGTTAACATGTAAAATACTCTTACAAAGTTAAATGAATAGCAAGATTCAAAAGTAATAAAATAAGAAATAACCAAAAAGGAACCTAGAAGAGAGTAGTACTAGTCTCAAATACATGTTTAGAAGATTAGAGATAACTAATGAGGAGTTGTGCTATCCTGGTCCTCTTTGATGTGTATACCTAATGAAGATCTCAATTAGAAAACAAAAGCTATTGAAGGTGTAGATCTAGTAGAAGAAGGATACATATTGAATCTAATCTCAGGTGAACTTGTATTCAAAATAATCATCATGTATCAAGAGGATAGCACAATGAAAATATAATGTATATCAGAGAAAATAGAAATTAGGACCTCTGAGATTCCTGCAAAGCACTTAGAAGCTATGACTACTTCAGTCAAGTTTTTTGGATCTCAAGAGCACAATCTCTTTAAATTGTCTTTAAAAGTCATTAGAATTCTAGAATTTTCAACTCCTTTTTGATCAAAGGTTTTTCCATTTTTATAGGCTAGAAATGCTTTGCAAGCTACCAAAGAATGATGCATTGGGATCCATAGAAACTTCAAGAAGCTTCTAAATAGACAAAATAATATGTGACATTAAAGCTAACATCAAAATGTGATTGATGTAAGAAATAACATTGGATGTCAAAAGATAAAATGATGTGAAAAGTGATGACATTGGGGCAAAGAGAAACTTTTGAAGCTACGAAGTTAGAATTGATGTGAAAAGTGATGTCACACATAGAAACTAATGTCAGAGTGTGAGTGAGTAGAAATAATGCCAAAGGTGATGTAGGACATCAAAACTAGAGCCTTTAGCTAAACACGTGCTACTAAAGATGCTAAGTGTATCCAAGATGATGACTTATAGCTAAAAAAGTCAAGGTCAGTGCTTTATTTTTGAGTTCAAATCCTCTTATTTGTAGATTTGGATATGTATACTTTGAGAGCTTTCCCTCTTGCTATTGAGGTATATTACTATATATTTTAATCTCCTCCTTGCAATTGTGGGATGAGGTTATACATTTCCTCTCGTTATCTTCTTTTGAACTTATGGGACCTCTTATCTTGATGAGATCAAGTGTCTATGATTAGATTCCTTTGACGATCATGGTTCTTTGAAATTTTGAAAGTGTTCTAATTCATCTTCACTAGTGGGCTTGATGCTCATTTACATGGGTATATTCTAGTTGTTGAATGTGCTCTTGTATGGATGATCTCTATGCACGTGATTGAAGTCTTGCCCTTCGTAGCATTTTCAAATTAATATATATCTCTATTTTTTGAGTATGCTTATTGGATGTATTATATAGCTTGTGTGTTGCATGTGATCTTTGGTAACTTTTTTGTTTCCATGCTATTGTCTCAATCTTGCAAGTAACACAAATTCAGAAATGTTGAAATAGTGGAGACCTCAAGTATTTCTATGAGCACTATGTCCTAAAGGAAGATAAGTTCTCTTCATACCATAATGAGTTGATTATATGGTCTCAAATCTAGGGCATTAGGATGTGTATTTATTAGTGCTATTATTGTATTAGAACAACCTGGCACATTCTAATTTGTTTGTCTCTTAGTGCTTTGGGTATACACTTACAAAGAACTATTGCCAATTCTAAATCCCTTCAAATTTTTGGGTGAGCAAAAGGCATGTAGTAGTATCCTTGGCCTTTCTAGATACTAATGGTCCTGAAGTGGCTAATGCCTTGAGGTCCCATTCTAATAGATAATGCACCTTCTAATAGTGCACTAACATCACTCTTTTAATTGTGTTTTCATTTATGTTCCACTGGTTCTGGTGGCAAATTTCAATGGTATTATTATTTTAGTTAGCATAGATAGGTTTTTAGTTGAGGATTGTGTATCTTTTATCCTATTCATGATGGCCTAAAACCTTAGCCTTAGGATGGGCTTGGATAATATCTTCTCAAACGTATTAAGCCTAGGTAGTTTTCCCTATTGATGTGAGCAACAACTATCAAATAGTGTTATGGTTTCATATACATTATATCACATTTATGGGATAATATTGTTATTGGTAGAGAAAGAGTTTCCCATTATTGGTTCTTCCATTATTGGTTCTTTTATTTCCCTTATAGGCCTTTTTCTATGAACAAATTCTTTTATAGACAGTTTCCCTTATTTTGTTAAAGTTGGTCTCTGTACTGTAAGATGATATCCATAAGAGCTTCTTGGCATGTTATAAAAGGTTGCAGCATGTTATTGGCTCTGCTGTTCAGATAACTCGGTGGTACGCTTTCATAGGTGATGGTTACATGATTCGATGTGGTATTGTCTAATCTAAGACTCTCCTTTTGAGGATCTCATGTTCTAGCATTTATCAATTCCATACTTGAACAATGTGAGAGTACTAGGACAGCGAACAATTGTCAATTTTGTTATTCTTCGCCAGTACATGAAAATTACAGAAACCACTTTGCCCTGTATCTTGTGAACAGTGTTAACGCCAACATCGTTCATGAGGCATTATTCCATGGACCATATCCCTCTATCAGGGTACCGTGAAACTTAACTGGGCGTTGACAACAATCAGTCCGAAAACTGTGTTACAATCAAATTTAGATTACTGCCGTTTTCAAACCACTCCCATCCTAGGAAGAAGCAACATATGTCCAAAAGTACTTTCTGCGACTGCTCCGTCAGTATTTCTACTCCCGAAGCCACATTATCTTCTTCCACGAAGCTCGAGGACACACCCGTACCATTCTTTTTCTTGTTCTGATCCCTTTTAGAGGAACTACTACCATTTTCCAGTTTCTGGGTTTCCAGTATCTTCTCCATTTTCTCTGTAACTTTTCTGAGAGCATCTTCTTTGCTTCTTTGTCTTTGGCCTCCTAGATCACATTGCTGACGAAGTTAATAGTGATTGGAGGCAAAAAAAAGTCCTTTGATCAGATCTTACACCACCTGCATTTCCTCCGCACGAAGTTCCTTTAGTTTGTTCTTCATGAACTTGATGGAATCCTTGGCTACCATGGCTCTCATGGGTTTCATTTTGAGCTTCTTTACGGGTTAAGCCCTTAACAACCTCCAGAGACTCTGCAGTCAGAAGTAACATGACCTTTCTAGCTCTGTCAATGTTTCTGGGAAGAAAATTATGGATTGCAGTGGAGTCCAGAACGTTATCTATGAAGATAAAGACTTGATGATCGTGCATAACTTGGTGCAGAGCCTGTTGTCCCGAACTATGCATCTCAAACTCCATTTCTTGGCCAGAACTATGCATCTCAAACTCCATTTCTTGGCCAGTGAGGTCTTTGATGACGGACTTTTGGAGAGACGCAATGTCCGGAGTGACATTTCTTTGCTTGCACAGACATATTCTGAAAAACTAGAATTTCTCCATGTTGATTCCTGAGTACAACGTATGTGCAAGCATGGTCTTTCCCATTCCCGCTTCTTCATACAAAACTACCGCGATAGCTGGTGTGTGACTACCTAGGTCCAAAAAATCCACCACTTCCAGAAATTGATCGTCAATCCCCACTGATACACAACACCCAGTTTGAAATAAGGTTTAAGGATCAAAAATGGTACAAATTTATGGGATTAAGCAAGCAGCCATAATATCTAGGAGTAGGAGCCACCGAGAAAGGAAAGTATTCAAGATTAATTATCAACAGTATCTGAAGATATTAATGTATCATGAATATGCAATTGAGAATTTTTCTTGCTTCTTGTTTTAAAATTAAAAAAAAAATAAAAATAAAAAACTGCTTTCTCCTTTTACTAAAATTTATGATTTTATAAATACTTGGAGTTTCTTTAGTTTTTTTTCTTGATAGGTGGCAAGACAATGAGGCTAAATTGTAAGGCATATTTGAAACATCAATTGGAAGATTTGAAATATTAGTTGAAGATAAAGCACATCTCCAACTTGCATCCATAAAGACACATAGCACCCATACTTCACTTCCAAAGACACATGGTACCCATGCTACAATTCCTAAGAAAACAAATAAGGAGGAGGACAAGAAAGTAAGAGCTCTAAAAGCTCGTACACATGGATGAAGAAGGGAGGGAGAAGAAGGGAGGGAGAGAAGATTAAGTATAAAAAAAAAAAGGTCTTTTGGCTTTTCTCTTTTGCTTTTCATATATTGTTTTCTCTTTCCTTCTCCCTTTTTTTCTCCTGTCCCATCCCAACATCCCCTCATCCTATACCCCTTTTCCTTTTCAATATTAGTGTTGTTGTTGCTATGTGCAACTCACTGCTGGATATTAGTATTGTTACCTACAATTCGTCATTGTTGGATGCTTTTTTTTGTTGTTGCTATTAGTCATTACAAGATAGTGTTGTTGTCTGCAAGCTTTTGATGCTATTTATTGTAGTTGCTATATACTACTACCATTGCTACTTGTAGCCATTAATGAATCTACTAAGTTCTCTCTAATAAAAAACTCTCTCTTTTTATTAAAATTTATTATTTTACTCTAAGTTTCTTTTATTTTGCTTCATAGGTGGCATGCATGGAAGAAAATAAGGAGATTTGGAGGATCTCCACTCCACCACACTTGGTAAAGGAGATCATACATGGCAATTAAGTGGGTGAACACATGGATAGTTACTCTTTCTCTGAAAAAGGAAGAGAGGTAGGAGAGGGAGAACAAAGCCTTATAAAAAGCCTTCTTAGAAAGAAAGGAGATTGTTAAACCCTAAATTGATTTAGTTTTTAAATAATCATCCCTGTCAAATTTATGCATTTCAATTGATTTTATTTTATATTACATATTGTTAATTATTTGATTGGTGTTTAATTAATGTCTATTTTAGTTTATCGTATTGTATTGTAGGTTATAGCTGATATAATTATAATGTGATTATAGGTAATTCTCATATTGGTTAGTTTGATTAGGCTTGCATGTTTCACTTTATTTTGACCATTGGATTTCCATTTCTTCAAACTATTGATGTCCCACTTTGAACTAGCAGTTAGCACTCTTGGCAAGGCACGTAGAGGAATCTTGCAATTTTACCGTGTATTCTCTGCTTGTTCGTGGAGCATGGAAATCGTATTTGTGGATGCGCTCTGCTGAGCAACATGACCTACAAACAGTTAAACAAAAGACTAAATTCAGCCCAACTTTCATTCATGCCCTATTTCGATGTTTGAAGTTTCAGGTTTGAATGTTTGATTGATGTTGTGCAAACTGTAAACCAACTAACAGGCCTCTTTCACTTCCGCTTCTGGGATACGCCCATCAGAATCCTTATCGCACCTGCAACACTGCAGTAACAGAGAGCAGAGATACATAAGAAAATGCAAAGATTCTCAGCATGATTGGATCCTTGTCACTTCTCAAATCCACCTCCAATCAATCCACCAAAAGCAACTGTGCAATTCTTCATCCATGACGGCACTGGACGCAACCCGAATTGGCATTGTCAGGAAATTACCCCTCCCCTGCATCTCCAAGGAAGAGTGATCACCATTGCACCTATGAATTGGCAGTGACGGTTCCTTTGTGATCGCTTCTGAGTTATGCCTAGACGCAATGAGACAGCACTGGACCTGAGCTTGGAATTCTCTTCGTGCATTTGAAATAGCTATCGTGAAAACTCTCGATTACCTACTTTGAATTCGCCATGGATCAGGGCATTATACGCAGCAACGCTTCGATGCCTCAATAGCATATCACGGAACCTTGCTTTAGCATGAACGAAGCAGTCATGCGTGCAAAGGTCGTGTAGGACCATGGCGTAGGAGAAGGCATTGGGAACGATGCTACGGTCAGGCATCTCGCAGTAAAGAAACGCTTCGACAGCATCCATGGTTTTAGAGGTGTGGCAGAGGTGCTTTCAGGCCAAGGTTGTAGATAGAAATACAATTCATAGATTCTGGCAAAACGTCAACCATGCGATGGTAGAAATGCACCGCGAGCTTTCTGCGGCCATTGTGGACGAGGACGGCGAGGATGGTCATGTACAAGTGCAAAGACGGAGATTTCAAGCACTGGACTGTTTGTAGGGATTTCATAGGTCGATGAGCGTGCATCTGGAGAATCAGTTTCAACAATGGCGAAGGCGCAGAAGACGAGGAGGCTTCCACGCGTCTGACTTGGGTCATCTCATACCTTGACTTGGACTCACATCTACACGAGTCTAAAATTTTGCCTTTTTCACCATGCATTAACATTTACTATGGACCACATTGGATCTATAATGAATCAAGTTTGGTGATTAAAATATGTAAAAGCATTGAGCATGATTTTATTAATTAATGCATACTAAATATCATCCCATGCCTCTTCATTGCTTCTGTCAAATTCCATGCCAATCCAAGACATTAAGGATGCTAGACTTGGCCGTTTGGACCAAAAATAATTGATTGGTATTAATTCTTTGATATCAAACTATTATTAAAATGATTATTTTTAAACATTATTTAGTATAAATAAGACATTCAACTTTGTATTGGAAAATTGAAGACAAAAAAGAGGAGTTGATACCCAAGCAAACCCACATCAAGTTGAACTCAATTTTCCTTGAAAATCATTAAGAGAGGATTTGTTGAGCCTTGCGGTGATTATTGGAGTCCATTATAGAGCTGTCAAGGTTGCTGCATTGTGAAGACAATAGGGTAAAATTGCAAATCAAGCAAAGTCTCCCTTGTGATCCTTGAGATCTCTATTTGTATTCTTGATTTCAGTTTGATTTAATCATTAATTTTCATCCTTGAATGTAGGATTAGAAGTTAGGATGAAAATTCATGTTTTTACTTATGAGTACAATCATAAGTGTGGAATTTGATTGGATTCAATCTTAATTGTTTTATGTCTTGATGATCTTTTTGACTTTGAACCATTCCTCCATAGATATGACTCATGTGTCAATCATAGATGAGGTGATAATTTATGCAACAAAGATAATTATTAAAATAATCTAGCACCAAATTTTTCCTAGCTCATCAATTTGGCACCATTGTTGGGGAGGTTAGTAGAGTTAATCATCATCAAAATTTCTATATGTTTTAATTTTATTTTGTAATTACATATTGATTCTTTTACTTGTTTTTCTTGCATTAAAAAATCTAAAGACAAGGAAAAATCCCAGGAATCAACTCCTCTTATCATACAACTAGCTGAAACCATTAAAAGAGCTACAATAAAGTTGTGATAGTAAGAGTTATTAAATTAGTTTGTAAAATCTTAGGAATCGTAGCCCATGAATGTGCGAACAAAGAGTGTTCTTATTAAATGAAATTAACAAAGCAACCAAAGAAACTAACATGAAATTAACCTTCTAAGAAAACTCTTAGTCTTTACAAATGTACACAAGTTAGTCAAAAAGAAAACCAAGAAGAGCTAATACAATCAAGTTCTGATTATTCTTTTCTTTTGACAAAGCAAAATTCAATAGTAGGGAAAGAACTAACATAATATAATTTTTCCATATCTGTTAATCCTCGATTTGATATTTCAACTACTACAATATCAACCATGAGTTCAACTATAGGAAAAGGGTTTCAAAATACTATCCCAATATCAACTTATGTAACCACGATTGGAGGAACTACCCAACCAATAAACACTTCAAATTTACAAACCTCACCCCTAGCCTCTATTTTTATACCATGTCCTATAGTAATTCCAATAGTAACCTCTACTTATACGATGGGATCATCTTCACATCATACACCTCCTCCATTTAGCTTAGGTTCAATTCCTCTTTCCTTTGGTAGTTTGAGTTCCAATGTTCCAATTGGCTAGACCTACCTAGGACAAACCCTTGAAGAGTTATTGAACCAAAGAACATCCATTATGCCTCAAGGCTTATAGGTTTTTCCATAGGGAAGAGATGTAGAAGTCAAAAACATTCATTTATTACCTATCTTTACAGGGATGAATGATGAGGACTCAAATACTCACATAAGACAATTTGAAATCAAATTAGCCATGTTAGCACCTCACAGTGGGGATAGAACTAAGATGATTGCCTTTAAATCAACCTTGAAGAACAAAGCTGATCTTTTACTAGAAACCTTTAGAACACAAATTAGTTCATGGGATGAATTTAAGAATGTTTTTCTACAAAGATTTCTTTCTAATGATAGGTTGTATTCATTAACGAATCAATTAATGAGTTTTATGTAATATAAGGATGAATACTATGAGAGTATCTTTGATAGATTTAGAAGATTATGTTTAAAGAATCCAAACCATGGATTTCAAGCCCATCAATTAATTCAAATCTTTGTAGATGGCTTTTATTATCTTATTATAGGCAAAATGATGACTTTTCATGTGGAGGAAATATTTTGAATGTAACACCGAAAGATGGTTAAAGGATTATAGATTCATTAGTAGATCAAAGTAAACATTGTTCAAAACCTAATGTTATGCAAGGCATGAACCAACAAATAGAAAATAGAATAATTAAATAAAAAGGTGGATGAGTTAATGTTATTGACTAGGAAACAAGCTCATGGAATTGAAAGTGAAATATGCAACATTTGTGGTAGTCCCCAACATGACCATACAACTTGCCCAACCTTGTTATATTGTAAAGAGGACATGCAAAAGTCAAAAAAGGCTTTCTAACAATATAAGAGCTAATGAGACGCGACTTACACTAGGCCGCAATATCGCGTCCCGCCGCCATATCTATAAATAAGAGGCGGCACTCCCTTCATTTCCCAATCCTGGCTAGTGTAGCGAAGCTCTGGCAGATTGATCACTCCAGAGTTAGAATTTTTCCCCATGTGCCCGCAGTAGGAGTCCTAGAGTGAACGGCTCTTTATTCGAGCAGCTTGTAACCTGAACCCAAGTTGTGTACGGCAATAAAGACGAACTTGTTTGGATAAACCTTGCAGCACGTGGTTTCATTTATTGCTTTATTTCCTGCTTTCCTAGTGCGTTCAAGTACGACTTGATTACGAGCGTCTACGGACGTGTACGGCTAGTCAAGGAATCGGCTGCTTGACGCAATGCATGAGTACGACTCAATTACGAGCATTGGATGCTTGGTAACCCAGTAGCGTATTCCAGGATTCTGCGCTTGGTAACTCCCGGGTCTAATGTGTACGGCTAGTTGAGGAATCGGCTGCTCATTGCTAGGCTAGATCGTGTGATAAGTACGACTTAGTTACGAGCACCCACGGGTGTGTACGGCTGGCTAAGGAATCGGCTGCTTATCACACGTAGGCTAAATAGGTGCCTCAGTACGACCACTTCGAGCACTTGCGTTACGTGTGGCGATCCCAGTAACGATTAGCGTTTGGTAAGCTGCAGTTGCATAGTTCAGGGTGTGTCCGGTAAGTGGGAACGGATGCTGACGCTAGTTAATTTAGACTTAGATCTTAGTTAGAGTTAGTTTAGTTTTCTCAACCCTTTCTCCTGGTAGCATAGAAGATAAGCCGAAAATACCAAAAAAATCACATACCTCAGACTTGCTTAACCATACACCGTGACACATACAAGCAAGCCTGGGAAGACAACGAATGATTAACCCCAAGTGTTTCTTGTGGCGTTAAGGCATTTAGTCTGCGGAGTTCGACTGGATCGCGCGTGCACGCTCGTATTCGTATGGTGGAGTGTAGGGGTACCTCGCCACTCATCAAGAGCCAACCAACAATGAACATTCCTCAATGACCATTTTATCCACAACAATATCCTTAAAAAAATAATTTTAAGCTGTTTAAGAATCCAACCAATGAACACTTGGATAAACTCACCCAAAGCCTTTCTTCCTTCATAGAAGGAAGTAGATAATTCATGAGTGAAACTAGAAGAAGATTTTAAGACTTAACTAAAAATGAATTACCATCTCAACTTGAACCAAATCCTACATCTCAAAGAGAGGAAAAAGAACAATTACATTCCATCACTATAAAAAGTGGAAAAACAATTGAACCTAAACCTTAAAAGAATGTGAGATTTCAAAAGGTAGGGACACAAGAAGAAGCTCAACCACAAGTATTAAATGAGGAAGATCAACCAACTAGGGAAAGAGAACAACCATTATTCTCTAGACAACCAGTCCATCTTTTAAAAATATTTAGTGAGTTGTATTTGCATATTCCTTTGGAACATGTAGTAAAAGACACACCTCTTTATGCTAAATACTGAAGGGAATTATGCACTAGGAGAAGAAAGGAGAAAATTCATAAATAGGTTTATTTGGTTGATAATATTTTGCAACTCATATAAGATAATGAAATTCCTAAATACCAAGATCTAGGAGTTCCTACCATCCTAATTAAAATACATGGATAAGTAATTAGGAATGCCCTATTGGATTTAGAAGTTAGTGTTAATATTATGCCTCTTGAAATGCCTAGATCACTTGATATAGATTATATCAAAGGAGTAAACATGAAAATATCATGGGCTAATGGATCAAAGGTTAAACCAATAGGAATAGTAGAGGACATTGATGAGTGGTGAGTTACCCCTACACTCAACCATACGAATATGAGCGTGTATGCGTGATCTGGTCGAACTCCGCAGATGGACTAGTTGTGGCACCTAGATAGTTAGCCCTAGGTCGCAGTTTGCTGTCTTCCCACCTAGACTAGTTTTGCATATGTCACGTATGGTTTAGTCTAGATGAGGTGTATGATGTGTTCTAACCTAATGCTACTCCTGAAGGCAGTGGAAAATAATGTTAACTAATTTAAGCTAGGAGGGAAAGGGTAAGAAAATCTAATCTAGCCTAAGTGCGACGAGCAACTGATTCCTTGATCAACCGTACACATCTTGGACTTCGTGCACGAATACCATTGGGACTACCAAGCGTAGCTCCGAGGTATGCCACTGGGATTACCAAGCGCAGATCCCAAATATGCCACTGGGTTACCAAGCGTAGATCCTGGATACGCCACTGGGCTACCAAGTAGTCACACTTAAATGCTCGTAATCAAGTCATACTCGTTCTACTTCTAGGAGTTCAAGGGTGAGAGACTAATCTCGATGAGTAACCGATTCCTTAACTAGCCGTACACACCCGTGGGTGCTCGTAGCCAAGTCGTACTCACACCGCACTACGAAAACAATAAATAACATTAAATAAACAAACAAATAAATAAACTAAGTGAATGCTGCAATGATGAAGTAATCTTGATCTTTATTGCCGGTCATGTGCATGTCCAAGTACCGCACACTCAAATAAAGACACCATACAATTACATTCACAACACTGCGGGCAGACACGGGAAAAAATCTAACTCTAGAGGGATCAAACTGCTAGAGCTTCGCTACTCTAAAACTAGGATGCAAATGAGGGAGAGCCACATCTTATTTATAGATATGACAGTGGACTGCGATATCGCGTATGCAATATCGTAGGGGAAGATGTGATATCGCGTACGTGATATCGCGGCCTATGTGAATCGCGTCTCATCATACCCCCACGACTGAATAAAAACTCTTCCTCAAGTTTCAAGGAGAATAAGCTTCAGTGATTACACAGTGGATAGGTATGGGATTATTAACTGGAAAAATATATGGACTAATGCTGCAGTGTGGGAAGACACAACACAGAGAAAAAATACTACAACTACAAAAATGTGGAACTCATGTAGTTCCTGGTGGCAGTGGCTCCTCCATAGGTGTCTTTCCCTTTTCTTGCACTCCAGGTCTTAGGATTTGATAGCGTTGAAGTATGGCCTGGAGTTTCTCCTCTTGTAAGGCCTTGAGTGCCTTGGCATGTGTGTAAGTTTGCACTTGTGCCATAGAGGTAGCCTAGTCAGCCTTCTCTTTTTCTTTTGCCACCCTTTTATTCTTTGTCAACAGTTTATTAAGTTGCTCGATTCTAGAAGTGTCCAGCTGGTGCTGAGCAACCTTTGGCCCTGTATTCAGAAGGTTTAATACTTCCAAAATGGCTTGAACAGAGAAATTAATAGTCACACCAAAAATTTTAAACATGGTTCCTTCTTTTTCATTGTGCCAAAATTGATACATTTCCCCTAAGTACCAAGCACCGCTTTCAGAGAGGGTATCTCCTGCTTCTGCCTATCTAGACTGTACGGTAGGAGGATCTTTTTGATGAACGCTGAATGATTGTTCCTCCTGTTCTGCATGTTGTCTGGAAAGGCCTTGTCTTCCACCTCTCTAAGATCGTTTTGTTCCACCTTGAATAGGACCCTCCTGCTGTGCACATTTCGGAGCCTGCTATGCACATTTCGGAGCCTGCTATGCACATTTCGGAGCCATCTGCAATCACACGGATCAAGCATTAGTAAGGTTGTTTAGGAAATCAAGTTATACCTTACTGCTTGCCTTAATTAAAGATCTTATGTTATAGTGTGTGATCATGCCCAAAAATTGTAATAATGGATCTTGTGACTTAGGTGGCTTCCCAATTTAATTTTCTGGTATAACTAAGGGGATGAAATTATTTTTGACACATTCTACTCTT
>MNCI01018426.1:689385-785666 GCA_015680685.1 Gnetum montanum
AAAAACTAGAAAACAAAAAGTTGTAAAATTAAAGAAAATTAAAATTATTTATTAATCCTGCTTGTCATTGAAATGGGGGGTATCCCCCATAACTAAACGGTTGAGTATGGCAAGGATTAATAAATGGAAAATAAGGATCCTTGCATATTGGAAGTATTGGGACCGGTCTATACTTATCCCCTCGGGGTTCACACACTTGATTATAATGAGCATAGTGGGGCACTTTATACGATGTAGTTCCCGGATAACGAGTTGACCCACTATGATGTTTGTGACCATTAGATGGTATGCAAGGATTTTGATGATGCCTCCCACAATTGTGTTCATTGGGCCTTGTGGTTGTTGGAGTGTAATTTGGTGGCCCTGATGAAGTTACATGAGGCGTTGCGTTCGAAGGTAAGGGTGCATCACATTGTGGACTTGTGCTGGGTTGGAAGATGTAGTAGCCTCTGAATTATGTTGTCCCTTCCTACGGCCGTGTTTAAAGAAAGGACGCCTTTGATGTTGAGGAGGCTCTTCACTGCTATTAGTAGCAGTAGCACAAGTGTTGTTCATGGGTTGCAGTGGTACAAACACCTTAGGAATAGTTGGTGGCATTATGGAAGGAGGGAAAGGATGAGAACATTGAAATTTAGGAGGAATATAAGGTGCACAAGGTGGTGGTTGTGTTGGAGGTATGGGCTGATAGTATTGTGGAGAATGGTATTGTGGTGAGATAGAGTATGGTGGCCCGAATGAAGAAACAAGATGTTGGACGTTATAAGCATTTGGATTCAGAAAATGTGAAGGGTGCCTCCAGTCTAAGGGTGGATTCCCCCATGACTGAGATTGTTGCCACTATGCTCTAACACAGTATCTCTGTACAAACTCTAGATGTAACGTGTTTCCCCAATGCTCCTGTAGATGTAACAATATTGGGCATTGGCCTTTGGGGTGATCGTACAGGCATATGTTGCATTGATACATATGATTGGCAGTTGAGTGCTTAGTCTCTTCATTCCTTCTTTCTGAATGTCTACTATTTTGTCCTGCTTCTTGGGTTGTCAAAACTCTATCTCCAATGGTGATGATAAATTCTCCACACTTTTGATTCATCCATTTCAACATCTTATTGATATTTTCCTTAGCTTCTTCTAACAATTGTTGTATTGGCAAAGATGATGTTTCCACCTTGAGATTTGTTGATCTCTCCTTGTTATGATTGTGGACCTTTGTTGAGTTAAAATCTTGGTCCCGTTGATGTTTTTCAATGCTCTCCCATGTAGCTATTTCTCCTTCTTCTTTTGCTACCCAGTTAATAAGCTCTTGGATTTGATGGGTTCGTAGGTTGTATAGTTGACCTTGGGCATACATTCCTAAGGTCTCTCTTGTTTCATTACGTAGTCCATCAATGATATGGTACATTAGCCTTTCCTCGGAAAACCCATGGCCTGGACAATTGTTTAACAATGCGTAATACCTTTCTAAGGCCATGTCCAAGGGTTCATGTTTTTCTTGTTTCCACTCTTGGATTTGTTTCCTCAAGGCTGACACTCTTGAGTAGGTTTGATATTTTTCGTTAAAGACCTCTACCATTGTTGACCAGTGTCGTATTGAATTTGGTTTTAACAATCTATACCATACTTTAGCTTGGTCAATGAGTGTCATNGCCTCCTAAAAATTTGGGAAAGTTGTTTAAATTGAGCCTGGGTAGTCGGCTCTCTTTATGATGCCTACGTGAGATTCGAACAGCCTCTTGTATTTTCGTGAAGCTTGTAGTGGCCAGTGGGGGTTCATCGTCATCAGGTAAGTTAGGCTTATGAATGTTGTGATGATGTTGTTTTTGTTCATTCTTACAGGAAACTCCCACTTCAGGTTGTATACTCCAACCTTCATCATCATATAGCTCATTGGTTCTCCAATGAATTTCCTGACTAAGTGTGGTGTTATGATCATCTTGTAGGAGAGGCATTGTTGTGTGTGAGTTTATGTGACTTTTTATAATTATTATTTTTTGAAAGATATATCGTTAAGTTCTTTACAGTGACCTTATATGATATAACTAATCTAGATAACTAGCAGCATCCTTGGAAACGGTGCCTATGATGAGTGGCGAGGTACCCCTACACTCAACCATACGAATACGAGCGTGTACGCATGATCCGGTCAAACTCTGCAGATGGACTAGTTGTGGCACCTAGATAGTTAGCCTTAGGTCAAAGTTCACTGTCTTCCCACCTAGACTAGTTTTGCATATGTCAGGTATGGTTTAGTCTAGATGAGGTGTATGATGTGTTCTAACCTAATGCTACTCCTGAAGGCAATGGAAAATAATGTTAACTAATCTAAGCTAGGAGGGAAAGGGTAAGAAAATCTAATCTAGCCTAAGTGTGATGAGCAACCGATTCCTTGATCAACTGTACACATCTTGGACTTCATGCATGACTACCACTGGGACTACCAAGCGTAGCTCCGAGGTACACCACTGGGATTCCCAAGTGCAGATCCCAAATACGCCACTAGGTTACCAAGCGTAGATCCTGGATATGCCACTGGGCTACCAAGTAGTCACACTTAAATGCTCATAATCAAGTCGTACTCATTCCACTTC
Source organism: Gnetum montanum (assembly GCA_015680685.1). Taxonomy (NCBI): domain Eukaryota; kingdom Viridiplantae; phylum Streptophyta; class Gnetopsida; order Gnetales; family Gnetaceae; genus Gnetum; species Gnetum montanum. The sequence continues at coordinate 691,976 of MNCI01018426.1, forward strand.
TAGGAGTTTAAGGGTGAGAGACAATCACGATGAGTAACTAATTCCTTCACTAGCTGTACACACCCATGGGTGCTCGTAGCCAAGTCGTACTCACACCGCGCTACGAAAGCAATAAATAACATTAAATAAACAAACAAATAAATAAACTAAGTGAATGCTGCAATGATGAAGTAATCTCAATATTTATTGCCGGTCATGTGCGTGTCCAAGTACGACACACTCGAATAAAGACACCGTACAATTACATTCACCACATTGTGGGCAAACATGGAAAAAAATCTAACTCTGGAGGGATCAAACTGCCAGAGCTTCGCTACTCTAAAACTGGGATGAAAATGAGGGAGAGCCGCATCTTATTTATAGAAATGATGGTGGACTGTGATATCGTGTATGCGATATCGTAGGGGAAGATGCGATATCGCGTACGCGATATCGTAGCCTATGCAAATCACGTCTCATCAAACATGATAATTGAGGTAGACAAAGGAAAATAACCAATTGAATTTGTTGTTTTGGAAGTAAAAGATCTTGATTGTTTTCATATTATATTAGGTAAAGCTTTGTTAACTACACTTGATATGGTAATTAACTGTAGAGCATGACAACTTCAACTCTCTTTTGCTAATCTTACTTTTACACAAAATATATATGATAAGGTAAAAGAAGATTGCTTAAATGTAGACTTGAGGAAAGCAAGAATGCTCTACACTCTACCCACTTCAACAATGACATAAGATAGGGAAACCTTAGTGTTGAATAATTTTGAGAAAGGACCTTTAGACCCCTCAACTAAAGAACAACAAGATCACCTTGACCAAAATTCAAATTTAGGCTCATGGAATATTGGAAAAATACTTCAACCTTCAAATAAAGATTCCCTGGATGTTAAAGAACTACCTAGTACACTTAAGTATGTTTTCCTAGATCATAATAAACCATTAATAATAAATTTTCAACTTAATAATGAGTAAGAAAAAAATTATTAGAAATTTTGCATAGAAAGTTTGAGGCATTTGCATGGAGTTATGAGGACCTTCATCAAGGAATCTCACCCAACATCTGCCAACAACATATCTATCTAGAGGACAATGTAAAACTAGTAATAATTCCCCCAAGATGAATTAATCTAGCTTTAAAACACATTGTTAAGGATAAAATTTTAAAACTTTGGAGAGAATGGATTATTTATTCAATAGCTAATCGTGAATGGATAAGCTCCATTACTATAGTTCTAAAGAAGGGTGGAAAATGGAGAGTTTGTATGGATTATAAAAGGTTAAACCAAAATATATAAAAAAGACCATTTTCCATTACAATACTTAGATCAAATTATAGAAAATTTAGAGGCACATGAATATTACTATTTTTTGGATGGATTTAGTGGCTATAGTCAAGTAGCAATTGCCCCTAAAGACCAACATAAAACAACCTTTACATTTCCTTATGCAACTTTTGCTTATAGATGACGGTCTTTTGGCCTTTGTAATGCACTAGATACTTTTTAAAGAGCCATGATCTCAATATTTTCTGATATGTTAGAAGGTTATGTTGATGTTTTTATGAATGAGTTTTTAGTCTATGGGAATACTTATGATGAAACCTTGCAACATCTTAAACATTTCTTAGATAGATGTATTAATAAAAATTCAAAATTAAGTTGGGAAAAGAGTGACTTGATGGTTATGAGTGGCATAGTGTTAGGACATGTTATTTCTAAAAATGGGATAAGGGTGATGATGAGAAAGTAAGAGTTGTATCACACTTCTTGCTTTAAATAATTTAAAGAATCTTTGATCTTTTCTAGGACATGATGGGTATTACAAGAGGTTTATCAAAGACTTTTCAAAAATTGCTAAACCATTATGCATGATTATCAAGAAGCATTCTTAGAATTGAAAAAACAAATGAGTAAGCACCACCCCTATATTAAATGCACATAATTGGGATTTTTCATTTGATTTGATGCATGATGCTAGTGACATAGCAATAGGGGCAGTTTTAAGACATTACATTAATAATAAACCATGAGTGATTTATTATGTGTCTAAAAGTCTAGACCAAGCCCAAGTAAACTATACTACTATAGAAAAGAAATTATTAGCTATTGTATATCCTCTAGAGAAATTTAGACATTATTTAATAAAATATAAAACTAGAGTATATATTGATCATTCAGCCAAAAAAATTCTTATCTAAGAAAATAGAAAATGCAACATAATGAGATGATACTTATTACTCCAAGAACTTGACCTTGATATTTTAGATAATAGTGGTAAGGAAAATGCAGTAGCAGATAATCTTTCAAGGCTAGAAACTATCGATAAAAATTGTGCACAAGGATTTTTTCATGATGAATTTCCTAATGAACAAATTTTTTCTACAAGAAAGGATCATTTATTTCTTGATATAGCCAACTATCTAGCCACTATGAAAGCCACTACCAATTGGAGTAAGGAAGAAAATAAATCTTTCATACACACCATATCTAGGTACATTTTGAGTAGTTCATATCTCTATCAAATATGTAAAGATAACATAGTAAGAAGATGTGTGCCATGATGATTTAGGGGATGGCCACTTTGATAGCAAATGCACTGCTATCAAAATTCTTCAAAGTGGATTTCATTTGCTATCAATTTTTAAAGATGCACATAAGTATGTGCAAGAATGTGATAAATGTCAATGAATGGGAGCCATAACAAAAATACATGAAATTCTTTTAAAAATAATTTTAATAATAGAACCATTTGATGTGTGGGGTATAGACTTTTTAAGACCATTTCCATCATCTAATGGATGTTAATACATTTTGGTTTGTATTAATTATGTCATCAAATGGGTAGAAGAAAAAACCACCCCATAAATGATGTTAAGGTAGTTGTGGCATTCCTTAGAGAATATTTTAACATGTTATGGAACTTCCCGAGCAATCATTAGTGATCAAGAAATCCATTTTGGAAATAAAATAATGAAAAAATTTCTTAAGTCTTATGGTATCTAACATAAGATAGCTACTACTTATCATCCTCAAAAAAATGGTCAAGTTGAGAATGCTAATACAATTATCTTGAATATATTAACAAATATTTTATCTACTAAATAGAAGAATTGGTTTAAAAAATTGCAGGGTCACTTTGGGCTTATAGGATTACCTACAAACAAGGTATAGGGTATTCACCTTATCAATTGGTTTATGGTAAGCTATGTCTATTACCTATTGAACTTAAATATTAATCTTTACAATTAGCCCAAGAAATTAATTTTGACAAGGACATGAACCAATTCTCTCAAATCAATCAATTTCAGAAACATAACGAAATGAGGCTACATGCTCTTGACAAGAAAATGATTGCAACAAAACAAATGAATATGTAACATCATAAGAATATATTTAAAAACACTTTTGTATCAAGGATTAAGTTCTTCTATACAATATGAGATTACATAAATTTCCAAGAAAGTTAACAACTAGGTGAGAAGACCTTTATTTAGTTGTCCAAACCCATGATAATGGAAGCATTATCATATTACCTATTGGTGACTCCTCAACTACGTTCCTAGTCAATGGACAAAGACTTAAGTTATATTATCAACATCACATTGAGGAACCTAGAGAAGATTAACTAGCAAAGCTAAGTGACCCAACCATCCCATTACTAATGAATCACATGATAGCAATCCATAAGAAGTCTTAGCTCTAAAACATACTCCTCAACAAGACTCTTATGTCATAAACTAATAAAGAAAGTATTTATTATCTACAACTTTTACCTTTAAAATGTAAAGAAAAATAGCATCTTCTATTTTTAGTTGAAACTTTAAATAATTCTTTTGCATCATATCTGGAACACACAAGAGAATGACAACTCCTCCTACCTTGAGATAGGCAAGTTTAAACCCAAAATCCAACTATGGGTAATCCTTAGATTAATAAGTGTCTTACACATAATAAACTTCATTATTTTTAACCAATATTCTTTAAGTATTGATGAGTTGCAATATCGGGACCACAATATCGGAGCCCACCAAGCAATATCAAACACTAGATGTTGGAACTTGTCTCATTACCTATAAATAAGAGGTGGGCATGGTTGGTTTGCATAGTTAGTTTCTTAGTTCCTTACCAAAAATCTTGTGGTTTTTCCTTTTTAGAGTTCGAATTATTTCTAAGTGCTTGTAGTATGAGTCATAAAGTGAATGGATCTTTATTTGGGCATTATGTACTTGAGCATACCTTGTGTTCAGAAATAAACACGAACTTTGTGATAAAAGTTTCAACATTCAGAATAGCTTATTTATTACATTTAATGTCATTTATAGTTATTTAACACTTTCATTAGTTAATTGATATTGCTTTTATAGAATTATTAATCTTTAAAAAGTAAGCACACTCAGTACAACCACTTTGAGCATACGTGGAACACTTGGTAACCTAGTAAGGACTAGTGTTTGGAAATCCTAGTAGTGTTATGCTGGTTCAAGATGTGTTCGGCAAGTGGGAATGGATGCTGGTGTTAGGACTAGTTAGAGCATAGTTGATTAGTTAAATTAAATTAGTTACTTAATTATTCCATTTCTCCCTTTTAAGCACTAGGAATATAAAACATAAAAAACCATAAAATTCACATACCTCAAGTTTACTTAATCATACAATTGTGTTCGTACAAGTAAGCTTGGGAAGATAACAATTTCATAATCCATCTTTGTTCTATGAAGGTGCACAAGCACTTAGTCCTTGGAGTTTGACTCGATCATGCATGAATGCTCATATTCATATGGTTGAGTGTAGGGGTACCTCACCACTCATCATTGGCATCATTGCTAGGGACTTTGTTGTTTGCGCACTAATTATAACTTAAGAATCCTCCCATCGTTGGAACGAACCCTTAAGGTTAGTGACCCTACAATTAAAAAACAAAGAGAGAGTATTCCAAACTAAATAATCAATCATGTCTCCTTCTTCTTATAAGAGTGCTTCACCACCTATGTCTAACATAATGAACAATCAAAGATGTAATACACATGATGATCCACTAGTGCCCCAACAGTTTCTCTTGGTATACGCTCATCTCAATGAGTATGTATTAGAATTTACCTTTATCCTCCACTAGGATGAGCAGTTGTGATGGCATGATTTAGAAGGTAACATAGTGTTACCTCCTAATTGCTCAGTCCCAAGCATGCTTCTTCATGCTCTCACATGAATTGGTATCTAGAACTTACAAGTAGAGTACATTATGCATGAACACAACTTGACAGAGTAGTGACCCATGGAGGCATAATGCCAAAGGAACTTACAACAGGAGAGACATTACAAATCTATGAAGGGGAAGTGGTATCAGGATGTTCTGTATATCCTAAGTGAAAACAAGGGTGGTGAACTTGCCTTAGGAGGTTTTCCACAAAACAATGTTCCTCCCATTGACTTTGGTCAAGGGGTTATGTATCAGAATCTTCACTCAACTGATCATAACCTAGATTCTTGTACCAATGGATACAAAGGATCTGAAATAGGAATACGAATGCATGACAAAGATGGACATTTTGATTGTAACCATGACCAAGGCCTTGACCACTAAAGAGAAGGTAGCAGGCACCGTCATGGTGCTAGTCTTCCATCCTCTTCACCTTCATCATCTTCTTCCCCCTCTCCTTTAGGATCTGATCGTAGTTGCAAAGGGAAAGACCCTGAGGATAGTGGTAAGAAAAATAGGAATCATAGACAAAATAGTTGAGAAAGGGGGTGAGGAAATTCTAGAGAGACACATCATGAAAGAAGGGAGAGTAGGGAACAACAGAGGTATCAAAGACACCATAGATAGTATAATCACGATGAACCCCTACTCACCACCTAAAGTATTATAGATATAACTGAGGTTGTTAGAATTCCAACAAGGCACCAAAAAGATAGTAGGATCAAAAGACTCAACATGAATAACATCCCACGATTTGAAGGGGGATAAAATGCTGATCCTCAAAACCATCTACAAGAATTTCATGATGCATGTGCCTTGCAAAATATAGAAAATGAGTGGCAAAAAATCAAGTTGTTTTGATGGACACTGATCAAGGAAGTTGAAAGCTGGTATCAGTCCTTAGAACCAAAATCCATTCATCGATGGAGTACCATGTTAGATCTATTCAACGATAAGTATCAAACATACTCCTGTGTGTCCAACTTACGTAAGCAAATCCAAGGATGAAAAAAGAAGAACAAAAACCCTTGGATGCTACCATGGGCTAATATTATGCATTATTACATCGTTGTCGTGGCCTTGGTTACTTGCAAAGGGAACAACTATGCCATCTCATGGATGGGCTTAGGTATGAAATGTGAAGAAACCTTGGGACTTATGCCGAAGAAAGGCTATTTAATCTCTGAGCCCATTAAATACAAAGATTGTTGGAGCAAGTTGCCAAAGAGGAACCTAAGTTAAGGAAAAGAAAAAATGTGGAGGAATACAACAGAGATCCTTCCCTTTGAAAAAAGAAAGTTATATTTTATGAAGATGAAGAAGAGTCACCACTCAAAGAGATGGTAAATAGGAAGAATTTTTCCATTCAAAAATTTGCATCAGATGTATCAACAAAGGTAGATCAAATGTGGAACTCCCTAGATGATAAATTTCAAAGCATTCTAAAAATAGTCGAGGAATCTAGAGAGCAAAGTAGTGACTGAGAGGAAGAAAAAAGAAAGAAGCTAAGTATGCATATAAAAGGGGTAAGGAAAAAGTTTTCATCATTGAAGAGGTTGTAGATTCAAACATAGACAATGATGGAAGATGTAAGATATGCCAATATGACCATTCTAAATGATGTTACCTAGTAGTCTCACATCTGCAAGACTCTAGGGTGTATACACTAAACCCACAATTAAATAGATGGTAAACATCCTAAAGGTTACCTTATCCTCAAGGTAACCCAAGGAAGTTCCACCAACCCTTGACCTATTATTCGAGTGGAACTCCACCACAACCAAATGAACAATATGAACAATGGAAACACCTACAATCATGGTGAATTCCATTACCACGTCAATAGTACCCTTACTATCAACCTGACCCATATGGATACTACGTTCAACAACCAATTTCTCCATGCAACTCCACTAGTCACGTCGCTCCTCAACCTCACTACCAAATCTATGAGTATTATAGAACTCCTTCTCCTAGGGGTGATGTTTCATAAACGTACTATCCTTCTCATCCGATTGCACCTTTTCCACCCTTAACTGCATTACCACCTACTCCAACTATGCAGGGTGAGCTCCCTGCCTAGCTGCAATAGCATAACGCTACAAGGGTTGTCAACTCTCAACCTACTGTTTGTTTGGATAATCAATCAAAGAAGAGAACTTTTATTAGAACCAATAGTCCAACCAAGTCCTTATAACCACAAGCAGCCAATCCTCCAAATGCCTCACCACTATTCAAATTTTTAGAGCTTCCTTCGAAAAAAAAATTGTGCCCAACACATACTGTCATGTTAACCCACACAATCATTGATTAGATCAGCTTGCCATCTTCCTAGGAAATTCTCTGATCCTGGAAGTCCTCTTATATATTTGCAAATGACTAGGAATGAACCTTGCAAAGCTCTTTTGGACTCAAGTTCTAGTGTGAACTTAATCTCTCAAGAAATGTTCAAAGCCTAGAACCTACCTCCACTAGAAAAGAGTAACATTCATTTAGAATTGGTTGACCAGTCCATCACTGTCTCATTAGGACTAGTGGAGGACATTGTTACCACTATTTATGGGTGGTTGTATCTAGCTGATTTCCTAGTGATTCAAGTTAATAACTACAAGGGGGACTTCCCAATCATAATGGGAAGGACATGGCTAAGCACGATTGATGCACGCCTAGGAATATGTGATCTCTCCCTAAAAATATCAAAAGAAAATACTTTTCGAAAGATCAAGAAGGAGAAAGTTCCATGCATTACATACAATGACACAAGGTGTAACTGCATGCAGAAGTCTTGGTTTGTATAATGTTTAACATTGCCTATATGCAACTAGTGTGCACAAGTAATGAATATACAAAAATGGCTATATGTAGTAGCCATAAGATAGGAAGGCACCTAGTGGCTAACAATTGACCAAAATAGCAATTCAACTATATGCATGAAACCAACTGAGAGCTTGACTTACACCTACATTGATAGCATAGATACATTAGAGCAAGTCCATCACCAACTTCTAAGTCCTAACATAAAAAATATTAACTAGGAAAAGTTAGAAATTCCTGAAAAGTTTAAGCAAAAGCCCCTTGAGTTAAAACTATTACCCATTGATATGGACTATACATTTCTCAAGAATGAAAAATTAGTAATCATTAATGCTAAGTCGCTCCTCAACAAAAAGAAAGATTGTTGAAGATGGTAAAAAAATGGTTAAAAGCCTTTGCTTGGTCATATCTCAAATTAACCAAAATAGATCCTAGGATATGTCAACATATAATTTACACTAACCCCTCCATGAAGCCTCAACGACAACTACAAAGGCAATTTAACCCAAAGTTCAAGCAAGTGGCTAAAGAAGAAATTGAGCAACTTCTAAAAGCTGGGTTCATCTACCCCATTGCTGATAGTGAATGGGTTAGTCCATTGGTCATTGTGCCTGAAAGGGGAGACAAATGGAGGATGTGTATAGACTTTAGGCTATTAAACATGACAACTTTTAAAGACCATTTTCCATTACCATTTTTTGAACAAGTCTTAGATACCATTGTAGGGCATTGCTACTATAGTTTTTTGGATGGTTACAATGGGTACAATCAAATTCAGATAGCACTAGAAGACCAAGCCAAGACTACATTTACAAGTTCTTAGGGGACATTTGAATATAGGCAGATGTCGTTTGGCTTATGCAATTCCCTAGCAACATTTGAACATGTAGTTCTAAGTATATTTTAGCAGCAAATAGGGCATGTTGTGGAGGTCTTTATGGATGATTTCTCCACCTATGGAGTGGACTTTGAATAAGCATTGGATCGATTAGAGCAAGTACTGAAACAATGTGTAGAAACTAACTTAAGGCTCAATTGGCAAAAAAGCCATTTAATGATCCAAGATTACATTGTATTAGGATATAAGATTTCACAAATAGGGATAAAGGCAGATCCAAAAAAGATTAAAGTCCTCCAAGGAATTACTCATCAACTTGAGACTGTAAAATATATCTAATCATTCCTTGGACATACTGGCTATTATAGACACTTCATTAAGAACTTTTTAAAAATTGCAAAACCATTGGTAGAATTAACAAAGAAGGATGTACCCTTTGAATGGACCAAGGAATTTGAGCTAGCTTTCCAAACCTTAAAGTAGAAGCTTGTACAAACACCCATTCTACAAGCTCTTGACTAGTCCAGACCATTCCATATAATGACTGCTACATACAAATTTGCTTTAAGAGCTATACTTACATAGTTAGATGACCAAAAAATTCCTTATTACACTATGGAAGTCAAAGTATTGTTGGTGCACAACTTAACTATACCACAACAAAAGAAGAGTTAATGGTTGTAGTGTTTGCATTAAAAAAATTAGGCACTATGTATTAGGCAATAAAATATTTGTACACATGGATCATAGTGCAATATGGTTCCAAATGAATAAACCAATGGTGAGCCATCACATCATACAATGGCTCATGATCTTACAATAATTGATCATAAAGGTACTGAGAATGTTGTTGCTGATCATTTATCTTAATTACGATGGGACAACAAAGAGGATGAATATCCAATTTCTGACCATTTCTCTGATCAACTCCTCTTTCCAAGTGTAATAAAAAATCAATTACCCACTGATACAATTTGATATAGTAGCATTCTTACTTATCTACTTACACAAGAAACACCACAAGTACTAAATGTTAAAAAGAAACAATAGTTTCTTCACTAAGCAAAATATTTCATAGAAATCAATAGACACCTTTATAAGGTATGTTTCAATGACTTGGTCTAATGGTGTGTTGCTAATGTAGATCAATTGCAAATTCTCCAAGATGCTCATGAGGGCCCTTGTGGGGGTCATTACGTCGAAAGATGAATAGCCATTAAAATCTTACTTGTAGGATGTTTTTGGCCTACATTGTTTCGGGACGCTCATCATTTCATCCAATCTTATGAGCGTTGTCAACGTGATGTGGGAATAACTACTAGAATGGAGGGTCCACAATAATCAATTCAACCCTTAGAATGATTTTACATATGGGGTATTGATTTTATTGGGCATATCATACCAATGTCTAATGGAAAAGCCTATATTATTATTGATGTTGACTATTTTACAAATTGGGTAGAAGCAACCATAGTTATAGACTGTACATCATCTACCTCTGCACAATTTTCTTAACAAAAAATCTTAAATAGGTTTGGCATACCTCGTGCACTTATTTTTTATAATGGTACACATTTTACCAGTGCGACATTTCGAAAGTTAATGCAACGCTTAGGAGTTGAGCATAAATTGACTACACCATATCACCCTCTAGCGAATGGTCAAGCCGAAGTCACCAATAGGGAAATCACAAGAATCTTGATGAGAACCACTAGCAAGTATAGGTGAGACTAGAGCACTAAACTGAATGATGCTCTTTGGGCATACCACTCCACATGGAAACTCCCTATAGGCTAATCTCCCTATGAGTTAGTGTATGGTGAACTTCTAATACTTCCTATCCAAGCTGAGCTCCGTATACTATCTATAGCATGTGACCTCAACCTTAACCTTAGTCTAGCATAGAAAGAATGGTTAATGAACATTAACTTGCTAGATGAAAATCAAGTATCCAACCTATCATCCAACAAATTGCAAAAGGCCTTTAATAAGCAATGTCATGACCTAAGAATTAGGAAAGTTACATACCAACTAGGAGATAAGGTTCTTTATTGGAATCCTAAACATGTGCCACAACAAACTAAATTTCAAATGCTATGGGAAGGACTATGTATTATTCATGGAACTTTTTATTTAGGGGCCATGATGATATACAAACTTGAAAGCCTGAATAAGAAATTATTGATCAACATCCAGCAAACCAAACCTTTCCATGAGCTTAAGAAGACTAGTGCCAACGTTACCTCTATTGATGGACAGCCCTACTCGTTATTTCGGATCTCCTCCTTTTCACTTAGTCATGGGGGAGATGGCTGCCAATGCTAGTCATTTTAAGCCCTTAGCTTCTTTTATTCTTTTTATTTTACAAATTTTTGTTTTACACATTCTTCATATTTACTTCTTTTTATTTTACACCATCATTAATATTTTTACTCTTTCCTTTTTTATTACATTTTGCCAATTTATTCTCACTCATCACATAATAAGTGCTCACAATGGTGGGTTGTATTATAATAGTGCCGATTGCTAATGTTTGGATTTTACCTTTGACTTTTAATGTTGATGCTAAGATGTGGTTTCTTTTGATAAAATAGGCAATGACTCCATGTCATCCATTCATCCATACAACTCCATGGTCTCCTTTTGTTTTGGAAATGTACTATCCATTTTTCTAAGAAAACTTATTAATGAATTGGTGGCTTGGTATTCTTCACATCAAGGAAAGACACAAATGGATTGAAAAGGGTGTGACTTCAAGGGGATTCGATGCATTTGTGTTGGCTATTCTCTTAGGTACTTGGATGTTTTTCATATGTTTTCCACCATTCCACTATTAACCTATATCAAGAAGTTGACTAAATCAAATAAGTCTTTGCATGGTGTGGTTCTCACTCAAAAAAATAAAAACAAAAAAACTGATGGGAATTCAAAGCACACCCCTTAAACATATTTAAGTAACATAGGCTACAAGCATTGGTTATGGCACTAGAAAGAATGTTACCCATGCCTGAAGGTTCCCTTTAACTAAGGCCCTTTCTCACTTCCTTCTTCTTCTCTTGTTGGGATGGTGGTGGCTTTGTTAATGCATTCCTGTTACTTCAGGTGGATGGATTGGTCAAGTGTGTTGATGCAAGGTCACTAGATATGGTTAGTTTTAATCTGGATTTGGGCTAAATTTCATTAAGTCACCTTAATCACATACTACATAAGGGACTTTACACAACCTTGATTTTTGGATTCCATTCCATTCCATTCTCTCTTTTCATATTACTTTCCATATTCCACCTCATTGCCAGTTTTACGATTAGTTTCTATCTTGGTTAACGCATTGTTATTCTTTGGTAAAATTTTGTGGGTAAGTTCTTAACCATTGTTTCCATATGTCATTCCTAGAGCCTACAGACTCTTTGGTTTGTGGCTTTGTTAGGGCATAAAGGACATGAGCCTACTTTGGGGAGGACCCACTAGCATCTCTTTTTGGTGCAATTGTTAAGCTCTTTTCCTTAAACATTTCTTGAAATCAACTATTTCTCATTCACCCCATCAATGACATCCATTTTTATCTGTCCTTCTATACAATTTTAATTAGCTTCACTATTGTTATTTCTCTAATCTTCCTTGTTCTTTCATTTTCCATCTTATGGCTACCAGAGGTTTTCTCTTAGTTGTGGTGGCCTTGTTGCAAAATTTTTCCATTTCATTACTTATGTTACCCCTACACCTTGGGTAATTATTAGTTACAAACCTCTAACCTAGTATCTACCATACCCACAACCTAGCCAAGGTGCTTCATATTGAGGCAAGGTATCAACTGCATTATGTCTTATGTATCCTTGCTAATTCATGACTATGTTGCATGTGCAGATGGTGATCATATGAACAATGGACTAGGATACGAGGGAGGACTTAGGATGGACTAGAGCAAAAGCATTCACACAAGGAATAAGCTTAGTCATGTGGCTATGGATGAACAATGACATGCATAATTTCAACATTGGCAGCAACGTGCCTCATTTTCTTTCCTCTCTCTCTCTCTCTCTTTTCAAGCTATTGAATGAGGGTCTAGATGTCATCTATGTAGAGTGTTCACCATAAATGGTTCTAAACACTAATGCTATAATATGTTTGTCGATCCGTTCACTAGGCACTTTGAGCCTATCAGTTCATGTTACTGTTGGTTTTCGTATAGTCAATAATCCCATATCTTTCCAATATTTTGTAAGGAACTCAAGGATGAGTTTTCATTCAGTCATGGGGGTATGATGAGTCATGATATTGAGACTGTGATATTAGATCTATGATATCGGATCTATGACATCGAAGCATGCCAAGCGATATCAAAGACCCAATGTTGGAACCTGTCTCGTTGCCTATAAATAAGAGGCAGGCGTGCTTGGTTTGCATAGTTAGTTTCTTAGTCCCTTACCCAAACTCTTACAGTTTTTTCTTTTTAGAGTTAGAATTATTTCTAAGTGCCCATAATAGGAGTCATAAAGTGAACAGATCTTTATTCAAGCATTTTGTACCTGAGCACACCATGTGTATGAAAATAAAGATGAACTTTGTGATAAACCTTGCAACATTCAGAATAGCTTATTTATTGCATTTAATGTTATTTATAGTTATTTAATGCTTTCATTAGTTAATTGATGTTGCTTTTATAGAATTATTAATCTTCAACAAGTAAGCACACTTAGTACAACCACTTCAAGCATATGTGGAATACTTGATAACCTAGTAATGACTAGCGTTTGGTAATCCCAGTAGTGTTACACTGGTTCAGGATGTGCTCAGCAAGTGGGAACAGATACTAGTGTTAGGACTAATTAGAGCATAGTCGATTAGATAAATTAAATTTGTTACTTAATTATTCCATTTCTCCCGTTTAAGCAGTAGGAACATAAAACATAGAAAACCATAAAAATCACATACCTCAAGTTTACTTAACTATACAATTGTGACCGTATAAGTAAGCTTGGGGAAGACAACAATTGCATAATCCATCCTTGTTCTGTGAATGCACATAAGCACTTAGTCCTTGGAGTTCAACCAGCTTGCACGTGAATGCTCATATTTTTATGGTTGAGTGTAGGGGTACCTTGCCACTCATCAAGTATAATATTCATAAGTAAAGGTGGCTAAATATCTTAATTTAGAGTAATGCTTCTTAGTGTTTAGTTTCTATTAAATAGCTTCTTGGATGCATCACTAAGGTGTAAAGGGTGTGTTATATTGGACCTAGTTTCTTTGGTAGTAAAGGCATCTACTGATATAATGTAAGATTAGTGTCATGTGAGCAACACTTACAAAATGAATTTGGCTCCCACAAGAACCTCATGGTTGAAGCTAGTCAAATATTGAATTTCTTAAAAATAAAAAATATAAAACAAATAAAAGAAAAAAAATAAAAATAAAAGAAGAAGAAAAAGATGATTCCATAAGAACCTTCAACCATGATCCAAGCCACACTTCCACATGAACCTTATAGTTGGGGCGATGCTCCAATCTCACAATTTCTAGCATCCCATAAGAACCCCCTTTTGTGAGTAGAGTGTTAAAGTGTCAAGCAACGATTACCAATCAAATAACAATGCCACTACCTTCGAACTAGGGTATAACACTGACAGCAATGGAATGACTCTACCATAGTCAGTATCTTAATGGGCACCTTCACTTCTAATCATTCCTCTTACTGTATTATTTAGTTACTCTGCTTTTGCTTCTTTGTACTCTTTAGACTATTATTTTCTTTTCACTTTTATTTTTACCTTGTTTTTAACTTTTTCTATTCATATTGTTCATTTTTGTTGTGTTATCTTCTAATTTTTTTTTTTTTGCATGGACATCTACTCAGACTAATAGTACTTTTGTGCATGGGTTTTCTATGTATTTCCCATCATGTCTTTCATAGGCATGAGTGGTCGAGATCTCTACTATGGTGACCAATGATTTATACTAACACTCATTCACCCATTACCTTTGGTACCCTCTTAGTCATCTAGATATATAAAACCTAGGGCAATTCTTGCTTTTCGTATATCCTTTGACTATGTTTCCTTGTAATAATTTATATTTGCTAATTAACCTAGGTATGTTACATACCTTAGTTTAATTAGGAGGGATAACCAATTAATTAAGGATATGATAGTAGGATGTAAATAACTTGGAAGTTGAGCCAAGAACAAGTTAGGAAATGAGCTAGATGTAAGTAATGCATCTCAAATCCTTAAATCATAAGAAAGCTTTTGACCCTGAGTTTATAAGACATTCTTGCACCTAGTAAAGTAAACGTTGTGAGGTGATGTTAAGCATAATTAATCTTACATAGCCAAGTTATATGTGGACTTCTATCCAATAATTAGAATTTATTATCAATAGAGGAATAAGCATATGTACATAATTAGCAAATAACCATTTGGACATTTGGACAATAGAGAAGTTTAATTTTTTTTTATTCTATATGTTTTTAATGTATTAAATTTTTGATAGCCTAAAAGAATATCTTAGAATAGTAGTAGTGTAATTTTATTTTGTTACAGATGTATGTATATTAATGTTTATTATTATTAGTATTATTATTATTGCCTTTATGGTGAGGCACTGTCCAAAGGCTAGTCAAGGACTATGTTAAACCTCAAATTGATTTAGTTTTTAAAGAAGCATCCTTGTCAAATTCATGCATTTCAATTGATTTTATTTTGTATTACATATTGTTAATTATTTGATTGGTGTTTAATTAATGCGTATTTTAGTTTATTATATTGTAGGTTATAGTTAATATAATTATAATATGGTTATGGATAATTTTTATATGGTTAGTTTGATTAGGCTTATATGTAAACTATATAAACATCATATATATTAAAACTAGGGTAGTGGTTGTATGTTTCACTTTAATTAAGCCATTTGATTTCCATTTCTTCAAAGTATAGAAGTCCCACATTGAGCTTAGTTAGCACTCTCTACTAGGCATGTGGAGCAATCTTGCAATTTGATTATGTATTCCTCTACTTACTTGTGGAGCATGGAAATCTTATTTGTAGATGTGCTCCACTTAACAAGAAGACCTACAACAGCTAAACAAAAGGCTAAATTTAGCCCAACTTTCATTCATGCCCTGTTTGGATGTTTGAGCTTTCAGGTTTGGATCTTTGATTGATGTTGTGCGAAGTGTAAACCAACTAACAAGCCTCTTTCACTTCCACTTTTGGAATACACCCATCAGAATCCTTATCACACCTACAATAGTGCATTAACACAGAGCAGAGATGCATAAGAAAATTCAAAGATTCTTAGCATGACTGGATGCTTGTCAATTCTCAAATCCACCTCCAATCAATCTACCAAAAGCAACTCGGCAATTCTTCATCGATTATGACACTGCACACAACCCCAATTGGCACTGTCAGGAAATTACCCTTTCTTCCGTCTCCAAGGAAGAGTGATCACCATTGCGCCTATGAATTGGCAGTGAGAGCTCCTTCGTGATCACTTGTGAGTATATGTTCGAATCTAACAAGACAGTATTGGGCTTGAGCTCGAAATTCTCTTAACATTTTTCATTGAACAATTGTCATGAAAACTCTAGATCACCTTCTTTGAATTTTTCATGGACTAGGGCATTATACATAGCAATTATCTGATGCTTCGATAGCATATCATGGAAGATCACTTTAGCATGATCGCAGCAACCATGCATGCAAAGGCCATGTAGGATCGCGAAGGCATCGGGCACGATGCTACGGTGGGGCATCTCGCAGTAGAGAAACGCTTTGGTGGCATCCACAGTTTCAGAGCTACGACAGAGGTGTTTTCAGGCAAATGTTGTAGATGATGATACAATTCCTTAATTCTAGCTAAATATTGACTATTTGGTGGTAGAACTACGTCATGAGCTCTTTGTAGCCATTGTGAACGAGGATGGTGAGGATCATGATGTACAAGTGCAAAGGCAGGAATTTCATATGCTAGAATGTTCTCACGACTTCCACAGGGTGATGAGCGTAACCAAACCAAGGGTAGATATGTGTGTTTGGAGAATTAGTTTCGGCATGGTGAAGGCACAAAAAATGAGGAGGTATCAAGTTCTAGGAATCAACCTTAGACCACTGCATACCATGACCTGGACTCACATTTGCATGATAGGTATAACACTTTGCCTTTTTCAATGTGTGTTAACATTTACTATGCACCATGTTGTATTTCTGACTAATCAAGTTTGGTTATTAAAATATGTAAAAGCATTGAGCATGATTTTATTAATTAATGCATACTAAATATCATTGCATGCCTCTTTGCTACTTTTTCCATTCTCTTGCTTCCAATCTCTTTTGCATTGTGTTTCCATGGAATGGTAGTCCCGATAGTTATGATCTTACACAACATATTGCCAATTGAGAACATCAAGGATGCCACACTTTGTAGTTTACACCAATAATAATGGATTGGTATCTAATTCTTTGATATCAATCTATTATTAAAATGATTATTTTTAAACATTATTTAGTATAAATAAGCCATTCAACTTTGTATTGGGGGATTGAAGATGAAGAAGAGGAGTTGATACCCAAGCAAAACCATATCAAGTTGAACTCAATTTCCTTGAAAATCATTAAGAGAGGATTTTTTGAGCCTTGTGCTGACTATTGGAGTTCATTGTAGAGCTATCAAGGTTGCTACATTGTGAAGATAGCAAGGAAAAAGTGTAGATCAAGTGAAGTCTCCCTTGTCATCCTTAAGATCTCTGTTTGTATTTCTGATCTCAATTTGATTTAATTATTAATTTTCATTCTTGAAGTTAAGATTAAAACTTAGGATAAAAATTCGTGCTTTTACTTATGAGTCATAGCCATAATTGTGGAATTTGATTGGATTCAATCCTAATCATTTTATGTCTTAATGATCTTTTTAACTTCGAATCATTCCTCCACGGATATGAATTACGAGTCAGTAACAAATGAGATGATAATTTATGTAATAAAGATAATTATAAAAATAATCTAGCACCAAATTTTGCCTAGCTCATTAGAGATCATCAGCCATGAATCAACAAAAGGACTCTTCTTCCTTTCCTTCTCCCATCTCTTCTCCAATATCATCTTTGTTGTCTTTCCAATCCTACACCCCCATATCCTACCATAGTCTCAACCCTACTCCAGTTGCTCCTTCAAATTGGCTAAAACAAGAATTCATTAATGTGAGATTATGTAGGAGGCTTGAAAGGCTAATCCTCAAGTTTGGACATGAGAAATACCGGGAGAAGGGTTGGGGTAGCATTCCAACTAGAAAGGATGTGTCAGTCATCAAATTGCAAGAGCTTAACGATTGTATCAAGTAGTTGACTCCATCTGATCTACTACAAATATCTTCAATAGGAGATGCAAAATCTATCTTCTGATAAGCACGAAAGCAAACCAATCAATGATTAGTCCACAAAGTCCACATATCCTTTTTCCTCTCGATGTTTTCCCTATGTCCATGTTGATATTTATGTTGTAATGAAATGTTAGATACTATTGTTTTAGTTTTGTATGTATTTCATCTTTAATTTCTCTACTCATTTTTTCTTTTATATTTTATGTTCTATTAAAATTATTATTCATGTTTTCTTTCCCATTGAGACTATTCCTAAGCTAGTCATGACCATAAGAAAGGTGCCCTAGGAAACAACCTTTTATCGTGCACTTTTAGGAGTTGTATGTTAGTGTGCCTCATGGCTCAAATTTCTACATCAACACACCTCTTTGGTGCTTGAAGGAGGGCCACCATTATGGTTTCCCTCAACTAGCTTTTATTCCTCTATTATCTTGTCATTAGTTTTAATTTTCTTTCTTTCCTACTTTAAGAAAAACATTCAATTTTTTTTTAAAATTATCTTGTTGTTAACTTAGTTTATGGTTGGATCTAGCGAAACTCTTAGACGTCAAACTAGAAAAACAACAAGAAAAAACTTCTTAGCTAGTCACTTTCCAAGTCATATCCTACAAGATCTAGATCTAAGTCCTCACATTCTTCAAACATGGAAAACCCTACTATCCAACCTTTGGTCAACGATCATTTTAACTTTCAAAACTTTAACCCAATTCCAAAGCCTCTTCAACATACTTCCCTTTCTTTTAGTCCCTCTTTTAATGATACTCATCATCATCATCAAAATTTTGAGACATTTCTAGGCATCCATAACATAGTTTAACATGATGTGGCCTATAGGTCTTTTGTCACTGCCTTTTGAGGCACAACAACTCAATGGTTTCTAACCCTTAACAATTCATCAATCTTGACCTGGAATGACTTTAAATCATGTTTCCTTTCTCAATTTGAAAAGTTTACTAGCCTCGCTATAGCTTCTAGTAACTTTACTAGCCACCAAAAGTTTAGTAAAGAAACAATTAGAAATTACAATTTAAGGTTCCTCCAACAGTTATTGTATGTTCCCAGTTAGATGCATCCATAACCAAAAGGATTCTTAAAATTTTTCCTCTTTACTATTGATCCTTTCTTTGCATATGCAATTAAATATAATCCTAACATCACTGACTTGCAAGGAGCCACGTCCAAAGTAGTGAAACTTGAACAAATCACTCTCACAAACTCTTCACAATCTCAAATTGGAAATCTTGGCTTAGGTTCCCAAACCTTAATACTCCTGAATCCTTTTCAAACCAATACTCCAATCCACTACTCTCTATCAAATAATCAAAGTTGAAATGCTTCCTCTTCTTTATTTCCTCAAAGCCTTGTCCTAAATGATGATCAATCGAAGGCCTTAATTCAATCTATTATCAATCTTCCCTCAATACCCTCTATCCCTAACCTCGAGACAACACAAACCTTCAACTTACCTAAAGTTAAGAGTCAACCTCCAATGAACCAAGTCTTGACCACCCTACAAAAGCTTTGTAATGAAGTGATTAAATGAAAATGCAATATTGTTAAAATAAAAAATCAACATCAAACAACATGGAAACTTAGGAGAAGCAAATATTGTAGGTTACATAACATCAAACAACATTTTGAGAAGTTTTGCACTCAATTTCAAGCCTTATATGGGGATATCACATAAGAATTACAAAAAAAAAAAAAAAAAAAAACCAGAAAGGAAAGGCCCCACTAATGGTTATAGAAATCCTTGGTGAAACTAAAAATGAACTAGTATCATCCTTTGAGAAAGTCATGATCAATGAACCTACCCCTACAAATGAATGACTTAGGAAGATGAGTGACATCATGAACAACTTTAGAAATCCAAAAGAAAATACATATGTCCCTCCTAGTAAACAAAATCATAATAATACATCTCAACAACAAACATAGCCTAGAACATCATTACAAATTCATAACCATGCTAACCAAAACAAACCTGAACCTAGGTGTGAGATGAAAACTTATTATGTTATAAAAGATTTGAAAATGATTAAGGCCAACATATTTATGTATGAATTGTTATAATTTAAGGAAGCAAAAGAATCTATACATGGATTGATCAATGAATTTAGAGATAACGGTAAGACTCCTACAAATGAAAAACAAGTTCATTTCATAGATGGTGCTAGAATCCTTGACACACCCATTATTTAGCAATAGGTCAAGAAGTACCAAACTCCTTTTCTAATCACTTTAGTCATACTAGGAAAGAACATTCATAATTATCTAATGGATTCAAGAGCTACTGTAAATGTAATTCTTCTTTAGGTATGTAAAAATTTAGTAGCCCAAATGATTCCCCAAACAAGAAATGTTATCCAACTTTATAAATCCAATGTCTATGTAGTAGGGTCACTTAAGGATATTCAAATTCACCTAAAGCAATATCCTAGTTTTTCATGTCACATAAACATCTTAGTAGTTGATGAGTAGCTAGGTACCCCTATGCCCAACCATATGAATATGAGTGTTCATGCACAATCTGGTCAAACTCCAAGGACTAAGTGCTTATGTGCTTACCCAAGCTTACTTGTAAGGAAGAATTGTATAGTTAAGTAAACTCAAGATATATAATTTTTATGTTTTCTATTCTTGGTGCTTAAAGGGGAGAAATGAAGTAAATTAATATCTAATGTAATTTAACTAACTAACTATTCTCTAACTAGTCCTAACACCAGCATTCATTCCCACTCTCCAGAAACATCCTGAACTAGTGTAGCACTACTAGGATTACCAAATGGTAGTCGTTACTAGGTTACCAAGTGTTCCACATATGCTTGAAGTGGTCATGTTGAGTGT
This sequence comes from Gnetum montanum, assembly GCA_015680685.1. Classification (NCBI taxonomy): domain Eukaryota; kingdom Viridiplantae; phylum Streptophyta; class Gnetopsida; order Gnetales; family Gnetaceae; genus Gnetum; species Gnetum montanum. The sequence continues at coordinate 713,045 of MNCI01018426.1, forward strand.
GTTTAATTGTTGAAAATTAATAATTCTATGAAGACAACATCAGTTAACTAATGAAAGCGTTAAATAACTGTAAACAACATTAAATGCAATAAATAAGCTATTTTAAATGTTGCAAGGTTTATCACAAAGTTCATCTTTATTTTCAGACACAAGGTTTGCTCAGGTACACAATGCTCAAATAAAGATCCATTGACTTTATGACTCCTACTGCGGGCACTCAGAAATAATTCTAACTCTGGAAATGAAAAATTGTAAGATTTTGGGTAAGAGACTAAAAACTAACTACCAAAACAAGTGCCTCAGTCTCTTATTTATAGGTAACAAGATAGGTTCTGACATTGGGTGTCCAATATCATTTGGCAAGATTTGATATCGTGGACTCGATACCATAGATCTGATATCACGGTCCCAATATCACGACTCATCATACCCCCATGACTAAATGAAAACTCATCCTTGAGTTCCTTACAAAATATTGGAAAGGTATGGGATTATTGACTAAAAAACAATCTAACAATGACATGGAATGACAGACTTAAGTGCCCAGTGAATGGATTGACAAACATATTATAGCATTGGTGTTTATAACCATTGTGGTGAACATTGTACATAGATGACACCCAGACCCTCATTTGATAGCTTGAAGAGAGAGAGAGAGAAAAGAAAATGAGGCATGTTGCTACCGATGTCAAAAATGTGTACACCATTGTTCATCCATAGCTACATGACCAAGCTTGTTCCTCACGTAAATGATCTTTGCTCTAGTCCATCCTAAATACTCCCTCCTATCCTAGTCCATTGTTCGTGCGATCGCCATCTACACACACAACAAAGTCATGAATTAGAAAGGATAGATAAGACATAATGTCATTGATACCTTGCCTCAATATGAAGCACATTGGCTAGGTTGTGGGTATTTCAGATACTGGTTTAGAGGTTTATAACTAATGACTACCCAAGGTTTAGGGGTGAGATAATTAATGAAATGGAAAAATTTGTGACAGAGCCACCACAACAAAGAGCGAACCTCCAGTAGTAATAAGATGGAAAATGAAAGAACAATGAAGATTAGAGAAATAACAACGGTGAAGCCAATAAAACAAAAACAAAACCATATGTCATGGATGGGGTGAAACAAGAAATAGTTTATTGCAAGAAATGTTTAAGGGAAAAGAACTTAACAATTTCACCAAAAAGAAATGCCAGTGGGTCCTTCCCAAAGTAGGCTCATGCTCTTTTTGCCCTAACAAACCCACAAATCAAAGAGTCTGTAGGCTCTAGGAATGACATATGGAAGCAATAGTTAAGAATTCACCCACTAGAATTTACCAAAGATGAAAAAGTATCTACTAAGATATAAACTAATCATAAAACTGGCAATGAGGTGGAACATGGAGAACAATATGGAAAGAGAAGAGAAAATCGAATGGAATCCCAAAATCAAGGTTGTGCAAAGTCCGTTGTGTAGTATGTGGTTAAGGTGACTTAGTAAAATTCACCCCAAATCCAGATTTAAACTAACCACATCTAGTGACTACGCATCAACACATTTGACCAACCTATCCTCCTAAAGCAACAAGGATGCTTCTATAGGGTAACCACCATTCCAAAAAAGAAAAAGAGAATAATAAAGAAATAGGAAGTGAGAAAGGGCCTTAGTTAGAGGGAACCTTCAGGCATGGGTAACATGTCTTTCTAGTGCCATAACCAGCATGTAGCCCTTATTTTCTTTTATTATGTCTAAGGGGTGTGCTTTGAATTCCCACTACTTTTTTCATTTTTTTTGAGTGATGACCACATCATGTAAAAACTTATTTGATTCATTCAACTTCCTGATATTGGTTAATAGTGGAACGACGAAAATCCTATTAAAAATGTCCAACTACCCAAGAGAATAGCCAACAAAAATGCATCGAATCCCCTTGAAGTCACACCATTTTCAATCCATTTAAATCTTTCCTTCATTTGAAGAATACCATTTTCAATCCATTTAAATCAATTTATTAATGGGTTTCATTAGAAAAAGGGATAGTACATTTCCAAAACAAAGGGAGACTGAATAGATGACATGGACTCATTACCTATTTTATAAAAAAAAACCATATCTTAGCATCACCATTAAAAGTCAAAGGTAAAAACCAAACATTAGCAATCAACACAATTATGGTACAACCCACCACGATGAGCACTTATTATGTGACGAGTGAGAAAAACTCAAAAAAATGTAATAGCGAACGAAATAGTAAAAATGCTAATGATGGTGTAAAACAAAATAAGCAAATATGAAAAATTTGTAAAACAAAAATGTGTAAAATAAAAAGATGAAAGAACCAAGGGCTTAGAATAATTAGCATTGGTGTCCATCTTCCCCACAATTGTGCAAAAAGGAAAAGATCCAAAATAATGAGCAAGGCTATCCATCAATAGAGGTAGCGTTAGTACTGGCCATTTTAAGCTCATGGAAAGGTTTGGTTTGCTGGATGTTGAACAATAATTTATTATTTGGGCTTTTAGGTTTGTATATCATTAGGGCCCCTGAAGGAAAATTTTCATGAAAAATATAAGGTCCTTCCCATAGCATTTGCAATTTAGTTTGTTGTGGCACATGTGCGGGATTCCAATAAAGAACCTTATCCCCTAGTTGGTATGTAACTTTCCTAATTCTTAGGTCATGACATTGCTTGTTGAAGGCCTTGTGCAATTCATTAGATGATAGGGAAACTAATTGGTTTTTATTTAGCAAGTTAAGGTTCATTAACCATTCTTTATATGCTAAATTGAGGTCAAGGTTGAGGTCACATGTAGATAGTGTACAGAGCATAGCTTAGATAGGAAGTATTGGAAGGTTACTATACACTAACTCATAGGGATAATAGCCTACAAGGAGCTTCCACGTGGAGCGGTATGCCCAAAGAGTGTCATTCAATTTGGTGCTCCAATCTCACCTATACTTGCTAATGGTTCGTGTCAAGATTCTCATGATTTTCTTATTGGTGACTTTGGCTTGAACATTTTCTTAAGGGTGATATGGTGTAGTCAGTTTATCCACTCCTAAGTGTTACATTAAATTTTGAAAAGTCGTACATGTAAAATGTGTACCATTATTAGAAATAAGTGCATGAGGCACGCCAAACCTGTTTACAATTTGTTGTTGAACAAATCATACAGTACTAGATGCTGTATAATCCATAACAATGGCTGCTTCTACCCACCTTGCAAAATAGTCAACAGCAACAATAATGTAGGCTTTTCCATTAGACATTGGTAATAATAGGACCCATGAAATAAATACCCCATATGTCGAAGGATTCTAAGGGTTGAATCCATTGTTGTGAACCCTCCATTCAAGTAGTCATTTCCCAATCACATTGGCAACACTCATAAGATTAGACGAAATGATGACCATCTCAAAACAATGTAGGCCAATAATATCTTGCAAGCAAGATTTTAATGGCTATTCATTTCCTAGTGTAATAACCCCCACAAGGGCCCTCACAAGTGTCTTAGAGAATTTGCAATTGATCTACATCAGGAACACACCATCGGACCAATCCATTGGAACATACCTTATAAAGATGCCTATTGATTTCCATGAAATATTTGGCTTAGTGAAGAAACTGTTGTTTCTTTTTAATGTCTAGCCCTTGTGGTGTTTCTTGTGTAAGCAGATAAGTGAGAATGCTACTATACCAATTTGTATTGGTGGGTAATTAATTATTTATTGCACCTGCAAAGAGGAGTTCATCACAGAAGTGATTAGAGATGTGGTATTCATCCTCTTTGTTTTCCCATCACAATCGAGATAAATGATTAGCAACAACATTCTTGGTGCTTTTATGATCTACTATAATAATATCGAACTCTTGCAAGATTACCAGCCATCGTATGACACAAGGGCTTACCATTGGTTTATTCATAAGGAACCACTATGATTGATGTGTGTGACTACCTTATAAACTAATACATAGTACATGAATTTTTCTAGTGCAAAAACCACAACCATTAACTCTGTTTCTATTGTGGTATAGTTAAGTTGTGCACTAACAATACTTCGACTTGCACAGTGAATGTAATAGGGTTGTTTTTTGTCATCTAACTATATAAGTATGGCTCCTAAAGCAAAGTTGGATGCATTAGTCATTATGTGGAATGGTCTAGACCAGTTAGGAGCTTGTAGAATGGGTGTTTCTATAAGCTTCTATTTCAAAGATTGGAAAGCTAGCTCACATTCTCTAGTCCATTCAAAGGGTATGTCCTTCTTCATTAATTCCACCAATGGTTTTGCAATTTTCAAAAAGCTCTCGATGAAGCGTCTATAGTAGCTAGTATGTCCAAGGAATGATTGGATATCTTATATAGTTTCAGGTTAACGAGTGATTCCTTGGATGACTTTAATCTTTCTAGGATCTACCTCTATCCCTATTTGTAAAATCTTATGCCCTAATACAATGCTTTTTTGAACCATTAAATGGCTTTTCTTCCAATTGAGCCTGAAGTTGGTTTCAATGCATCATTTTAGTAGTTGCTCTAATTAGTTCAATGCTTGTTCAAAGTCTACTTCATAGGTGGAGAAATCATCCATGAAAACCTCCACACCATTTCCCATTTGTTGCTAATATATACTTAGAACCAGATGTTGAAATGTTGCTGGGGCATTGCACAAGCCAAACAGCATTTGCCTATATGCAAATGTTCCCTAAGGACTTGTGAATGTAGTTTTGGCTTGGTCTTCTAGTGCTATTTGAATTTGATTGTACCCACTATAACCATCCAAAAAACTATAGTAGCAATGCCCTGCAATGGTATCTAAGACTTGGTCAATGAATGGTGATGGGACGCGATATCACGTCCATCGCGATATCGCATCCCACGATATCGTGTCTCCCCTTGCGATATCACGTACAAAATATCGCAACACGTTGCCAAATCTATAAATAAGAAGTGGCTCTCCCTTGTTTCTCCATATAGATCTAGACCTTAGCCAAACTCTTGCAGTTTTTCCATTCCAGAGTTAGAGTAATTTCCATGTGTCCACAGTAAGAGTCCCAAAGTGAAAGGATCTTTATTCAAGCAAATATTATACCTGAGCACAAGTTTGTGTATGGAAATAAAGACAAACTTTTTGGATAAACCTGGTAGTGCATGGAATAAGCTAAATAGGACTTTAATTATTTTTATTTGTTTAAATGCTTTATTAGTTAATTAAATCTCTCTCAACCCTTAACTCTTAGTTAAGTGCATTTAGTATGACCGCTTTGAGCACGTGCGTTACGCTTGGTAATCCCAGTAACGAATAGTGTTTGGTAATCCCAGAAGGTTGCATTGGCTCAGGGTGTGAATGAAAAGTGGAAACAGATACTGATGCTAGGTAGTAGAACTTAGTTAGTTAAAGTTAGTTAGTTAGTCTCTTCACCCTTTCCCTTATTAGCATAGGCAATAAAACATAAAAGATATAAAAATCACATACCTTAGAATTACTTAACCATACAACCGTGACAAATACAAGTAAGTCTAGAAAGAAAATGAATGATTAACCTTAAGTGTTCCATAAGGCATGTAGGCACTTAGTCTACGAGTTCGATCAAATCGAGTGTGTAACGCTCGTATTCATATGGTTGAGTGTAGGGGTACCTCGCCACTCATCTTTGGCACTGTTGCCAGGGACTAAGGTGTTTATGTGCTACGTAGGACATAGGAAATCATCCACATCATTGGGAAGCTTAAATGAATCCTTAGGGTTAATTAAAAAAAATTATATAACATTTAATCAGCACACCGAATAAGACACAATGTCTTCTTCTTCGAACAAAAGCACTTCACCACCTAGGGATCACACAAGAGACAGTCGATGATCTAACACACGTAACCCAGAACCACTAGTTCCTTAATAGTATTGGGTAGTATATACTCATCACAATGAGTATATACCTGATTTTACTTTTATCCTCCATTAGGATGAACAACTACATTGGAGAGACCTACAAGGTAACATAATGTTACCCCCAGATCGGGTAGTCCCTAACATGCTCCTTCGTGCTCTTGCATAGAAAGGCATGCCGAAATTATACACCGAATACGTTGTAGAAAATTATGACAGAAGGGATTATCATCCCACAGTGGCACAACATTTAAGTGACTGGAGGTAGAAGAGCTACCATACATAGTTGAAGGGCAAGGGGTCCCATAACTGTTTACGGGTCAAAAGCAAAATCAAGGGTGGTGAACCTATTTTAATAGGTTTTCCACATAGTGATGTTCCCCCTCTTAAAAATAGTAAGGAGGTGGTGTATCAGAACCTTCGCTTCATGATACACAACCCTAGTTTCGATGCCCACGAACCCCAAGTGTTCAATGAGGGAACACAAACAAATGATAAGGATGGGTATTCTGATTGTCATCACGATCGGGGCCGTAGCCATCGAAGAGAAGGTAAGAAACATCGTCATGGCGATGGTTCTCCTTCCTCTTCCCCTTCATCGCATCACTCACCCTCTCCTTCCACATCATGATGCATCCATAAGGAGCCCAACTGTGAGGATAAAGGTAAGAAAGATGAGAGACCTTGACGAGAGATTCGAGAGAGAGAACGAGGGAACTCTAGGGAATCTAGGCATGGAAGAAGGGAAAGTAGGGAACCATGTAGGCATCATAGATGTCATGAGAGAAATGACAATGATGAACCCCTACTTGCCACCTGAAGTATGTTAGACATTACGAAGGCAGTTAGAATACCTACAAGGCAACAGAAAGATAACCTGATGAAGAGACTAGACATGAATAATATCCCATGATTTGAGGGAGGATATAATGTTGATCCACAGAATCACTTACAGACATTCTAGGATGTCTGTGCCTTGCAAAATATTGAAAATGAGTGGCAGAAGTTAAAGTTATTTCCTAGGATACTCATATAAGAAGCAGAAAGTTGGTATCGGTCTTTATAGCTGGAAACCATTAGGAGGTGGAGTACAATGTTAGAACTATTCAATGATAAATACCAAACATACTCCAGAGTGTTCAACTTGTGTAAGAAGATCCAAGGATGGAAGTAGGGTAATCATGAACCCTTGGATGCTACCATGGGTCAATATTAAGCATTACTACATCGTTGCCCGGGCCATGGTTATGCACAATGGGACCAACTCCGCCACCTTGTAGATGGATTAAGACATGAAACCAGGAGAACCCTTGGAACATATGCCCAAGGGAGATTATCTGAACTTAAGTTCATAGATTTTTGGAGCAAGTAGCTAAAGAAGAAGGGGAGCTACAGAAAAGAGAAAGCATGGAAGAGTACAACTGCGATCCTTCCCTCCAAAATAGGGGAGTGAGATTGTGCAAGGAAGAGGATGAGTCACCACTTGAAGAGTTGGTGAATAGAAAAACCTTGCCACTTTAGAAATTAACAAGGAAAGTGTTGGATAAGGTAGATGAAATATGGAGCTTCTTAGATAGTAAAATTGAAACTGTCCTAAAAATCATAGAGGAGTCTAAGGAGGAGCGAAGTAGTGAACATGATAAGAAAAAGTGGAGAGATTTAGCCCATGCACGTAACAAGGGTAAGGGAAAAATGACTATCGCTAATGAGGTTGTAGATTCTGACACAGACAATGACAGTGGATGTGAGATTTGCCAATATGACCATCCTAAGGGATGTTGCCCAATAATCTCACATCTACAAGAGTCTGGGGTGTATGCACTCAACCCAAGACTTAACAAATAGCAAGCACCCCAAAGGTTACCTTATCCCCAAGGTAACCCAAGGTAGTTTCACCAATCGTTAACATAATATCCAATTGGAACTCCACCACAAGCTATCGGGCAACACCATCAATGGAAACACTCATATTCATGGGGGATGCCATCACCTAGGCAACAATACTCTTACCAACAACCAGACCTGTATGGCTATTACGTGTAGCAGCCCATCTCTCCACCTGACTCTGTTGGTCACATAACTCCACAACATCACTACCAAGTTCATGAGTATTTTAGGACTCCTTCTCCTTTGGGAGATACACCACATACATACCATCCTCCAAATCCATATGCATATTTTACGCCAATAGTTCCACTACCACCTACTCCAACGATGCAAGGGGAAATCCCCACTCAACCACAACAACGTAATGCTATGAGAGCTGTAAACCTTCAACCTGCTGCTGGTTCTGACAACCGCACAAAAAGAATACCTTTCTTTAGAACCAAAAGCCCAAATAAGCTCTCACAACCACAAGCAATTGAGACTATGTATTTTCCTCCAACAATTAAGGCTTCGAAGCTCCCTTCAAATCAACAACAGAGCTTAACGCACATGGTTATGTTAACACATACCGTTACTAACTAGATTAAGGTGGGAAACCTTCCCAGGAAATTCTCTAACCCTAGAAGTCCCCTAATTTATCTCCAAGTCACTGGGAATGAACCTCATAAGGCCCTTCTTGACTCAGGTTCTGGAGTAAACATAATCTCACGAGAAATGTATAAAGCCTAGAACCTACCTCCACTCAAGAAGAGAAATATTCAACTAGAACTAGCTAACCAGTCCATCACTATTCCCTTGGGATTGGTGGAGGACACCATTACCACTATGTGTGGTTGGTCATACCTAACTAATTTCCTAGTGATAGAAGTCAACAGTAACAAAGGGGACTTCCCAATTATAATGGGGAGGGCATGGCTCAGCACCATCAATGCATGCCTAAAAATCCATGATCTTTCTTTGGAAATATCTAAGGAAAACATTTATGGAAAGATCGAGAAGAAGAAAGTTCCATGCATCACATACAATGACCCAGAGGATGATGACATGGAGGAATGCTTAGCATCTCCTACATGCAACTGGTGTGCCCAAGAAACTCAGATACAAAGGTGCATGTATGTAGCAACCACACAACAAGAGAACACCCAGTGTTTGACAGTTAATGAAGAGAGTAGCCCGCCAACATGCATGAAATGAATTGGGGGAACAACGTGCAACTACAATGAAAGCATAGATACTTTGGAACATGAGCATCACTGAATTTCGCCACTTAACCTAAAAACATCAATTGGGAGAAGTTGGACACTTCTAAAAAATTCAAATAGGTGCTCATTATTTTGGATCTCTCCCTTTCAATTCAGTCATGGGAGAGATGGCCACCTAAGCTGATCATTTGAGGCCCTCATTTCTTTTAAGTTTTTGTTTTACACATTTTGTTTTGCACATTTTTGTTTTACAAATTTGTTTAACTTTTTTTATTTTTTTTTACAACATCATTTATACTTTTTCTTTTATTTGTGTGTATGTGTTATCCATTTTGTAAAGTTTGTCACCCAATAAGTGCTCTTAATGATGGTATGAACTATTTTTTATTGGTTGCCAATGTTTGGTTTTTACCTTTAAGTTACGATGTTGATACTAAGGTATGGTTCTTTTGATATAGCAGGCAATGAGTCCACTTTATCCATACATCCACAAATTTCTATGGTCTCTCTCGGCTTGGAAATGTACAGTCCCTTTCTAAATAAGAACTATCAATGAATCGGTGACTGGGCATTTCTCAAACTAAGGACTCAAGGATTGAACAGGGTGTGACTTCAAGGGGATTTTGTGCATTTGCGTTGGCCATTCTCTTAGGTGCTTGGATTTTTTATTTTTGAGTTTTCTTAATATTCTAACATTGCTCCATCATCAGGAATCTGAGCTCATGAAAATAAAAATAAAAAAATCTTTGCATGGTGTGGTTCTCATGTATAAACACAAAAAAAAACCATGAGGATTCAAAGAACACCCCTTAGACAAAATAATCATTTGGGATACAAGCACTAGTTATGAAACTAAAATAAGCATGTTCCCTCTAACTGAGGCCCTTCTTGCTTCCTATTCTCTCCTCCATCGCTTCGTTGAAATGGTGGTGGCTCTTTGGTGAAGGCATTCTTGTTACTTCTAGTGGATGGGTTGGCTGAATGTATTAATGCAAAGTCACTAGATGTGGTTTCTTGAGGCCAGATTTGGAATGGGATCTACTAAGTCACATTAACCATGAAATACACAAGGGGTTGTACACCATCTTGTTCTTGGGATTCCATTCCATTCTCTTCTCTCCATCCTTCTCTCCACTGTTCACCTCATTGCCAGTTGTATCAGTAGTCCATATTCTAGGTGATGCATTGTTTTCTTGTTGGTAAATTCTTGTGGTTAAGACTTTAACTCTTGTTTCAAAATGACATTCCTAGAGCCTATGGACTCTTTGCATGTGGGATTGTCAGGGCATTAAGGGCATGAGACTACTTTAGGGAGGACCCACTGGCATTCCTATTTGGTACACCTATTAAATTATTTTTCTTAACATTTTTGCAATCCACTCTATTTTGTTCATTTCCATCTTGACATCTATTTCATCAAAATTATAGTTGTCTCTTTTTCTCCATCTTTCATTTTCTTTTTCTTTCTCCATTCTATCGCTACTGGAGGTTTGCTCTTAGTCATGGGTGTCCTGACCCAATTTTTTTGATTTTCTCCTAACCCCTACACCTTCAGTAGTCACCACTATTATATCTCCAGACTCGTATCAGCCATACCACAACCCAACCAATGGACCTTTTACTAAAGCAAGGTATCAACTGCATTGTGATTCATTTGCCCTTGCTAATATAAGACTTTGTTGTGTGTGAAGATGATAATCATATAACAACGGATTGGATTTGGAGGGAACACTTGGAATGGATTGGTGCTGAAGCAATCATGCAAGGAACAAGATTGATGGCATGCTTACAGATGGACAACGAAAGGTGAAATCTTGGTATTGGCAGTAGTAGACATATTCTCTCTCTCTCTTTCTTTATCAACTGCCAAATATGGCCTGATGTCAAATGTATAAGGTGTTCACTCTTGTTGTTGTCGTGAACACTAGTTTTGTCATGTTCTATAATGATGATATGTTCACATGTTGTCCCATTCACCATTAGTTCCATTCAAGTCAATAATCGCATACCTTCCCGATATTTTGTAAGGAACTCGAGGATGAGTTTTTATTTAGTCATGGGGGTATGATGGGATGCGATATTGCATGGGCTACAATATTGCAGCGTGCCACCAAATCTATAAATAAGAGATAGCTTTCCCTTATTTCTCCATCTAGATCTAGACCTTAGCCAAACTCTTGCAGTTTTTCAATTCTAGAGTTAGAGTAATTTCCATGTGCCAATAGTAGGACTCCCAAAGTGAATGGATCTTTATTCGAGAAAATATTGTACCTGAGCACAAGTTTGTGTACAGAAATAAAGATGAACTTTTTGAATAAACCTTACAGTGCATGGACTAAGCTAAATAGGAATTTAATTTTTTTTATTTATTTAAATGCTTTATTAGTTAATTAAATCTCTCTCAACCTGTAACTCCTAGTTAAGTGCATTCAGTACGACGGCTTTGAGCACGTGCATTACGCTTGGAAATCCTTGTAATGAATAACATTTGGTAATCCCAGAAGGTTGCATTGGCTTAGGATGTGAATGGCAAGTGGAAATGGATACCGATGCTAGGTATTAGAACTTAGTTAGTTAAAGTCAGTTACTTAGTCTCTTCATCCTTTACCTCATTAGCATAGATGATAAAACATAAAAGATATAAAACTCACATACCTCAAAGTTACTTAATCATACAACCATGGCAAATATAAGTAACTTTGGAAAGACAACGAATGATTAACCTTAAGTGTTCCATAAGGAATGTAGGCACTTGGTCTACGAAGTTCGACTGGATCATGCGTGTAATGCTCGTATTCATATGGTTGAGTGTAGGGGTACCTCTCCACTCATCAAATGGCAATGGAAAATGATCTTTAAATGTTGCCATGTTTAATAGCCTAAAGTCTACACACACCCTCCACTTACCTTCCTTTTTAGGCACAATGACCAATGGACTAACCCATTCATTATCAACAATGCGGTAGATGAACTTGGTGTTTAAAAGTTGCTTAATTTCTTCTTTAACTACTTGCTTAAGCTTTGGGTTCAATCATCTTTGCGGTTGTCGTTGAGGCTTCATAGAGGGGTCAATGTAAATTCTATGTTGGTATATCCTATAATCAATTCTAGTTAATTTAGGATATGACCAAGCAAAGGATTTTGACCATTTTTTACCATCTTCAACAATGTTTCTTTTTGTTGAGGAGTAAGCTTAGCATTAATGATTACCGATTTTCCATTCTTGAGAAATGTAAAATCCATACTAGTGGGCAATATTTTTAACTCAAGAGGCTCTTGCTTAAACTTTTCAGGAATTTCTAACTTCCCCCAGTTAATATTTTTGATGTCAGGACTTGGAAGTTAGTGATGGTCTTGCTCTAATGTATCTATGCTATTGATGTAGGTGTAAGTCAAGCTCTGAGTGGGTTCAATGCATATAGTTGAATTGCTATTTTGATTAATTTTTAGCCACTGGATGCCTTCCTGTCTTGTGGCTACTACATACAAGCATCTTTGTATGTTAGTCACTTGTGCACACTAGTTACATGTAGGCAATGTTAAGCATTGTACAATCTAGGACTTCTACACGTAGTTACACCCTATGTCACTATATGCGATGCATAGTACTTTCTTCTTCTTGATCTTTTCAAATGTATTTTCTTTTAATATTTCTAGGGAAAGATTGCATATTCCTAGGCGCACATCAATCATACTTAGCCATGCTCTTTCCATTATGATTGGAAAGTCCCCTTTGCATTTGTTAACTTGAATCACTAGGAAATTAGTTGGATATGACCACCCACAAATAGTGGTGATAATTTCCTCCACTAGTTCTAATGGGATAGTGATGGACTAGTCAGTCAACTCTAAATGAATGTTACTCTTTTTTAATGGAGGTAGGTTCTAGGTTTTGTACATTTCTTGAGAGATTAAGTTCACACCAGAACCTGACTGCAAAAAAGCTTTTCAATGCTCATTTCTAGCGATTTGTAAATAAATAAGAGGACTTCTAGGATGAGGGAATTTCCTAGGAAGATGACCCAACTTTAATCCAATTGATTATGGCATGAGTGAACATCACCGTATGCGTGGGGTGTAGCTTTTGGTTCGAAGGAAGCTCCGAATATTCGAATGATGATCAGGCCTTTGGAGAATTAGCTGCTTGTGGTTGTAAGGACTTGGTTGGACTATTGATTCTAAAGAAAGGTCTCTTCTTTATGTGGTTGTGTAAACCATTAGTAGGTTGAGGATAGACAACCCTTGTAATGTTACATTGTTGCGGTTGGGCAGGAAGCTCACCCTACATAGTTGGAGCAGGTGGTAATGAAGCTAAGGGTGGAAGAGGTGCAGTAAGGTGAGAAAGATAGTACATTTGTGGAGATTCATCCCTAGGAGAAGGAGTTCTATAGTACTCATGGGTCTAGTAGTGAGGTTGAGGAGTGACGTGACTAGTAGAGTCACGTGGAGAGATCGACTGCTAAACATAGTACCCATATGGGTCAAGATGATGGTAAGGGTACTGTTGATGTGGTAGTGTCATTTCCCATGATTGTGGGTGTTTCCACTATTGATACTATTTATTTGATTGTGGTGGACTTCCACTTGGATAATATGTCAATGGTTGGTGGAATTACCTTGTGTTACCTTGAGGATAAGGTAACCTTCAGGGTGTTTTCTGTTTGTTTATTCATGGGTTTAGTGCATACACCCCAGACTCTTGTAGATGTGACACTACTAGCTAACATCTATTAGGATGGTCATATTGGCATATCTCACATCCATCATCATTATTTGTGTCTGAATCCACAACCTCTTCAATGACGACAACTTTTCCCTTACCTTTATTGCACACATATTTAGCTTCTTTATTTTTTCTTCTCTCTTGGTGACTACTTTGCTCTCTAGACTCCTCTACTATTTTTATAACAATTTGAAATTTATCATCTAGGTAGTTCCACATTTGATCTACTTTTGTCAATACTTCTGATGTAAATTTTTGAATGGAAAAAGTCTTCCTATTCACCATCTCTTTGAGTGATTACTCTTCTTCACCTTCACAAAATCTAACTTCCTTATTTCAGAGGGAAGGATCTCTATTATATTCCTCCACACTTTCTCTTTTCCTTAACTCACCTTCCTCCTTGGAAACTTGATCCAACAATCTTTGTATTTGGTGGGCTCTAAGCTCAGATAGCCTTCATTGGGTATAAGTCCCAACAGTTCTTTGAATTTCATACCTAAGCCCATCTACGAGATGGCATAGTTGTTCCTTTTGCGAGTAACCATGGCTAGGGAAATGATTAAATAATGCATAATATTATTTACATCCTCCTTGTTTCCATCCTTGGATTTGCTTATGGAAGTTTGACACTAGGGAGTACATTTGATAATTACCGTTGAATAGCTCTAACATGGTACTCCATTGATGAATAGATTCTAGTTCTAAGGACCAGTGCTAGCTTATCACTTCCTTGATCAGTGTCCATGAAAAAAACTTTAGTTTTTGCCACTCATTTTCTATATTTTTCAAGGTACATGGATCATGAAATGCTTGTAGGTGGTTTTAAGGATCATCATTGTATCCCCCTTCAAATTGAGGGATGTTATTCATGTCTAATTGTTTGATCCTACTATCCTTATGGTGCCTTGATGGGATCCTAATAGCCTTACTTATATCTAACATACTTCAGGTGATGAGTAGGGGTTGATCACAATCGTACTATCTATGGCATCTATGATGCTTATGCTATTTCTTACTTTTCCTTCTTTCATGATGTGTCTCTCTAGAATGCCCTTGTTCCGTTTCTCAATTGTTTTTTCTATGATCTCTATTTCACCTACCATTATCATCATGGTCTCTCCCTTTTTGACTATGTTCAAATCTTGAAGGAGAGGGGGAAGGAGATGATGAAAGTGAAGAGGAAGGAGGACTGGCACCATGATGGTGTTTGACACTTTCTCTTTGATGGTCACAAGTCACAACCCTTTTCATGGTTACGATCAGAATGTCCATCGTTTTCATGTGTTTGTGTTTCTTTTTTATATCCTTTATGTCCATTAGTATTTGAACCTAGGTTATGAATAGTTGAGTGAAGATTCTGGTA
The DNA here is from genome assembly GCA_015680685.1 of Gnetum montanum. Taxonomy (NCBI): domain Eukaryota; kingdom Viridiplantae; phylum Streptophyta; class Gnetopsida; order Gnetales; family Gnetaceae; genus Gnetum; species Gnetum montanum. Next base: position 728,098 of record MNCI01018426.1, read on the forward strand.
CACAACTCCTTGATTAAAGTCGATGAGAAAAACATCATTTTGAGGAAAACCTCCTGAGGTAGGTTCACCACCCTCATTTTTTCTTAGGACATATGGGACATTCTAAGACAACTTTCCCTTCATAGATTTATAATGTCTCTCCTATTCTAAGTCCCTTTGGTGTTGTGCCTCCATGGGTTGATAATCTCTCGAGTCTTGTTCATGCACAACATACTCCGACTATAAGTGCTGCATACCAATTCGTGTGAGAGCATGAAGAAGCATGCTCAGAATTGAGCAATTAGGAGGTAACACTATGTTACCTCCTAAATCATGCCATCACAACTATTCATCCTGGTGGAGGATAAAGGTAAAGTCTGGTACATACTCATCAGGATGAACATATACTAAGTGAAACTGTTGGGGTATTGGTGGATTATCATGTGTACTATGCCGCCGATTGTTCATTGTGTTAGACCTAGGCAGTGAAGAACTCTCATGAGAAGAAGGAGATATGATTAATTATTCCATGTGCAATACTATTATTTTTAATGATTATAGGATAATTAACCCTAAGGGTTTGTTCCAACGATGGAAAGATTTCCTAAGTTCTAATTAGTGCACAAACAAAAAAGTCCTTGGCAATGGTGGCAATGATGAGCAGCTAGGTACCCCTACATCCAACCATAAGAATACGGGCAACCATGCATGATCCAGTCTAACTCCAAGGACTAAGTGCTTATGCGCTTACCCAGAACTAGGGTGAGTTATGCTATCATTATCTTCCCAAGCTTACTTGTAAGGCAAAATTTTATAGTTAAGTAAACTCAAGATATATGATTTTTATGTTTTTATGTTTTCTATTCTTGGTGCTTAAAGGGGAGAAATGAAGTAAATTAATAACTAATGTAATTTAACTAACTAACTATTCTCTAACTAGCCCTAACACTAGCATCCATTCCCACTCTCTGAACACATCCTGAACTAGTGTAGCACTACTGGGATTACAAAATTCTAGTCATTACTAGCTTACAAAGTGTTCCACGTATGCTTGAAGTGGTCTTTCTAAGTGTGGTTACTTGTGGAAAATTAATAGTTCTATGAAAACAACATCAATTAACTAATGAAAGTGTTAAATAACTGTAAATAACATTAAATGCAATAAATAAGCTATTTTGAATGTTGCAATGTTTATCATAAAGTTCATCTTTATTTCTGGATACAAGGTGTGCTCAAGTACACAATGCTCGAATAAAGATCCATTCACTTTATGACTCCTACTGTGGGCACTCAGAAACAATTCTAACTCTAAAAAGAAAAAATTGCAAGAGTTTGGGTAAGAGACTAAAAACTAACTGCCAAACCAAGCACCCCAGTCTCTTATTTATAGCCAACGAGATAATTTCTGACATCAGGTGTCCGATATCACTTGGTGGGCTCTGATATCATCAATTTGATATCATGGTCGTAATATCGTGACTCATCAGTAGTTGATATGAAACCTTCTTATGGCATGTTTCTTTCATCTACCTTTGGTGTCCAATTTGGAGGTATCTTATATTTGATTTCTTAGAACTTCTTCTTCTAATTAGAGGATCTAAACATGTAATAATTCCTAGGAAACCTTTCCATTTCCATATCATCTCAAGCCCTGATGAATCTCATGTCATATCAATAGATCAAAGTATAAACTTTGTTAGGGTCATTGATCTTAATTTTGGTGAATATAAGATGGATGAAAATTTAGATGCAATGAATGGCTTCTTACCTAACATAAACCTCCTATATTCATACTTATGTTACATACTACTACCAAACTTCTAGGAACTTTCTAAACTTCACATTGACACACTACCTTTCCACTAGCATGATAGAAAGACTTTCTATTTGATGATCCTCCACCAATTGGTAAAGATAAGGATATTAATGAAATCCTCACTATCCCTAACAATGTGCTATCTTTACAAGTGTTTGATGATGATCATTAAATTAATCATTTTCTTACTAGTCAAAGGAAGTTTTATGATCATATTCTTGAAGCCTCACACATTTATTCAAATGAGTCAATCCTCATGAATGAAGTTTGATCCACTTCTATTGCTAGGAAAGCTCAATTTGAGAAAATGGACAATGAAATTGAAGTACTATAACACAAATATTGGTAAGTATTAGCAAAAACTAAAATTTCTTTAGTCAAAAAGAAAGATTAGAAATACCCTATTCAAATATGTAAACATTTACATTTTGATGAAAAGGGTATGTTAATCACATTGCTACATGAATTCAATGATGTTTTAGACTAGTTCTATGAAGATTTCAAGGCTTATAATCCATTTATCATTATCCACACAATACCAGTTAGTCCTAAAACTAAATCTTTTAGACAAAAATTAAGACCAGTCAATCTTAAAATTGAATCTTTAATGACAAAAGGTGATTGATAAATTCTTGGAATCTGAAATCATATATCCAGTAAGACATTCCAGTTGGATGTCAAACTTAGTTCTCATATGTAAGAAATCTAGAAAGATACAATTTTGTGTTAAATTTAGAAATCTTAATGCATCTTACATTAAAGATAATTATCTACTTTCACGTATGGAAGAGCTACTTCAAGTAGTAAATGATGTAAAAGGGCACTCATTCTTAGATGGATGCTTAGGTTATAATCAATTTCTTGTGAATAAGAAAGAATAACATAAAACATCCTTTGTAACAAAATGGGGAACATTTCAATATGTCAAAATGTCTTTCAAATTATTGAATGCATGATCAACCTTTCAACATGCCATGGATAAAAATTTTGAAGGGATGATTAAACAAATATAGTTATATATTTAGATGACTTAACAATTTTCTCACGTAATAGATGAACCCATATTGAAGATCTTAAAAATATATTTTTGAGATGTAGAGAATATGGTGTGACATTAAATGCTAAGAAGTCTATATTTGGTGTACAAAGTGAAAAATTCCTGAGTCACATAGTCATAAGAGAAGATATTTTTATTGGTCTTAAATGTGTTAATGCTATCCTAGAAATTCCTTATCCCTTATCCAAGAAAGATTTAATAGATTTCTTTAGAAAGATTAACTTTATCAAGTGATTTATTTCAATCTTTGTTGAACTAGTAATATCCCTTAACACATTACTAAACAAAGATGAGGACTTTATATGGACTATTGAATGCAAAAATACTTTCTTAGCTATAAAGGAAGTTTTGATTGAAGCTCCAATTTTAGTTACTCTTTGGTATGAAAATAATTTCTTCTATATTCCTTTGCAAGTGATCATAAAATGGGTGCCATTTAACTCAAGAGGTACCTAATCAAGAAGAATGCCACATCGCTTATATGTTTGATCCACTTAAAGATATTGAGTTAAGATACTCCTATAGAAAAATAACTATATGCAGTAGTTCAATCGTTAAAGAAGTTTCAATCTTACCTTTTAAAATAAAAGATTATTGTAATTATTTCTATTAACCTTTTTTTATGTTAAAAAATTATGAAAAATGGAGCATAAGTATGTTTGTATGGTTGTTGTGTTTATAGGAGCAAGATCAAAGGACACTAGGACTCACAAGAAACTTACAGATCACAAGGACTCAAGGAAACATGGATGAATACAAAGAATTAAAAAAAATATGTATATTTTTATTGAGGATGATTCTTGGATGTTTTGGCATGTTTCAAAGTGTTTCTAGCTCATTTTGATGAGTCTATGAGGTTATAAGGTCTATGGGGACTTTCTTGGAAGCATCTAGAGGCTCCTAGCATCAAAATGAGTAGTTTCATTTTTGGCCCCTACGGAAAAGACATCTTTCCCATACCAAAGATGTCTTTCTAGCAGGTAGCATAGGAAAAGAAATCTCTTCAAAATAGTAGACATCTTTCATTAGGCAAAGATTTCTATCATCAAACAAAGACATCTTCCCAGAATGAAGGCCAATTTGAGAAAGATGTCTTTCTGTTGACAAAGACGTCTTCTAGAATGGAGATTTTAGAGAGACATATTTCCTAGGAAAAGATGTCTTCCTAGAATTAAAGGAAAAGATAGAAATATGTCTTAGGCATGAAGAAGACATCTTCCATGATCATTAGTGATCATTGCCTAGCTATTTCACAAGTTTCAAGATGGATTTAGAACCATGGTAGATATAAGAAGACATCATATGCATTGGGAAATGTACAATATTATGTGTAATCATTATACAATAATTTTGTGAATCATTGTAATCTTTGTTTCTCTTCATTGTATCATCATTTGATTATTATAAAGTGTGGTGTACCTCAATGTATAAGGATCAATAAATTGAGTTGCATTTATTCCTTGTAATTTTTTTCTCTTGTTGCCCTATGGGGTTGATGCACCTCTTGTGGGAAGTCATCTTGCTTGAGTTTGTCAATATCCTATGAGATTGACTTATTGGTGTTGTGCTATAGCACTCTGGAGTGGAGCTTAGGGTTGTAAAGGTTGTGGAAGCCTGAAAACTACATTTCAAGTCTAACAAGACCTTGCAGGGATAAGTGGTTGGTGTTGCAACATAGCACTCTGAAGCAGGGCTTGAAGACTATATAGGGTGTGAACCGTTCAACCATATTTGAGAGCAACAAATTTTAGATGTGTGTTAATGATCTACCCTATGTTAATGATCTACCCTCCGAGTGTGGACTACCTAAGTTAGGGAACCACATTAAATTCAGGGCATGTGCTTTTCTGTTACAAACTTATAATTTTGGAACTTATTCATCTTCTAAGTTCGAAGATCCACAAGTGATTTCAAAGACTATTACTCCTACACTCTTCATCAATCTCCAAGAGTAAACAATGGAAGAGGCTTTCAACATTAGATATACTTAGTCAAGGAGACTAATTGTCTTTATCAACTATTGTATCTAATCTTTGTATCATATCTACCAAAAAGGTAAATCTTTCATTCTATTTAGAAATAAAAGCATCTAATCTATCAAGCTTAATAGTTCTTATTATATTGATGAAAGGTATGAAATATTTTGCAATGAGATTCTTTCTTTTCAAAATTTATGCATTGAGATAAAATATGCTTTGCATGTTAAGGAAATGAAAATTATAGTTCTTAATGATGAATGTTCATGTCTCAAGAAAGAAAATTTAGACCTTAAGGTAGAGGTTCAAAAACTAACCTATGCGATTAAGAAAATAAGTAAGAACTCTTTCTCCAAATACCAAATGGAAACAAATGGATGTTTGAGAAATTTCTTAGAAGAAAATCGATCAAATCAATTCAAAGGTAAAGAAAGAGATAAGGAAAGAGGTAAAAATATTTTAAATTCTAATTTTGATCTTTCTTCTATAGAATATTGGATATGTGATGGAAGAGGCCATTTGGCCTCCAAATTCCCCAATGCTTATAGGTTTCAAGAGAAAGAGTATAGTGAATAAACAAGAAGAAGTAACATTCATACAAGCTAGGATGATGAAGATGCATCAACTAAAGAAAATAAAAAGGCAAAAAAATTATTAACAAAATATGATGATAGAGACCAAGGCAAGGAAGAGGTAGGTGACACCTCAAAATATTCTCATCTCATCTCTATGGCTCTCATAGATGATGATGTTGGCCTTTCTGATGATGATGATCATTCTGAGAATGAGGAAGAAAAGTATGACCTATTGTGTAAGTTGGAAAGTCTTTGTTTAAAGTTAACTAAACAAGGAAAAACTAAGAATCAAGATATTTCTTCATTAAATTTAACAATTTCTGATCTCATAAAATAAATCTCATACCTTAGGGCTAAGGATGAAGAGCTAACCAAATCTTATTGGTAGATCAAGGAAGAACTTATAAATGCCAAACTTGTGAGCGAAAAGCTAGTCAAGGAAAAGGATTCTATTCAGATGGTTCTTGGACAAGAAAGAAGTCCACATGATAAGAGTGGGCTCCAATGTTGTACACAAGAAAATCATCTACACCAACCTCATCTCAACCAAAGGTCACTCCAAAGAATGAAGAATCAATAGGCACTACATCTCAACTAAGAGCATCTCCAAAGTATGATCATTTTAACTACTATAGAAAGGTGAGAACTGATTATTGTCATTAATTAAAGCATAAGAAATGGGAGTGCAATTTAAAATATTATCACATGAGCAGTTGGTCATATCATAGGACTCCTTGGTCTTATCTGAATGTGCCTAGAAGGGATTTTTTGTAGGTTAAAAAGGATATGCAAAAAAATTAGAGAGGAGTCATGAAAGATTGAAAAAATCATAAGAATGAGGGAGTTTGAAAAGTTTGGACAATTAAGAGAAAGGAACCTGAGAATGAGAAGACACCATCTAGTCAATTTATGAAAAGGAACGAAGCCTTGAAAATTGAAGAAGTTTATGCAAGAAGAGAAAGCCCAAAAGAGAAATCTCATTCTCTAGCACTATAGGCACCTTAATTATCAATTTCAAGCAACATAAGTCAAGGTAAATTTCTATCTACTTGATTGTTAAATTTTGTATCAGTATTTAATTTTGGAAAGTCTAAATTTTGTTGATATGTGCTTATTATATTTCTAGCTATGGGATGTTAGCTCCAATAATCTACAAATATTAAGATAAGTACTTACAAGAGAAGATATTTAATATAGTTAGAATAATTTATTATGGTATCTTTTGTGAATGCTTGGGAACTATGTGATTAATCTTATAATTAAATGAAATTTTGTGGTATTTGTAAACTTTTAAAAGTTTTTATTGAAAAATATTTTGATTATCCACTAGAATTTATATTAATTACAAGTTTTTAAAAGCCTCTAATGTATTTCTTGGACATTCATTGTTGTTTAAATGTCTTGTGATTTGACATTGTTGTCCAAACTTCTTTTGAAAGATTTCAGATGCATGATATTTAAGCATTGGATTTGACACCTTTAATATAATTCATGTATTTTCTGAGAAAATCATTTCAATAAAATTATGTGCTATCTTAAGGTCTTTCTTTTAAAAAGTCTCCGAACATGTTATGCCTCTCCAGATTTATGGAGACATCTCCTAGTCCCTTGTGTAATTCTCAATTATGTGTAATATTTATATCTATTTTTGATGATATTTTATGTGTTTTGCTATAACTAATGGAAGACCTAAGTCTCCATACTTACTCTTAGAATTTTTGTGTAGCATGGAGATCTTAAAAGATTCAATATGGAATACTACTCTTTTTACAATAAATAGATTATGACCAAAGAAATTAGATGTTTCAAGAACTAGGTCATATATGTAGGGGGAGTATGTTCTTAATCATTGTTTATCATACAAAAGGCCAACGGCATAGGGGGAGTCTTTTAAGATCTCCATCAAAAGATAATTAAGCAATAAGACATTCCACTCCATTCTCCCTTAGCTAGATATGAGCAAGGAGGAGTATTTTCATCTGGTAATGTTGTAAGAGAGGACATTTATTTAAAAAAAATCATTACTTAAAGATGGTCTTTATTGGTCAAAGCTCTTGAATTTTATATGCTATCTAAACTTAATTGTGTTCACTATGTTAGGGATTTAAAGATTGTCTAAACTTTTGTATGTTGATAAGTACTTACCTAAGAGATCTCTAGTACTCACACTAGTAGATTGGAACTAGAAAAGATGTTCATAATTTCTTTTTGTAGCTCATGAATATATAGGCAATTAGACACACACAAACACACACACACACACACACACACACACACACACACACACACACTAGTTTATGATTTTTCTAAATGATTAGTTCTAATCTTTCGATATATTTTGACTTTTATAAGCATGATAAGATGCATTTCTAAAATGCTAAATATGCATGTTTTTACTCACCTGTCTTGGAATTGCTCTCAGATTTTTAGAAGAATATTGGTTTAGAGATAGATTACTTACTCTTAAATATCTTTTGAAAAAATTGGATCAAGCATGGTTCTTATTGTTGTAGTCAAATGAAGAGTCACTTCATTATCCCTATAAAATTAATGAGATGTGTACTTCTCATATGGTTCTCTTACAAAATGTTCATTTTTTATGCACAATTATATTATCAAATATGTTTGTAGGTGTTTGGATATTTTATTTTGGGTGTTGTCCATACAAGAGGAGAGTTTTGTATGCTTGTTATGCAATGGCTTTCCATAACTATATGTTTTTTTTTGTAAAATGATATATATTTAAGATACAAGTTTATATGCATCATCCTTTTTGGTCATGTCCAAAAAGGAGGAGAAGTATCTTATGTTTTATGATATTGTGATAAAGACTAATCCATTTTATTAAGTTTTGGACATTACCAAAAATGTGAAGAGTTTTGACCTTTTGATATGTCAAAATGTTAAGGAAAATGGAGTACAAGGATGTTTGTGTTGCTATTGTGTTTATATAAGTAATAACAAAGGACTCAAGGACTCATAAGTAACTTAGGAAACACAAGGACTCAAGGAAGCATGGACGAAGACAAAGAATTCAAGAACAATGTGTTTGTTCTTTTGAGGATGATTCTTGGATGCTTTGGCATGTTTCTAAGTGTTTCTAGTTCATTTTAATATGTCTAGGAGGTTATAAGATCTATGGGAACTTGTTTGGAGGCATTTGGAGACTCCCAACATCAAAATGAGCAGTTTCATTTTTGGCCCCTGTAAAAGAAACGTCTTTCCCATACCAAAGACATCTTTCTAGTATGTAGCACATGCAAAAATGTCTTTGCAAAATAGTAGATGTCTTTCATCAGACAAAGATTTCTTCCCTGAATGAAGGCTAGTTGTAGAAAGATGTCTTTCCCCAAACTAAGATGTCTTCCAAAATGGAGATTTTAGAGAGACATCTTTCCCAGACAAAGATGTCTTCCTAAAATTGAAGGCAAAGATAGAAAGACATCTTAGGCATGAAGAAGAAATCTTCCATGACTATTAGTGACCATTTCCTAATCATTGCATGAGTTCCAAGATGGATTTAGAAACATGACAACTATAACAATACATCATATGCATTGGTAAAGGTGCAAGCTTATGTGTAATCATTGTACAATCATTTTGTGAATCATTGTAATCATTGTTGCTCTTCATTGTATCATTATTTGATCATTGTAAAGTGTGCTTTACCTCAACATACAAGGATTAGAAAACTGAGTTACATTTATCCCTTGTAATTAATTTCTCTTTTTGCCCTGTAGGGTTGATGTGATTCTTGTTGGAAGGCATCTTGCTTGAGCTTGTCAAGATCCTACTGAAACACCACAAAAATTTCAGCAACACTTTCAAACAACTTCAGAGCCTCTGAAACGGCTTCAAGAAGCCCACCATGGAGCAAGTAAGGTTCCCCTAGGGCCCACAGATCACGACGGCAAGTTTTGGTGTCAAGAATCATCATTTTCAAGGTCAAAAAGTGCAATTTTGGCTAAGTACATTGTGCTTACGCTGCACAGCGTAAGGATCAACGTCACCAACTTTCGGAGCCCCGAAAATGAGTCAAAACATACCGAAATTGAGCACAAGCACCCCCCATGACCTTCACCAAGGTTCCCAGTAGCTCCTAGCCTCCAAAAAATTAAGATTTGGGCCTCAAATGTGCCATTTTGGCTTGGTGACGCTGGGGTTACTTTTTCAGACGCTGCATAGCGTAAGGATCAACGTCACCAATTCTTAGAGCCCAAAAACTGAGCCAAAATGACCTGATTTTAACGGTGTAAGTTTTCCTCAAGGTCCACTATTGATAACTATGGGTCCCAGCCTCTAAAAATTCTAGATTTCAGCCCAAAATTGCAAGTTTTGGAGGTCACACGCCAGGTCACATTGCAGGTCACGTTGGGTGCTAGACAAGCAAGGCGAAGTTAATCCTCCTTGATTTTCTTTGTAAATTTTTATCATTTGAGGGCTTGTCTAAATTATTTGTATTTTCATGGGCTTGAATGACCCATAAATTGTAAAATACATTAAATTTGGTCAAAGAAGGAAAATATCCAACACACATCCAACTCGTGCATAACTATCCAACACAAATACATTGAATCTGGTCAAAGAAGGTAAATTTCCAACACACATCCAACTCGTGCCAACTATTCATGGGATACATGTCATTAGATCTATTTTTCTCTCATCTCCCAACCATTGATTCCATTGTTGAAAACCCTAGCCAAACCCTAGCCCAACCTTATAAATATCCTATCAATTCACACAAACTAAAGGAGGCAAGAGAAGCAAAGCGAAAGCAGCAAGAAGGAGAAGAAGATTGGAAGAGGCAAAGATTTGAGAAATTGGCGATTCCGAAGGAGGATAGAACTTGCAATCCTTGGGCGCTCGGCACATCTGATTTTTGGCTTCCAAGTTCTTCTCACATCATCGCATCATCGTGTCATATCTTTCCGGGGCTAGGCGTTTGACTTGCCATTCACATTTGTGCAACTACGCTTTGACCGGTGCACATTTTTTTAAAACAATAATAATACAATTTCATTATTGCCTCCCATTTACAGTATTTAGTTCTGTTTATTCTTTACAAATATAACTTTGTTTATGCTTTATTCATAATTTTGTACGCTTTATTTACATTTCGTGTCGTTTTCTACATTTCGTTTACATCCTGTTTACGATAACCCCAGTGCTAGCCGTAGCTTACGCTTGGAGAAGTCCTTGGTTGATTTGCAGGCAAACCATCCAAGGCACTCTGCCTTCGTTCCCTTTTCCAGCTTGCCCTCAAGTGAAGGCAGGGTCAGCTGTGGCTGTCCAACGATCTCTTGGTGCTTGTTTCCTTTCCAGCCTTACACCGACGATTTAGGATAGTACAGTTTTTGGCACTAGAAGGAGGGTCATTTTCTTGTTATTGATTAAAACCTCACTACCCATCAAAACTCATCCATCTTGCCCATTTGAGTCTCTTCATCCCTGTTGATCACACTAAGCTTGTGTCACCCCACACTACAACTGCTTATGATCCAACTCCATTCGTGTATCCCAGTCCATTCACATTTATCATGGAATCTTCCCAAGTCAACCCAGTAACACTACTAGTTGCTTCAAACCCTGTGACTGCTACAGAATCTATAACCATTATTGAACACATAAATCCTCAAGGCCCTACATGTCAATCCCTCAGGCTACAAGGCAAAGGCCCTATTCACGCAACTCTTACACCCAAACAATATAATTTTATCTGTGTCAAGATCCAAGCCAACCTACTCATTGATCATATAGAGAGGGAAGCTAAGCAAGAATATGAATTCATCCATAATGGAGGATGTGAGTTTATCCCTTCAACCTTTGACATAATCCCACTATCTAAAAATCATCATAAACTCATATCCCAACTTCTTATGGCTAAAAGTCAAGCCTTACAACTACCTTCCATAGAGCCTCAAGATGAAGAAGATGACTTTGCAGCCCAATCTAAACATGGAGAATCATACCATACTGTTAGCCCCCATGCCCATGCAAACCTATAATCCCATCCTTTCCTAGAAGAAACTATGTTTCCTTCTTCATCCACAAACATTCAAGAACCTATTCCCCATTCCATCCCTATCTTCTCTGTGCTCAATAACATTCACTCTGATGCATCCACTTCGATCATTCCTCCACTACTGCAGTCCCAACAACTCCCCCAAAGAAACACATGGCCAATCTTCCAACCTCAAGTAATTGGAATACCGTCAGTCATACCAGCTTCCACATCCACCCATTACATACCCCAGATGCAAATTCATAGGGCACCATTGATTACTCCTACCCAACATGTACAAGGTGTTACCTCGCAACCTATGGCTGGGAAATGGGTTCCACTAGTAGTCTTAGTCCCAAATACCATCCCACCACAACAAATGTTAGCCCAACAACCTGCCTTTCTACAAACAATGCAACAATTAAACCATTATCATCCACAATCCACTCAATCCACCGGTTTGCCTACCGTCCAAGAATGGGCAGACACACAAAAAATGATGCACTCATTGGCAAAAAAATTAAAACGCCTTAAAACTTTCAACAATAAGGAAGTCAAGGTACTAGATTTCTATCAAGATGACCCAATTGACCCCTTAGTTCCACCCTTGACTTTTCCAAAAGGAGTCTCATTACCTCAACTGACCAAGTACAATAAAGAAGGTGACCCAAATGCCCACCTAGTGACATTTAGGACTGAAAGCCTTTTAGTTTAAGCATGACCCCATGTAATCTTGCAAGTGTTTGCAATGTCCTTAACCAGAAAAGCCTTAGATTGGTACCGATCTTTACCTTGTAGCTCCATATTTTCTTTAAAGAATTTGCTGCATCAGTTTGTCACCTGTTTCAAGTACAACTTAAAACCTGAAGCCACATTAGATAGCTTGATTCAAATTAAACAAGTGCCTTTAGAGCTAGCACAAAAATTTATCCAAAGGTGGAGTGCAACCTTAAATGAAATTCACGAACCCATCCCTGAAACATATTTACTCACTATCCTCAAATCAGTGGTGAATGACTTTATTAAGTCAAAACTTTACTACCTGAAATCTTGCACATTGAACCAAGCATTTGTACAAATCAAAGACATAGAAGAAGTAGCACAAACAAGTAATGCCCTAGCCTACTCAGCCTTTAGAAGCCAACACATAAGGAAAGATAAACCCAAAACAATGGTAGCAGCAGTGGCTGAGGGAAAACAACCCACTATCCCAAATAACTATGAAAGAACAACACCCACTCATACACTTGAAAGTTCCTCAAATAGAAACAACAACACAGGTCATGCATGTGCCTTCGAAAGAAAAGACCCTACTCAATACACACCATTTCCCATGAAGCCTTCACAACTACTTGATCAACTTCTAAAGGCTGGGCTAATTCAACACAAACAAATGTCTCCTGCGGCCTTACAAAGACATGATCGCTTTTGCGAATTGGCCAAAAACCCAGCCTTAGCAACATCCAACAAACCTACCATCCCAAAAGGCTTTAGGTTGGATAGGTTTTGTGAATACCATCAATGGTGTGGTCATGGGACTGATTACTACTTTGCATTGAAACAAGACATACAACACATGATAGATAGGGGTGAAGTGGTATTTAATGAGACAAACCCAGTAAGGCCCCAAAACCAATCTATGGGGGTCTACAAAGATCCCCTCAATACCAAAACCAAAGATGCCCCATATGTGATTAATACTATCCATATGGAAAATAGACAAGATGTTCCATGAAGACCTTTTTTGATTCAGAGATCTTCAGAAAACACACCTACTCCAACATCTCCTCAAGCCCCTTTTACCACATGCACGTCCCCCACACCATCAAAACCATTCATCATCCACATACCTCCTTCGGTTGCCACGACAACAAACATACCATTTGAAAACCTACCCATTCCCTTTGTGGTCCAAGTGCCAAAACACCCTGGCATACAACCCACCTCCACTCCTCAATGACCATTGTGAGAACGTCTTGCCGATAGGCTAATAAGAGAGCACTTGGAAAAAGAAAAAAGAGAGCACATAGAGAGCGAAAACCATGGACACGAATTAGGACTACCAAAGCCTACACCGCTAAGCACCGTTCCCATGAGTTCGTCTGTTAATGAGCCTAGTACAAGTCACCAAAACCAAGATGAAGTCACAAGTCATATCCCAAACCCAACATTCTCAACTACTAATGTAAAAACCCCTCCACGAGAAATATGAATGCTAGGTCAAATGGACCAAATCTCTATGGATAAGAATGTCCCAAACAGAAAAGACCTAGCAAATGCGTTGACTCAGGTCACACAAGCCTTAAAACAAAAGAATACTTCTTTAAGTTTGTATGACCTAGTCATGACTTCACCAGTATATCGAGAGGCTCTTGTACGGATGCTAACTTCAATTCTTGTTAGTGAGGATCTTCCTACAGATGAACCATCCATTTATGCAGTATTATCCCCACAACTTCAGGAATCGAAGACCACATCCTTAGAATTCTATGTTAAGGACATTAAGCTAGATGAGAAAACAAAGGAAATCACCACAGCCCCTATGTTCATAACAATACAGGTCGATCATTTCAAAATACATAGGATGCATGTCGATGATGGTGTAGCAACAAATGTAATACCTTTTTCCATCATCGAAAAACTGGGACTCACTGAACAAATACAACCCATAACAACCTCTTTCTTGAGATCCTTCAGTGATTCCCGTGTGGGAGTGAAAGGCATGGTTACCTTAGATTTCATAGCCAGAGAACAATTCCCTAAATCAGCTGAATTCATAGTGGTTGATGAAATGCCAGGGTTTAATCTGATTCTAGGACGCCCTTGGCTAGCTCAACTTAAAGTCGTATCTTTACCAATCCATCAAGAGATACATCTACCTTACGAGGGTGGTGAGATCATCATACATGGGGATACAACACCATCGGTCATTTCCTCACACCTTGAGATAGGTCAAGGGTTAGAAATTGAGTTCATTAAGCCTAAACAAGAAACCATGAACATACATCATAATGTGAACCCAATGTTGATTCACAACCCAACTAGCACTGAAGAAACACAAGAAGACATAGACATAGGAGCCATTCCTGCTGATGTTTCTTGGTCAAAACTACCCTTTGACATCACCGATGAAGGAGAAGGTGAATATAAAATCATACCCATACACCCAACTCCACATGTTAAGTTACAAAAGATCAAGAGGCAACTCAACAACTAGAACAAATGATACAAACTGTCTGAAATGACATTAAACTATGAACTGTCTGAGATGACGTTAAACTACGAATTGTCTGAAATGACGTTAAACTATGAATTGTCCAAAATGACGTTAAACTACAAACTGTCCGAAATGACGTTAAACTACGACACATTCGCAATGACATTAAACTAACTACAGTAAAAAATGGCCGGTTCCATTTAAAACTTCTTAGAAACGTTACTACCTTTGGTCCACCATGGCATAAAACTGGTAATCCTTTCTTTAACAATAGATGCAACAGTCCATCAAGACTTTAAACTGATATACCAAGTCCGAAATAGCTTTAAACTAAAGCTAACAAATTACAAATTTACAAACTCCCATTATCTTACATTGAATTTTTGCTTACAAGTTACAACTTATGATTTAGATTCTTGCATGGTCATTGCTTTTTTTTCCAAGTATTTACCTTACATCTTGCTTTACACTTTAGAAATTTATGTTACATTTATTTGCACACATATACTCTAGAAAACAAAGAAAAACATTTAAAAAAAAACATAAAACTACAAAAATACATGGACCGAAAAGGCCTTAAACTAGCTTACAGCCCGGAACGACCTAAAATTATCATTTTTTGCATTGCTTTTCTTTCATTCATACATTCTAACTCTATGTACGGCAGGTGTCGCTTGATGTTGTTTTCTTCCTAGTTGATTTTTTTGTAGGATCTCGCAGGCACGTAGCATGACCATGCATGTAGCATCACACTTTACACAAGCAAGGTAAGCATTAGTCTGCTATGACTATAAACTGTCACAAAATAGTCCTGGATCATGACTTAAAACTGATACCATAGAGTTCTGTCCAGTATGAAACTAAACTGCTACATCCATCCGCCATGACATGAAACTAGCATCCAGAGTCCACTAAGACTATAAACTAGTTTGCCTCTTCATAGTCCGTCATGACTATAAACTAGAAATGCACCGTTCGCTAAGATGCTAAACTGGTACCGTCCAAGGGGTTATGACATGAAACTAATCCACAATAGTCTGCTAAGACTATAAACTAGCGAAATGATTGATGACCGGGCAGAATTTGAAAAGATCTGTTGTTGCAGTTGGCTGTTCCTGTTCCACAAAGACTTGTTGCATGATTCATCCTATGGGGCCTAATGAAACTGATGCTATTCATGATTCTGTTTGTTTTAAAAGCTGCACGTGGTGACTCCATCTCCCTGTTTAAAGTGTTTAGCTAATTGTTTCATTTTTGTTTTTCTTGTCTTCTTGGAGTTCTGTTTGCAGGATGACACTTCTGAGGTGTTCGTGCATAGATGCACTTCATCATGACAACAAGGCATCACGTTTTTCCTGATGCACGCGACTGGGTTAATCAATCCATTCATAAGTACATTCCCGACTCCTGATACATTTCCTATTCCCCATCATGCTCCCTTATCCTATTCAATTACATCCCCCTTGATACATTCCACTCATCTCAAAACTCTTGGTACACTGTTGCACACTGTAGCTCTCTAAGCAGTTGCGATGCAAAACACAATACATAGTACATGATGCAAAATGCAAGTGCTCAAACATGAGCACGACACAAAAAAGCAAGCTCTTTCAAAAAGACCAAAAAAAACAAAACAAAAAAAGACAAAAAAATATAAAACAAGAAAAGAAAAAAGAACAAAAAATGGTCAAAGAGCAAAATGCAAGATTTCGTTGACATCATAAACAAAAGACTATTGGCCATTCTCATATAAGCCCCAGGCAAGAAAGCAATCGTCTTGAAAAATAGTTGCATTTGTGTCTCAAAGAGACCATGTTGCACATCACCACATGGCTTTGGCTATTTACAACGGGCCCCACCAATACTCTATAGGAGTCCCGTTTCTCCAAAGAACGCACTTCCTATGTCTTGGCTTTGAGTCTGCTGAACATTGGCTATGGAAAAGGACCAAAATACAACTCCTACACAAGAGAGCATTCCTCTCCCATAAATCCCAGTAGTAATCATAGCCCTTAACCTCCTAGCTTCCATGGTTACAACCAATTCCCTTGCACATCTTGAACCACATTCCCCTCAATCTCATGTACTTTTGAAAATGGTGCGATAATATCCAGCCAAAGGCTGATGGTTAATATTTGGTTCTTTTTTGTTCATGATGTTTGCACTTCTTTGTTGACGCCTCTCGGGTGGATTCTTCCAGACATCAACAAAGAGGGGCCAATGAAACACTACAAAAATTTCAGCAACACTTCGAAACAACTTCAGAGCCTCTAAAAAAGCTTTAAGAAGCCCACCATGGAGCAAGTAAGGTTCCCCTAGGGCCCATAGATCATGACGGAAAGTTTTGGTGTCAAGAATCATTAGTTTCAAGGTCAAAAAGTGCAATTTTGGCGCTGCACAGCGTAAGGATCAGCGTCACCAACTTTTGGAGCCCCAAAATTGAGTCAAAACATGCCGAAATTGAGCACAAGGACCCCCCATGACCTTCACCAAGGTCCCCAGTAGCTCTTAGCCTCCAAAAAATCAAGATTTGGGCCTCCAATATGCCATTTTTGCTTGGTGATGCTGGGGTTACTTTTTCAAGCGCTGCATAGCATAAGGATCAACGTCACCAATTTTTAGAGCCCAAAAACTGAGCCAAAATGACTTGATTTTAAGGGTGTAAGTTGTTCTCAATGTCCACTATTGATAACTATGGGTCCCAGCCTTTAAAAATTCCAGATTTTAGCCCAAAATTGCAAGTTTTGGAGGTCACACGCCAGGTCACATTGCAGGTCACGTTGGGTGCTAAACAAGCAAGGTGAAGTTAATCCTCCTTGATTTTCTTTGTAAATTTTTATCATTTTAGGGCTTGTCTAAATTATTTGTATTTTCATGGGCTTGAATGACCCATAAATTGTAAAATACATTAAATTTGGTCAAAGAAGGAAAATATCCAACACACATCCAACTCGTGCACAACTATCCAACACAAATACATTGAATCTGGTCAAAGAAGGCAAATTGCCAACACACATCCAACTCATGCCAACTATTCATGGGACACATGTCACTAGATCTATTTTTCTCTCATCTCCCAACCATTGATTCCATTCTTGAAAACCCTAGCCAAACCCTAGCCCAACCCTATAAATACCCTATCAATTCACACAAACTAAAGGAGGCAAGAGAAGCAAAGAAAAAGTAGCAAGAAGGAGAAGAAGATTGGAAGAGGCACAAATTGGAGAAATTGGCGATTCCGAAGGAGGACAGAACTTGCAATCCTTGGGCACTCGGCACATCCGATTTTTGGCTTCCAAGTTCTTCTCACATCATCGCATCATTGTGTCATATCTTTCTGGGGCTAGGCGTTTGACTTGCCATTCACATTTGTGCAACTACGCTTTGACCAGTGCACATTTTTTTTAAAACCATAATAATACAGTTTCATTATTGCCTCCCATTTACAGTATTTAGTTATGTTTATGCTTTACAAATATAACTTTGTTTATGCTTTATTCATAATTTTGTACGCTTTATTTACATTTCGTATCGTTGTCTACATTCCATTTACATCCTGTTTACGATAACCCTACCGCTAGCCGTAGCTTATGCTCGGGGAAGTCCTTGGTTGATTTGTGTGCAAACCATCCAAGGCACTCTGCCTTCATTCCCTTTTCCAGCTTTCCCTCAAATGAAGGCAGGGTCAGCTGTGGCTGTCCAACGATCTCTTGGTGTTTGTTTCCTTTCCAGTCTTACACCAACGATTTAGGATAGTACACCTACAAGATTGAGTTGTTGGTGTTGTGATATAGCAATCTGGAGTAGAGCTCAAAGTTGTAAAGGTTGTTAGAGCCTTGAAACCACATTCCAAGCCTAATTGGACCTTACAAGGCTAAGTGGTTGGTGTTGCAACACAACACTCCGAAGTTGGGCTTGAAGACTATATAGGGTGTTGATCCTTCAACCATATTTGTGAGCAACAAAGTCCAAAGGTGTGCTAGTGATCTACCCTTTAAGTGTGGACTAACCAAGTTTGGGAACCACGTTAAACTTGGTGTATGTTCTTTTGTGTTACAAAGTTTTAATTTTTGAAGTTATTCATCTCCGCTTGCTTCACTCGCCCACCCCCCCACCCCCTCTTCTAAGTTCAATGATCCACAGTTCCAAATCCTGCTACTATTGCCCTAACAAATCTCCAAGATGCTTTAAAAAATAGATCCAAGTATATTATGAAATTACAAGAATATGACATTTAATGAAGGGTAGCAAAACTAGTAAAAGGAAGTGGTTTAACCAGATTGCTAGCCCAAGCATCAATCCTAGAAAAAATCAAAAGTCCCATTTGAGCTTGAACCCATACCTATACATGTGTTATCACTTAAAAATAATGAACCAATTCCATTTGCACTAAATTTCTTTGACCCTTGGTATGGAGATATTAGATAGTATTTAACTTTTTATCATTGTCCTTCAGACCTACCTAGGTACAAACATAAATTACTAATATCCAGAAGCTCTAAATTTATCTTGATTAATGGTAATATTTTAAAAAAGGGCTTTGAAGAATTCCTCTTTAGGTGCTTAGATAGAGAAGAAGCCAATGATGTGGTAAAAAGCTTACATGATGAAAGAAGCTTAGGCTATCGATATTTAACTCATAAGATTATAAACGTTGGTTATTACTAGCCAACTATGACCATTGATGCCTATAATATATCAAAAACTTGTATCCAGTATCAAATGTTGAAAGGAAGAAATCCTAAAAGCTTAGCACCTCTATAACCCATCATTGAAGTAAGACTTTTTAGACAATGGGCTCTTGATTTTATCGAAGCCATCAATTGACAATTATTTGGCCAACATAAATTTATGCACTTAGTGGTCGACAATGGTCCTACCTTCATCTTAGTAGAAATCATTGAATGGGATATGAATAATGAAATCCTAATCAAATGTGTCATAGAATATTACTTCCAAGGAAATGACTTAGCAGAATCTTCAAACAAGAATTTTCTAAGTGAAGTTAAAAAGATGATTAATGACAATCCAAAATCTTGGCATGAAAAAGTAAATTGTATGGGCATATTGTATTCATCATAAAGAACCTCTTAAAACCACTCCTTATGAGCTATTTTTTGTCAAAAACCTATATTACCCATCAACTTACAAATCCCTACTTATGAGTTCTTCTTGGTTTACCTAAATCCTGATGAAAGTCTCATTGCTAGATCTTATGATCTTTGGGATCATGAATTTCAACATTTAAAAGTAGTGGAAAACTTGTCAAATCATCAAATCATTATTAAAATATGGTTTGATAAAAATATTTCCTCTAAATCCTTTCAAATGGGTGATCTAGTCTTGAAAAAAGATAAAGATTCTAGGTAAAAAGGTCCTCAAACTAAGTTCTCACCAATGTGGTCAAGACCATTCCAAGTCATGAAGGTTGCAACCTCTAATGTTTACAGGATCACTAACCTTCAAGGCAACAAGTTCACTAGAAACTTCAATTCATTCCAAATATTTCAAGTTTTAACAACCCCTACCCACATGCCTACTCCCACACACTACCACCTCTACCTTTTCACCAAAAAAAAATGGCATTATTAGGTGGCTTACGTGGCTAGCTTATTGTTAGACAAGGATTCTCATGCAATAGGTTACCAATTCGAATCAAAATTAAGGCTAACAATGAGGTGTTAAGCTATGGTAAGGATCTTGACCTTATAACCCTAGGTCATAGGTTCAACTGAATTGGGCAATACTGAGTTATAAATTTAAAAGTTCTTTAAAAAGGAATTCTAAAATTGGTTTCATAGATCTAAAGGGTTTCAATGGATGTAAGTAAAAATTTTATTTTCATATTTGTTGGCTATACATTTTAAAGTATGCTTATAGTCAAATTATTTTTGTTCTCAAATTCCCCACACCCACCAACCCAAAGTTTTGATTTAGACTAATTTTGAAATCACAAAATACTCAAAAGAAAATAATTAGGTATTAGCCTAATAGTAAGACTCTTCTGGAAATTGCCAATTATAATTTACTCATATATCTGAAGGGTAACTATTGGTAAAAATAAAATTTGGGTTGCAACACCCTACAAAATACTTTTAAAATATTACCTTTTCTTATTTATTATATCCTATGTTTTGAACTTGAAAATAAGTAAATCATAAATCAATATTTATATTGTAGTCTGTTAAAAGTTTATTAGAATTTATGTAAAAACATGTTCCTGTCAATTATTTTTTGATTTTAGACCCCTTTCTTTTCTTTCCCTTTTCTATCAAATAAGCAAAGAGAGACCCTGATTTTCAAATACTACGATTCATCCCATTGGCAAACGAAAAGGTGATTCAAAATCCTACCGATGTGGAAAAGCTCCTGCTAAATCAAATTTGTTTAACATAGAGATTTCTAAGTTCTTCCAACATGCAACGATCTGAGTCTCGCGCATTTTCATCTTTAACATGAGCATGATAAAACAGAGAATGAGTAACGAATTTCTGCAACCGAAAAAAACGGAATACAAAGATGATAATGATTCAGCCAATAAGTAAACACAATGATCAAGCCAAGAATTTCAACGTTGACCGTTAAACTAATCTTCTTATGCCATCTCCAGAAAGGGAAAAACAAAAAAATAATATAAGTAATATCGAAATACTTGGATTCAAAACATAGGGCACGGTCCAAATACCGTTAAATGTTCAAGAATCTTCAAACGGCTGTCAAAGATTCAAGAATACTCAAACGGCAGAATGTTGGTCCTCCTCGTATTCAACGCAGGAACACTGCAGCTGCTTTATATATGTGTTCATGCGTTCTATTTGCTTATCCAGTCTGTTCCTCCTCTCGTGTTTGTATTCTGTGCCTTTTATTCTTTTATCACCATGAACTCGAAATCAGCACAACAGCAGCAATCAACCAGAAACATAAAAGCTCATTCTTATTTGCTGTTCGACTGGAAGTTGCAGTATACTTTTGAGAAGGAATTGAGGAAGATGCCAATAATAATGGAGATAAAGCTCACCATCTCAGACTGTCCTCCAAACCCTAACACGCTCTCCATTCCAACAGATGTGGGTAAGGCCATCATGATTCTGCTGAATCGAGCAGACAAAGAAGAGGCCTCAACAAAACCTGAGGGTGTAGAAATCACAGTGAAAGGCATCAGGCGGCAGCAGTATCCTCGGCTGATTGAGATCAAAACTATGCAGTGGAGGTTCAAGCATTATCCAAGGCTGAACGCTTACACATTCCACAGCGGTTGGAGCGAGTTCCGTCAGGAGATGAATATCCAGGCTAACCAGAATCTCAAACTTTACTACAGCTACTCGGAGCAATGCTTTTACATCGAAAGGATCATGTGACAGCATCCAGACACAGAGATGAAAGTGTTAGTGATTGTTCTTTTTCATGCTGTATGTGGAATCATTATTTAGGGTTTACTTTTGCCAGGTTTCTGAATCCTTGCAAAAGAGTAATGGATTCTTAAAGTGTTTTCACTTTAGTCTTGAAATCTTTGTTACTGGATTATTGGAAATATTTTGAATGCATTAGCTAGAAGTTTGTTGCAAGGACAAGATTCATTTTCATTGCTGGATTACTGAATGGTTTAGTTTTGAATTTTTTATTACTCAATTGTTGGAGTATTATTTTAAATATAATCTCTGCTGAGTTTGTTGTATCACGTAAAATTCATTGGTTAAAGAATAAAACTACTGTCTATTGCATGAAGCCATGTTCTTCTTAGGTTGTCTTCCATGTAAACAAACTGCTATGGGTAGCTCTTAGGGTTTCTTTTTAGATATTGAAGTTGACGTTTATTTAAATTGGTCTTTCTCCTGTTTTCTTATTTAAATAGATATTTATTTTGAGAGATTTTCATGTTTTTTATCGACGGAGCCAAAGATTTTAGCTTTGAAACTGGCACAAGATAAATGGTCTTCTGTATATGGCGTTTAATTTTACCTGCTATTTCATAGCGATTCCAAGAATACTGCTTCTGTAATGCTAGTAATGCTAGGACGTTGCTATTGTAGGATCATGTAACATTCGGAAAGATGAAATGTTAGTGCTGGTTCTGCTTCATGCTATGGATTCATTCTATAGGGTTTACTTTTACTAGGTTTCTTGAATCTTCGCAAAGGAGTAGCCGTTTTTTTAAGTGTATTAGTTGTTCTGTTTTGAATTCTTTGTTACAAGCCACTGGATCTCTACATTTATCTCGAATACATTAGCCGAAATTCTAGTGAGTTTTCCGTATCACGTCAAATTCCTCAGTTAAAGATTAAAACTACAGTCTATTGCGTGAACCCACGGTCTTCTTTTATCACTGTATACTGTTTGGGGTGTTGGTTCCGAGGAAAGATATGGGTATCTCTTTAGTGTTCTTTTTTATATAAAATTTGGTATTGTTTATTTATTTAAATTGGTATCTCTCCTGTCTTTTCTTTGCCTATTTGTTCATTTTGAGATCATTTTTATGCATAAAATTATAGATAGAAGCTGAAGGTTATAGCTTTGGAAACTTCCGCAACTAATACGGTTTTCTTGTACTCAGTACTTGGTGTTGGTTGATTTTACAAAATTACCCTTATGGTTTCTTTTACCCAATCCCTATTGGTTTTCCTTTTTTCGATGTATCTAGGGATTACAAGGATTTCTGCTTCAAAACTAAGAGGTAGTAGCGATTACAAGGATTTCTGCTTCAAAACTAAGAGGTATTGTCTAATGTTTTGGTAGAGAGGTCAACTTTGAATTGCATTAAGAAGTTTCGGGCACTGTTTTGACCTAGAGAGCAAAACCATTAATTATATTAAGAAGTTGTATACATTATTTTGGTGAAGAGGCCAACTATCAATTGTCATGTCCCTATTCCCAAATGGTACCTTTCCATAAACAACATGGTATTATTTTGTAATAATTAAGCATTAGCATTATTTGGGAATGGGAACAATGGGGACACCAATCATAGGAAAAGGCCCCATTCTACAATGTTTAATTCCAATAGATAATACTTAGTCAAAATTCAATTTTAAAACAATGAGGTGTTAACTTAGTGGTAAGATTCTTGATTTGAAATCAACAAGTCATGGGTTTGATTCCAATTATGTAATGCTATATTGCATTTTAATACAATGAGATGCTAACTTAATGGTATGATTCTTGATTTTGAACTTCTAAGTTATAGGTTCAATTCTAGTGGGCAAAAGTTTCAAACAGTTCTAACACCTTAAAAACTAATTATTATGTATATGCTTTAGAACTTTTATTTTATATCTGATATAGGAGCCATGATATCGGATCCCTGATATTAGGGCATAAGCTACAATGTCGGATATCCAATATCGCGGACACGTGCAAGCCTATAAATATAACACTTAGGCACATGGTTTGAAGAAAAACTTTCATTCCACCCATAGGTAGACTCATGCAATTTTATTACCTAATTTTAGTAATAAAATGAATGCTTGCAGTGTGTGTTGTTGAGTAGTAGTATAGATTCTTTATTCGAGTGAAGTGTACTTGGGCATAGCTCATATTTAAAAATAAAGATCAAGATTGCTTTTCATCATTACAACATCCACTTAGTTTTATTGTTTTACTTCACTTATTCATTAGTAAAGTGGAATGAGTACAACTAGTTTTGACCATTTAAGTGTAATCGTTTGGTAATCCTGGTAGTGTTATTGCTTGGTTTGCTTTGTAGCATAATGCTTGGTAACCCAATAATGATTACATGAGCCCAATACATATACAATAAGCTAAGACTTGATGCTCATCACTCTAGATTAAAGTAGATTTACATTACTAACATTAGTTAGACTTAAGACTACATTTCATTACCAATTATGTTGATCACTAGAAGTAATTAGGGCCTAACAACATCAATTATCATATGCCTCACTTTGGACTAAACTATATGTGACAAAGCTACCACTAGTTCAAGTGGGAAGATAGTGTCTCGTGATCAATGCTTAACAATCTAGATGCCACAACTAATCCCATCCATGGAATTCAACTCGATCTTGCATGAACGCTTATGATTCATATGATTGAGTGTAGGGGTGCCTACCACTCATCAGTTCTCAATAAAAAATTATGGGATTTCATTAATTTAAAAAATAAAAAGATCCTTTTGGATAAATAATAAATGTATGACTAAACTAGTATAAAGTTATTTTAACAATTGTAGATTATTAACATTTTTAAGTTTTAGTAGCAATCATCCCATCCACAGGGTGCAATTTTCTTTATTATTTTTTGGTTACAAGTGTTGGAGGATCACTTTGTAATCCTTGGCCTTTGTTAAG
This sequence comes from Gnetum montanum, assembly GCA_015680685.1. Lineage (NCBI taxonomy): Eukaryota > Viridiplantae > Streptophyta > Gnetopsida > Gnetales > Gnetaceae > Gnetum > Gnetum montanum. The sequence goes on from MNCI01018426.1 coordinate 753,023, forward strand.
GATTATTGTTTGTGGGATTAGCTATTTTATGGTTTGAATTCACTTTAATAAACCACCCCTTCTCCAAATCCATTTGATTTTTCATAAATAAAAAAAAATCACGACCAAATTATAGATATATACTATGAATATATAAAGATAAAATAGTAGGTAGATTTATTTATTTAATATTCATAAATATTTTTTCTTATTAAAAATTTAATATTGAGTACTCCTCAAACCATTCAACTAACATGATACATTATAAATATTATGGAGGAATATAAGGATGCCATATTAGCATCTACTCAAAGAAGTTAGGCTTTCATTCATTCAGTGATCCTCTCAAGATCCCACTTAGTGGGATGAGCATTGTAGCTATAGTAGAGTATAATCTATTTACAGTAGAGCAAATTGATAGTGGCTAAGTGATGAGTAATGATTTGATCTACTCCAATATTGAACCCTCAATATCAAATTCTTGATATTAGAGCCCAAGAAGCAATGTCGAATATCCAATATCATCTCCTTCATACTAGCATATAAATAAAACACTTGGGTGCATGGTTGGAAGATAGTTTAGTCTTCAATTTTAAGTTAGCTTCTTCATAGGTTGTTGATTCTCAATCCTATTATTCCCTAGTGCATGTTTGCAGTGTGATGTTTGTAATTGTATAGCACCTTTACTTGTGTGTGATATACTTGGACACATTACATGACTAGAAAGAAAGATCGAGATTACTTCCATCATTGTAGCATCCACTTAGATTGATTTAATTATTTTAAGTATTAATTATTTTCCATTTTAATTAATGTTTCCATTTATTGCTATTTACTATTCTTGTCATTAAGCAGAATGAGTGACTTAATCATGAGTGCTTAAGTATAATTACTTGGTAACCTAGTAGTGCATCATTTGGTAAGCCCAACAACATATGCTTGGTAATCCTAGTAGTAGTTTCACGAAGTCCAAGGTGTATGCAAGTGATTAAGAATAGATACTCATCACATGTAGGCTAGTTTAGACTTTACTTTCCATTGTTACTTAGCTTAATTAAGTAATCTCTTTATTGTCATTAGGAGCAACATAGAGTAAGACAACGTCATCATATGCCTCACTTTGGACTAAACCATACATAATAAAGCTATCACTAGTCCAAGTGGAAAGATAGTAAACTATGATTAAAGCATAACAATTTAGATGCACAACTAGTCCCATCCATGAAATTCAACTAGATCATGCATGAATGCTTGTGTTTCATATGGTTGGGCATAGGGATACCTCGTCGCTCATCATTGGCACCACTATTAGTGATGGTGATAACTACCTAGATTAGTTATATTCTACACAATTGTTGTAAATGCATTAACGATATATCTTTTAGAACAATATTAAATCACATACATCATAAACTAACAACAATGTCTTTTTCATAAGGAAGCAATAACTCACTATATGATTAAAAAATTCATTGCAGAAATAACAAGATATATGATGAAGAAAATTGGAGTAACCTACCTTATGCAGGGTTTTCATATGTTCATGACCATACTAATTACACTCAAAGACTACATTCACCTAAGATAGACAACTCTCGAGGAGATGAAGTAAGTCCTAGACCAAGGGAGGCCTTAAGGCCTAAGACCTCCTCAAAATCTAGAAAAGATAAATCAAGGAACCTTTGGAAACACAATAGAAGCCATGGAAATCCTTCCAATTCCTCATCTTTCTCTACCTCTTTCATGCCTAGCTTTGGTGAAGATGAACATAGGTATAGAGATAAAGCTCCACTAAAGAATTGAAATAAAAACAAAAATTGAACCCACGGGAAAAGTCAAAGACATCGACATGAACATAGACAACATAATCATGATTCAACAAATAGAAATAGAAACTTTCCTCATAACCTATCTAATGATGATGAACACTTGTTGACCACTAAGAGCCTAATGTAGATCACAGAGGTAATTAAGATCTCTCATAGGCATCACAAAGAGAGTCACCTACCCAAGCTTGATATGAATAATATCCCTAAGTTTGTAGGAGGTTATGATTTAAATCTAAAAAATCATTTACAAGCCTTCCATGATGCCTATATCTCATACAACATTGAAAGTGGGTGCAAAATCTTAAGCTCTTTCCTAGGACACTAATCGACAATGTCAAAGTATGGTATAGATTGTTGAAACCAAATTCAATTTGATAGTGGTCCATAATGTTGAAACTCTTCAATGAGAAATACCAAACCTATGCAAGGGTGTCCAACTTGAGGAGACAAATCTAAGGATGGAAGCAAGAACAACATGAACCCTTGGACATAACCTTAGATAGGTATTATTCCCTATTGAATAGATGCCTAAGCCATTGTTTCTTTGAGGAAAGGCAACTTTTCCACATCATAGATGGGCTTTGTAATAAAACAAAGGAGACCCTTGGGATGTATGTCCTAGGTCAATTATACAAACTACAAACCCATCATATTTGAGAGTTAATTCAGCATGTGGAAAAAGAAGAAGGAGAAATATGCAAATGGGAGAATGTTGAGAAAAATCATTGGGATCCACCTCTCAAAAAGAAGGAGGTCCATATCTATAGTAAGGAGAAAGTGACCGCTCTCAATAAGATGATTCTACAATGAACCTTGTCAATGTAGAAGTCTATTGATTAACTTGAAGAAAAGTTTAACAATATGTCGAAATGGATATATAAAAATGTTATAACTCTTGTAGAAATGATAGAGGAAAATCTAACACAAAATGAATTAGGTGATCATAGTAAACCAAAGATACAGAACTGAGAAATCGCTAGGAACACTTTTTGACAAATAGGAAAAATGGTTGAAGAAAGTGAGGCTATAGAGTCAATCATAGTCAAAGATAATGAATGTGACATCTGCATATATGACCATATAAAGGACCATTGCCTAGTCTTTTTACATCTACATGAGTATTGGATAGAAGCATTAAGTTTGAAGTTTGTATAGAAGCACATGCCTAGGAGATTTCCTTTTCCACATGATAATTATAGATAGCCCCACAACCAATCGTACCATCCTAGGGGGACTTATTACCAGCCTCAACACTATCATTAACCACTATGGAAAAACCCAAAATCATGGGAGAGGGGACCACCAAATTAGCCCTATCCTTCCTATTAGCCAAAACCACATGGATATTATGTTGAATACTTTGTTTCTCCAACTAGTTATACATCCTCTACTTCAAATCACCACTATCACTCTCCCAAGAAACATCAACCCATGATATCTCCTAATGGATCACCACCTTGTGCCTCTTACTATCCATCCTACCCTTGAAATTCTCATACTCCACCTCATCACATATCTTTGCTAATGACACAATAAGGTTCATCATCACAATATCCATAAACGAATGCCACTTGTGCTGTGAATGTGCCTAGAGATGTTAATACTAGTAGGTTTCCACCTCAAACTCAAAAATGTCCTTTCTTTAGGAAGGGCCACAAGTAGAGGCAAGACACTCATGGACCTACCACATCATCTGAACTAGCAAAATTCCAATTTAGTGAAACTCCTTCATTTTAACAACCAACATCCTCTAAACATGCACAAGGGCCACAATCCATCATTACTCCAATTCCGAACCAAAGTAATGAATCTACAAGTGTGGGAAGACAAAAAAATCCATGCATACTGTATCATAATCAAGGGTGTAATCATGGGCTAGGCATTCATAATGTTACCACACCTCATGCCCTAATCTACCATACATTTAATATCAAGTGTGTGGCCAATGCTTTGTCTAACCAGCCACCACAACACCAACAAATACCTAGTGGCTTGGAAATGAATAATTACCAATGTTTTATACATGCATGGATTCTATCTATCTACTTATTAATCCTTTTCATGGCCAAATGTTTAGTCATGGAGGTTAGTCCCCATTCTAATCTTCAAGATTCATAAGTGTTTTTCATCTTTTTGTTTTACAATTTTTTGTAATTTTCTTATTTCTTGATATAATTTTTCCTATTCCTTCCAACTTTTTCTATTTGTTGTTTCCATTTTTCTTTGATTATGTAATCTCACTTGTAAATAAAATGATCATGTAGTCCATTGAGGTGAAGTTTTCTCTATGCTTCCAAATCATAAGTAACTGGTTATTCAGACAGTGAGCCACACCATTCATCCTTCCATTTCATTAATAAAGAGGTTCTTTCCATGGTTCTAATAATATTCTTTTCCATCATCAAAACTAAAAATAAATTCATAATAATTATGCCTAGACTAAAAAGTGAAGAACTAAGGGAGAATGTGATGGATATGACATCAAGGAGACTTTTGGATTCTCTTGGGCCACTTTTGTATGTTTTATCATGTTTCTAAGGTTGTAATTATATCCTTATAGATTTAATGAAAAATGGAAGTAAGAGTAAACAAAAATGAGACTAAATAAATTTTTGAAGGTTCCACTAGAAAGACATGTATCCATGCCTAAAGGTTTGTGTCTTCTCAAATTTCTATAAAAAAAACATGTGCCATTGCTAAACTCCTCCCTTGGACAAAATGCCAAGTGATGCTACTCTTTGCAATTGTGGTAGTCTTATGGTTGTCGACTATAGTAATGAAATAATGAGATGTCATTGAAATGTGGTTTGGACTTGGTTTGAATCTTTGAAATAAGGGTTAATGATTATTCAATCATTAATAACAAAGAAGGATCCATTATGACTTTGGTAAGACACCTCACATCACAATTTTTGCAACCCTTTCTATAGTCCATTTCATCTCACTGTTTGTACGATCCTAACCTGTGGTTTTGTGTAACATAGGGTTAATTTCTCAACTTGGTGGTTTTAACACATGTTTTTTGTTTTAGAGGTATGCATTGCATTCCATCCTTTCAGTGCCTATGGAAATTTTTAGGTATGGTTACATAAGGCCATTATGGCAAGAGCCTAATTTGGGGAGAACCCACTTGTGTAACTTTTGTGACTTGTACTTGTTTGACACAACCACATCACTCTTTACCCTCCAAATGCATTATTGTTAAATTCCATGCTTTCCCTTATCATGTAATAATTCTACTCCATGACATCAATTTCACATCCTTTTTCTTCCATCTCCCAAATCTTTTAATGTTGATGACTCCACCTTATACAAAATTTGATACCTCCAAATCAGTTCCTACCTATCCTAGGACTATGGGCCTAACCTTAAACCTTCCAACCAATCATAGAGCTTTGTTTTCCATGCTCAATCACCCCATTTATTGCATATTATTAGACCCCAATATCAACTACCTAATATCTGGTTGGCCTCAACATCGAATACTAGATATCGGGGACTTGATATCAAGTTAAACAAAACCTATATATATGATTCCCATAGTGCCTAAAATTCATTCTCATTATTTGCAAGTAGGGAAGTTTTTCAAATTTTATCTTGTGAATTAGAGCTCTATGCCACCCACTTCCACTTGTGATATCTTGCTTGCTACCACTTCAATTCTGATACTGTTTGAACCTATTTAATCCTAGGGTGTTCCACTTAGTTATGGGGGGTGCTTGCGTGGAGAACTCATACTAATTTTTCAAAATTTTCTATCACCTAAAAGGTATTACAAGGGTAATAAGGTTAAAAAAATTAAGCTTTATAATGATAAATCAATCGTATTAATGCCATAAACCTTAATTTTTCTACCTAGGAAACCATAACTCTCATAGTAAGCCATACATAAGGAAAACGAAACCAACTACGAAAGGTCATAAAAGAAGATAGATACTTTTTGGGAATTTTTCTAAAAATTTTCTAGCTCTACAATCATAATGAACTAAAAGAACATAATGAAACTAAGGCCATGATTAAGATATAAACCTATTAATGATACATAACAATACCTTAGTAACATCTAATTTTTAATTGATTCTAGATGGTCCCAAAAAGAGAAACACAAGGATGACCTTCATAAGGAGCACCTAAATAGCCAAGGGGTGGTAGAGGCCAGTAAGGTGAGCATGTAGAGCATGAAGAATAGAAAGCCCAATCATTTAGTATCCATCAAGAGGCTCTTTTCATAGGATATTTGGTCTAAGAAGAGACTACTGTACAACTAGCCCTTGTGCAAGGACAACACCTCATTTTGTCTATAGAATGCCTTGAAGTAATTCAAGAGAAATCCCTATTGAACATAATCATTGTGGAGATGAAATTTGGCCCATTCATGGAATTTTCTCCTAAATATATTTGGACACAACTTCAAGCATTATCCTTGTGGCTAATTATTTCAGATAGTGGCGAATGGTACCTTGGTGAAACCACCAATTCTGGCACAATAAAGATGAAGGTACCACTATCAATATTTGTGGAGTTAATGTTTCATTATTGGTCAAAGTAATTGTAGAAGCTCTCAATATGCCAAATGAGGGGGTTAGGTTAGCCCATATATCTACAAGGTTTGACCCTAACACTAGGAAGTTATGGCTGAGATGGGCATATGGAAAGAATGACAAAACATATAATGAATTGAATTTGGAAGGGAGGACCTACCTCAAAATAGGGACATATCACCTCTTTCCCAGCAAAGGGCTCAATGGAATCTCCACATATGCAACTAGCAGAAGTGTCATACCCATGGAAAAATACATGGTTGATCTTCCCCAATTGTATTGCATAGAAATTCATACATAATTTGAAGAAAAGAAGGTAGGAAAGCCTACACCTCCATTTCCTTGCCTAATCCAGAAGCTTTACAAGCACATTGGAATCCTAGGATACATGAATGACATCCCCAAAATGGCTCCTTTGCTAAATTACTTATACCAATAGCACAAAGAAAAGTCCTTGGTGGGGACCAAGAATAGGAGAAGGAGATAGGACCAAGGAAAGAAGTGAAACATGAGCCTGAAAAACACCACAAAACGCAAGTTCCACCACCATCAACACAAGACTATAGGTTAGCAATGAGTCATTTGCTAATTGCTAAAACACTTAGTTGGGGAAGCAGAGAGGAATCAAGCCTCTTTGGAGTCATTGACAATGCCATATAGCCTACTATTTTGGCTAATAAAATGAGAGGACAGGTGTTGCTATAGTTAATAGGAGGATCCCAATGGTCTAGACAAATCTCTAGTAATGTCACATCATTTCAAGTGATGCTTGAGACATGAAAAGGTGCCACAGTCATGGTTATGTAGCGTCAAGATGCAGTAGGCATAGTAGAGGTGATAATAAATCACATTAAAGAGTCTTTCAATGAGCCTATTATGGTTTCAGTTGATTTGATAGGGACTAGAGATGTGTAGATGCTTACTGGAACTTCAATGACTACTACAATACATGAGGATGTGTTAGATCGATTGCTGCAAATACGACAAGTGATGGCTACTTTGTTTGACATCCCTAGTGATGTCATTGTAGCACAATCAGACCTCATTGCTACTAAAGAAAAGCTAGTAATGGTTGAGGTTAGGGAAAAACATGCAGAAATAGAAGTGCAATGTTTGCAATAAGATCTAGCCATCCTAAGATCTGAATGATAGGATCCTACCAAGTTTTTCATGCCTAACTAGCTGAAGCAATTCAAGATGGAGTAGCTAATCAAGCTAACTGAGGAGAACAAAGCTGTGGAGCAAGAAAAAGAGAAGGTGGTCTAGAATTCCTTCACTACATAAGTGCAAACTTGTGCTCATATAAAGGCATTGACTACCATGTAAGAAGAGAACAAAAAACTCACTATAGAGAACTCATAGTTGACCATCATTAAAAAATAAAAGAATGTTCTAGAAGAAAGTGTTCATTAGTTGAGGGAACAACTAATGAAGATCAACCAAGATATCAATAGATTAGCTAGGAAAAACATAATCCTCAAAATGAAAGAGGTTCAAATCATTCGACAAAAGTCTACAATCGAAATAATAAAATGAAAGAATGAGGCCAAAAAGCATAAGAAGTTAAAAGAATGCTTCTAAGACCAAGTAGTCATGTACAAGTAGATTAATGAAAATGAAATCTAGATGGCTAAAGCTCACATTGGATCCATGTCAATGCAAAATCCTAATGGGCAAGTCATTATTGATAGTTATACCTTGGTCCATCAAGAAAAAGTGAAGAACAAAGACTTGCAAATTGAGGATTTGACAGAATACATGGCATTGGCTAACATGAGATATGTCAATTGATGAGCCGCGATATTGCATATACGATATCGCAGCCCGCTGCAACATCTATAAATAAGAGGTGGCTTTCCCCATTTTAGGCATCTAGAGTTAGTCCCTTAGCCAAACTATAGCAGTTTTACCATTCCAGAGTTAGAATAATTTCCATGTGCCTGCAGTAGGAGTCTCAAAGTGAACGGATCTTTATTCAAGAAAATTGTACCGAAGCACACATTTTTGTATGGCAATAAATACAAACTTTCTGATAAACATTGAAGCATATGGACTAAGCTAAATAGGATTTAATTATTGTTAATTGTTTAAATGCTTTCCTAGATAATTAATCTCTCTCAACCTTTGACTCTCCTAGTTAAGTGCATTCAGTACGACCACTTTGAGCACATGTGTAATGCTTGGTAACCTAGTAACAAGTAGCGTTTGGTAATCCCAATAGCGTTGCACTAGTTCAGGGTGTGTGCAGAAAGTGGGAATGGATACTGATGCTAGGATACTTAAAACTTAGTTAGTGAATAGTTAATGAAAATTAGTTATTTAGTTCTCTTCACCTTTCCCTACTAGCATAGGCATTAATAAGATAAAAGATATAAAAATCATATACCTCAAGGTTACTTAACCATACCACTGTAACAATACAAGTAAGTTTGGGAAGATAGCGATTGATTAACCTTAAGTGTTCCATGAAGGCGCATAAGCACTTAGTCCTTGGAGTTCGACCAGATCGCGTGTGAGATGCTCATATTTTTATGGTTGAGTGTAGGGGTACCTTGCCATTCATCGTTGGCACCGTTGTCAGGGACTTAGTTATTTATGTGCTACGTAGAACATAGGAGATCATTCACATCGTTGGGACGCTAGAATGAACCCATAGGTTTGATCAAAAGAAAAATAAGATAACGGTAAATGGGACATCTTACAAAACAAAAATATCTTCTTCTTCGCACAAAAGCACTTCACTGCCTAGGAACAACACTAGAGATAGTTGGTAGCAAAACACACATAACCAAAACCCGCCAGTTCCTCAACAATTCTGTGTGGTATATATTCATTACAATGAGTATATACTCCACCTTACCTTTATTCTCCATCAAGATGAGAAACTATGTTGGAGAGACTTGGAGGATAACATAGTGTTGCCTCCAGACCAAGTAGTTCCCAACATGCTCCTTCATGCTCTTGCACAAATAGGCATGTCACAATTGTATGCAGAGTACATTGCATGTGATTACAACACAAGGGACTACCATCCCAAAAAAGCGCAGTGTCAATGGGACTTGCGAAAGGAGAGTTACCATACATCTTTGAAGGGCAAAGGACCCCGTAATGCTTCACCTATCATAAGTGAAATTAAGGGTGGTGAACCTATTTTAATAGGTCCCCCACAAAATGATGTTCCTCCTCCTACGATGGTGAGGAGGTGGTGTATCAAAACCTTTAGTCCATGATTGACAACCCTGGTTCTGATCCCCACGAACACCAAGTGTTCAACGAGGGAATACAAACACATGATAAGGAAGAACATTCTGATCGTCATCACAATTAGGGACAGGACCATCAAAGAGATGGTAGGAAACATCATCATGGTGATGGTCCTCCTTCTTCTTCACCTTCATTATCACATTCACCCTCTCCTTCAGTATCAGGACATAGTCATAAAGAGCCTAACCTTGAGGTTAAGGATAAGCAAAGTGAGAAACCTCGACGAGAGAGTCGGGAATAAGGACAAGTGCATTCTAGAGAATCATAGCATAGAAGAAGGAAGATAAGGAAACCACGTAGACATCACAGACGCTATGAAAGAAATGACCATGAAGAACCCCTACTTGCAACCTGAAGCATGTTAGACATCATGGACGCCATACGAATTCCCACAAGGCACCAAAAAGATAGTAGGATCAAGAGGTTAGATATGAATAATATACGATGATTTGAGGGGGGATACAACACTAATCCTAAAAACCACATACAAGCATTTCACGATGCATGTGCCTTGTAGAACATTGAGAATGACAAAAATTAAAGTTGTTTTCAACGACACTGATGAAAGATGTGGAAAGCTCGTACCAATCCCTAAAAATGGAATCCATTCGAAGGTGGAGTACAATTCTAGAATTGCTTAATGATAAATATCAAACGTACTCCCAGGTGTCCAACTTGTGAAAGCAAATCCAAGGATGGAAGCAAGGAACTCATGAACCCTTGGATGCTTCCATGGGCCAATATTATGCATTGCTACATCATTGTCCGATCATAGTTACTCATAGCAGGATCAACTACGCCATATCGTAGATGGACTTAGGCATGAATCTAGGAAAACCCTTGGAATGTGTGCCCAAGGGAGATTATCAGAGCTTAGGTCCCATCAGGTTCATAGATTGTTGGAACAAGTAGCCAAGAAATAATGAGAGCTACATAAGAGAGAAAGTGTGGAAGAGTACAACCGTGATCCTTACCTCCAAAAAAGGGGAGTGAGATTCTGTAAGGAGGAGGAAGAGTCACCACTCGAAGAGATGGTGCATAGGAAAAACTTGCTGCTCCAAAAATTAACAACAAAAGTGTCAGCGAAGGTAGATCAAATGTGGGACTCCTTAGATAGTAGATTCAAAATCGTTCTCAAAATCATAGAGGAGTCTAAGGAGTGAGGTAGTGACTATGAAGAAAATAAGAAAAGAGATTTGGACCATGTACATAACAAAGGTAAGGGTAAAATGGCCATCACCAAAGAGGTTGTGGATTCTAATACAGACAATGATGATGGATGTGAGATATGCCAATATGACCATCCTAAGGGATGTTTCCCAGTAATCTCAAATCTGCAAGAGTCTGGGGTGTATGCACTTAACCCATGACTTCACAAATGGCAAGCACCTCGATGGTTACCTTATCCCCAAGGTAACTCGAGGTAGTTCCACCAACCATTAATGTATTATACAAGTGGAAATCCACAAAAACCTATTAAGCAACACTAGTAGTGGTAATACCCATAGTCATGATGGATGCCACCGCCAAGACAATAATACTCTTACCGAAAACCAGATCCATATGGCTACTATGTGCAGTAGCCAATCTCTCCACGTGACTCTGTTGGTCACATGACACCACAACGTCACTACCAAGATCAAGAGTATTATAGGACTCCTTTCCTTTATGGAGACAAACCACATACATACCATCCTCTAAATCCATCTGCAACTCTCACACCGATAGCTCCATTACCACCTACTCCAGCAATGCAAGGGGAACTCCCCACTCAACCGCAGCAACACAATGCTATGAGAGCTATAAATCTTCAACCAACTACTAGTCCTGACAATAGCACAAAGAGAAGACCTTTCTTAAGAACAAACATTCCAAAAAAACTCTCACAACCACAAGTGGTTGAGCCTCCAAATGTCTCTCCATCAAATAAAGCTTCAGAGCTCCCTTTGAACCAAAAGCAAAGCTCAACGGACATGGTTATGTTAACACATACCATCACTAACTAGATTAAGGAGGGACACCTTCCTAGGAAATTCACTAACCCTAGAATTCCTTTAATCTATATCCAAGTCGCTGGGAATGACATGTAAAGCTCTTTTGGAGTCAAGTTTCGAAGTCAACTTAATATCACAAGAGATGTATAAATCTTGGAACCTACCTCCACTAAAGAAGAGCAATATTCACTTAGAGCTAGTTGACCAATCCATCACTATTCCCTTAGGACTTGTAGAGGACATTGTTACTACTGTATGTGGTTGGTCATATCCAGCTGATTTCCTAGTGATATAAGTAAACAATGACAAAGGGGACTTCTGAATAATAATGGGGAGAGCATGGCTAATTACCATAGACACATGCCTAGGAATCCATGATCTTTCCTTGGAAATATCTAAGGAAAATACTTTTGGAATGATTGAAAAGAAGAGAGTTCCATGCATGACATAGAGTGATACAAGGGGTGATTATGTACAGGAATGTTCAACATTACCTGCATGCAACTGTTGTGCCCAAGAAATCAACATATAAAAGTGCCTGTATGTAGCAACCACACAACAAGAAGACACCCAGTGGTTGATAGCTGATCAAGAGAGCAACTCACCAACGTGCATGGAACTAACTAGGGGAACAGCTTGCACCCATGTTGAAAGCATAGATGCACTAGAGCAAGAGTGTCACCAACTTCCAACCCTTATCCTAAAAACATCGATAGGGGGAAGTTGGAAATTCCTAACAACTTCAAACAAGCACTCCAATAAGAGATTACTGGTCAATGTGCAACCAACCAAACCTTACCATGAATATAGAATAGTCATTGCACCCAACATATCGGAGATAGGATGACCTCACTCATTATTTCAGATCTCCTTCTTTCAACTTAGTCATGGGGGAGATGGTCACCTATGTTGATCATTTGAGGCCCTCAGTTCCTTTTTAATTTTTTTTTGTTTTACAAATTTTTGTTTTGCAAATTTCTTTAACTTTTCTTATTTCTGTTTTGCAACATCGTTCATACTTTCTCATTTATTTGTGTGTTTATTTATTTTGTTAAGATTGTCACCTAATAAGTGGTCCTAAAGATGGTATGACCTATATTCCATTGATTGCTAATGTTCAATTTTTCCTTTGAGTTATAATGTTGATACTAAGGTATGGTTCTTTTGATATAACATGCAATGAGTCCATGTCATCCATACATCCATGATTTTCTATGGTCTCTCTTGGCTTGGAAGTGTATAGTCCCTTTCTTTAAATCATAAGAACTATAAATGAATTAGTGACTAGCCATTAGACTAAGGAAGGACTCAAGGATTGAAAAGGGTGTGACTTCAAGGGGATTTGATGCATTTGTGATGGCCATTCTCTTGGGTGCTTGGATGTTTTCTTCTTGAGTTTTCCTTACCATTCTGATGTTTCTCCATTAACGGGAAGCTGTGATAATAAAAATAATAAGTCTTTGCATGGTGTGGTTCTCATGCAAAACATAAAAAGAAAAAGAGGAAAAAGAAAGTGAGAATTCAAAGCACACCCCTTAGATGAAATAATCATCTCGGCTACAAGCACTAGTTACAGAACTAAACAAACATATTCCCTCTAACTAAATCCCTTTCTTGCTTCTTGCCTTCTCCTTTTTCATTTCATCAGAATGGTGGTGACTCTATGATGAAGGCATTCGTGTTACTTCAAGAGGATGGATTGGCCAAATGTATTAATGTGAAGTCACTAGATGTGATTGGTTTGAGGCTAGATTTGGAATGAGATCTACTAAGTCACATTAACCATTAACACACAAGGGGATGTACACCACCTTATTCTTGAGATTCTAGTCCATTCTCTTCTTTCCATCATTTGTTCCCCATTTTCCATCTCATTGCCGATTTTATCAATAGTCCATATTTTAGTTGATGCATTATCTTCCTTTTGGTAAATTCCTGTTGTTAAGAATTTAACTCTTACTTCCAAATGACATTCCTAGAACCTACGGGATCTTTGAATGTGGGATTGTTAGGGCATTAAGGGCATGAGCCTGCTTTGGGAAGGACCCACTGGCATTCCTATTTGATGCATCAGTGAATTTCTTTTCCTTAAAACATTTCTACAATCATCATTTATTTTGTTCATCTCAATCTTTGACATCAATTGTTTTTCATTTTTTGCTTTTTCTCCATCTTTCTTATTCCTTATCTTTTTCCATTCTCTCGCTACTGGAGGTTCACTCTTAGTCATGGAGGTCTTGGTCCAATTTTTTCAATTTTCACTCCACCCCTACACCTTAGGTATTCACCAGTACTATATCTCCAAATCCACATTAGCCATATCACAACTCAGCCAATGGACCTTACACTAAGACAAGGTATCAATTGCATTGTGATTCATTTACCCTTGCTAATATAAGACTATGTTGTGTGTGTAGGTGGCAGTCATACACCAATGGATTGGATCTAGAGGAAACACTTGGAATGGACTGGTGTTGGAGTAGTTATGCAAGGAACAAGATTGATGGCATGCTTATGGATGAACGCAAAAGGTGCAATCTTGGCATCGATAGCAATAGACTTCTTCTTTTCTCTCTCTCTTCTCTCTTCTCTCTTAGCTACCAAATAAGGCTGGATGTCAAATGTGTATAGTATTCACTCTTATTGTCAAGAACACTAATTTTGTCATGTATTGTAATGATCATCCATTCACATGTCACCCCATTCACCATTAGTGTCATTCAAGTCAATAATCCCATACCTTTCCAATATTTTGTAAGGAACTCGAGGAGGAGTTTTCATTCAGTCATGGGGGTATGATGAGCCGCGATATTGCGTACATGATATCATGTACGCGATATCAGGTCTACCACCACGATATCGCATACACGATATCATGGCCCGCTACAACATCTATAAATAAGAGGAGGCTTTCCCTATTTTAGGCATCTAGAGTTAGCCCCTTAGCCAAACTATAGTAGTTTTACCATTCCAGAGTTAGAATAATTTCCATGTGCCTATAGTAGGAGTCTCAAAGTGAATGGATCTTTATTCGAGAAAATTATACCTAAGCACACATTTGTGTACGACAATAAAGACGAACTTTCTGATAAACGTTGTAGCATATGGACTAAGCTAAATATGATTTAATTATTTTTAATTTTTTAAATGCTTTCCTAGATAATTAATCTCTCTCAACCCTTGACTCTCCTAGTTAAGTGCATTCAGTATGACTACTTCAAGCATGTGTGTAATGCTTGGTAACCCAATAACGAGTATCATTTGGTAATCCCAGTAGTGTTGCACTAGTTCAGGGTGTGTGTGGCAAGTGGGAATGGATATTGATGCTAGGATACTTAGAACTTAGTTAGTTAATAGTTAATGAAAATTAGTTATCTAGTTCTCTTTACATTTCCCTACTAGCATAGGCATTAAAAAGATAAAAGATATAAAAATCATATACCTCAAACTTACTTAACCATACAACTGTGACAATACAAGTAAGTTTGGGAAGACAACGATTGATTAACCTTAAGTGTTCCATTAAGGTGCATAAGCACTTAGTCCTTGGAGTTCAACCGGATTATGTGTGAGACGCTCGTATTCGTATGGTTGAGTGTAGGGGTACCTCGCCAGTCATCACCAACCTTGCCATGTTAATAGCAGGTTGGCCTAGAAGTAAGCTAGAGAAATAGATAGTAACCACTTATGCATTATACAAGAAAGAGTTTATAAACAAAAAAGCTACTATACAGAAACTCCACATCATAAACTCAAAATCCTAGGTGATTAAAGACTACTACTATGAACAAAAGGATGTTGCTTCAGACCTAGCCAAGAGAGTCACATATTATCATGAGTTAAAAGACAAAGCTAGGGCATTTGAAGAGGAGCAACAATAGTTTGTAGCCTAGTACGTGAAGGCCAAAAAAATGTTTCCACAACTACCATGTCCTTGGAATGTATCGATGCTAAACCACATCGATTCAATAGCCTAGACGGTACAAGATCCAAGGATAGTAGAAGAGAAGTTGCAACTACTCCTCAACCATTATAAGTTTTGGAGGCCTAGTGACAAAGGTAAGTGACTGACGGATGAGCCACCACCTCCAAGAACTACATGAGCTTTCTTTATTTTGTGTCTTGTAATATTTTTTCCTAACTTTTGTAAGAAAACCACTATGGAATATAAGAGTCTGTTTGGTTGTTTAATTATTTGAGTTAGTCAATAATTCCATACCTTCACAATATTTTGTAACATAAAAACTTATTCCTCATTTTTTTAACTTAAGGATGAGTTTTCATTTAGTCGTGGGGGTATGATGAGCCATGATTTGATCTACTCAAATATCAAATATTTGATATTAGAGCCTCAATATTGGATACCCGATATTAGAGCCTAAGAAGTGATGTTGAATATCCAATATCATCTCCTCTATGCTGGCCTATAACTACAACACTTGGGTGCATTTTTCGGAGATAGTTTAGTCTTTAATTTTAAGTTAGCTTCTTCATAAATTTTTGATTTTCAATCCTGTTATTCCCTAGTGCATGCTTGCAGTGTGATGCTTGTAATCATATGGCACCTTTACTCAAGTGTGATGTACATGGACATGTTAGATGACTGGAAATAAAGATCGAGATCACTTTTGTCATTGCAGCATTTACTTAGATTGATTTAATTATTTTAATTATTAATTATTTTCTATTTTCTTTAGTTAATGTTTCCATTTATTGCTATTTACTATTGTTATCATTAAGTAGAATGAGTACGACTTAATCACAAGTGCTTAAGTGTAATTACTTGGTAACCTAGCAATGCAATGTTTGGCAATCCCAGTGATGTATGCTTGGTAATCCCAATGATAGTCTCACAAAGTTCAAGGCATGTGCTGGTGATTAAGAATGGATACTCATCGCATGTAGGCTAATTTAGACCTTACTTTCTATCGTTACATAGCTTAATTAATTAATCTCTTTATTATCAATAGGAGCAACATAGAGTTAGACAACATCATAATATAACTCACTTTTGACTAACCATACATAATAAAGCTACTTCTAGTCGAAGTGGGATGACAGCAAACTATGGTTAGAGTGTAGCAATTTAGATGTACAACGAGTCCCATCCATAAAATTTAACCAGATTATGTGTGAACGCTTGTAATTCATATGGTTGGGCGTAGGGGTGCCTCATCACTCATCACTAAGAAACTGTAAAAATTTATTAGTAACATCTTGAGTAGTATATTCTTTACCATTAATAGTGAAATTTAAATTCCATTTAGGCAGTTTATAAATAACTATAAAAAGTTAGATCATGAAATGACATTGAATTTTATCATAAAGCTATCTACTATGTATCATTATGCTAATTATAGGCTAGTAAGGAAAGAAATTCTTCAATAATAGCATTCATGATAAGAATTTAATGTATTCACAACATTGGTATCATCTTGAAGAAACTAAAACCCTTCATCATCATTATAGCCTTATTCCAATTACATGGGGTTAGATATACCATTTTTCTTCTATCATTCACTTCTATTAAAAATTACCATAATATCAATACTCAAATCTTGAATATCTTTCTTTATTTTGAAAATAAGTTATGTTTTAATCTACCTGTTGGGGTGGAAGAAGTTAGAAGGAGTTGACCAAACTTGAAACTAGATAATAACTTATACCTTCTATAGCCAACATGATATTTTTATAAAGCTTAACTAGAAGATAATAATTTTAGGAGGTTGTCGAAACCTAAAATAAATAAAACATAGATACACCCTAAGATATATGGTCCAATTAGAACTTTAACTTTATATAACTTAACATTGCCCACTGAAATTAAACCCATCATTTGAAACTTCTAAATCAAGAGTCTTACCTCTACGCTAATACCTCATTATTAGAAATTGAGAATTTCAAATTAAAATACCTCTTTAAATTAAACCTAATAACTTGCAAAATGCTCAACTTTAAACAAAGATCTCTTCTAACAAGTGCAATCTTTAGACTTCTTAGCATATGATCAAATTATCTGATACTAAAGGATCATCATCTAGAGGTTCAATACTCATTTTGCAAAGGGAAGTTCCTAGAAGGGTTAGTAGATAAGCAAAAACCTAACCCATTTTAAGTGGCTACACCTAGGCTCAAGTAGTCTTACAACTTGAGAAACAAGCACCTTGAGAAATAAATTTTTGTAATAATATGTAAATGTCATGATCATCATTTATAATAATCATACTATTTATGTTTCTATTGGGGTTTGTTAGAACCCAAAATAAATAGAATATAGATGCACCATAAGACATATAGTCAAATTTGAATTTTATAACTTAACATTGTGTATCAAAATCAAATCCATAACATGGAGCTTCCCAATCAAGAGTTTTTACCACTATGTAAACACATTATTGTGTTAAGAGGTCATGGATTCAATTCTAGGGGCTAGCATTGAGTTATAAAATTATAACTTGACCCAGCACAAAAACTTAATAAAAACCCTAATCATGGGGATGTTGGTCCTCAATGCCCACCAAAATCAAATCCATGAATTGAAGCTTTCAAATAAAAAGTTTTACCAATAGGCTAACACATCATAATTAGAAGAAAAAAAAACCTCTTTCTCAAAAATGATTGTTCAATAATGAGCTAATATCCAATGATAGGTAGCCTAAGTGATTAGCATATTATCTTCTTGGGTAAGAGGTTTCCATTGTCTCTGCTTTTGTTTTTGTTTTTGTTTTTTCCTTTTCTTTTGGGGGGGGGGGGGGGGGGGGGGGGGGGGGGGGGGGGTGTGTTATGAGGAGGGGGAGAGAAACATGAGAGAATGTGTTGGAACCATGAAAAAATTGTAATATAGTTCAAATAGAACTTTATAACTTAGCATTGTCCAGTATAATCAAACCCATGACTTGGCGCTTTCAAATCAAAAGTCTTACCTAAGAGTCTTCTTAGGTAAGAGTCTTACCTATGAGAGAATGTGTTGGAACCATGAAATAGGAGACGAGGAACCCCTCACAATGGGTTTTTTAGAAAATGACGTTCCTCCTCCTCACTCTGGTGAAGAGGTAAAGCATCAGGGCCTTCGATCAACTATACATGCTATAGGCTCTGATCACCGTGAGCACCAACTGTTCACAGCAGGAACAACTACTCATACTAAGGACAGACACTTAGATCGTCACAACGATCGGGGTCGAAGCAACCGAAGAGAAGGTAAGAAACATCATCATGGTGATGGATTCCCTTCTTCTTCTCCTTCATCTCATCATTCACACGCTCCTTCCACATCTGGGTGCAACCATCATGAGTAGAATGGAGAGAGTAAAAGTAAAAGGGAAAATGAAGTGCCTCGACAAGAAGGTCAAGAGGAGTTAGGACAAGGGCAAGGACATAGGGAAAGAAGGGAACCACCACGTAGACATCATAGACGTCATGAAAGAGATGATCATGACAAGCCCCTACTCACAACCCGAAGCATGCTTGACATAATAGAGGCAGTTAGGATTCCCACAAGGCATTTAAAGGACAGTCGGATCAACCGATTAGACATGAACAATATCCCATGATTTGAAGAGGGATACAATGCTGATTTGCAAAATCATTTGCAGGCATTCCATGATGCCTGTGCCTTGCAAAACATTGATAGTGAGTGGCAGAAGCTTAAGTTGTTCCCAAGGACACTCACCAAAGAAGCAGAGAGCTGGTACTGGTCCTTAGAACTGGAAACCATCAGGAGGTGGAGTACGATGCTCGAACTGTTCAACAACAAATATCAAACGTACTCCAGAGTGTCCAATTTGCATAAGCATATCCAAGGCTGGAAACAAGGTACTCATGAATCCTTGGATGCTGCCATGGCCCGTTACTATACACTGCTACATCGTTGTTCGGGCCATGGGTACGCCAAGCAGGATCAACTTCACCACATCATGGATGGGCTAAGAAATGAAATGAGAAGAACTCTTGGGACTTACGCCCAAGGGAGACTCTCCCAACTAAGAGCCCATGAAGTTGAAAGCTTGTTGGAACAAGTAGCGCAAGAAGAGGGTGAGCTATGGAAGAGAGAAAGTGTGGAGGAATATAACCGTGACCCCTCCCTTCGCAAGAAGGGAGTGAAATTCTGTGATGAGGAGGATGAGTCACCACTCGAAGAGTTGGTGAACCGGAAAACCGGGCCGATCCAAAAGTTAACAACCGAGGTATCGGCTAAGGTACACCAAATGTGGGATTCCTTAGACTCATGCATAGAAGCAGTCTTGAAGATTGTAGAAGAGTCTAAGGTTGAGCAAAGTAGTGACAAAGGAAAGAAAAAGTGGAGAGATTTAAGCCCTGCACATAACAAGGGCAAGGGAAAAATCACTAACCCCGATGTGGCTGTAAACTCTGATTCAGACAATGATAGTGGATGTGAGGTCTACTATTATGACCATCCTAAGGGATGTTGTCCAATTATCTCACATCTGCAAGAGTCTAGGGTGTATGCATTAAATCCAAGACATAATCAACGGCAAACACCCCAAAGGTTACCTTATCCACAAGGTAACCCAAGGTAGTTCCACCAACCACTAACATATTATCCAAGTGGAACGCCCCCATAGCCCATTGGACAACATTAGCAGTGGAAATACCCACAGTCATGGGGGATGCCACTGCCAACACACCAATACCGTTACTGGCAGCCTGATCCTTATGGATATTATGTGTAGCAGCCGCTTTCTCCAAGTGACTCTATGGGTCACGAAACCCCCACCCATCACTACCAAGCTCGGGAGTACTTCAGAAGGACTCCTTCTCCTCCGGGAGACACTCCATATCCACACCATCCTCCTAATCCTACTGCACCTCTTCCACCTCAAGTAGTTCCCATAACACCTCCTGCTCCAACAATGCAAGGGGAACTTCCTCCTCAACTGCAGCAACGTCATGCTGCGAGAGCTGTAAATATCCAACTCGGTACTAGTTCTGGTGACAACTGTACAAAGAAGAGACCTTTTTTCAGAACTAAAAGCCTGGAAAAACTCTCCCAACAACAAACGGTTGAGGCCATGTACATGCCTCCATCATCTAACACCTCGGAGCACCCTTCAGTCCAAAGGAGTGTAACGCATACGGTTATGCTAACACATACCGTAACTGACTGGATCAAGGTAGGCCACCTTCACAGGAAACTAACTGACCCTGGGAGTCCCTTTATTTATTTGCAGATCACTGGAAATGCACCACATTGGGCTCTTCTTGACTTAGATTCCAGAGTCAACTTAATTTCGTGAAAGATGTATCACACCTGGAACCTGCCACAACTTAGGAAGAGCAATATTCAACTAGAGTTGGTGGAGCAGTCCATCACCATTCCCTTGGAATTGGTGGAGGATGTTATTATCACTGTGTGTGGTTGGTCCTACCCAGCGGATTTTCTAGTGATCGATGTTAACAACAATGAAGGGGACTTCCCAATTATAATGGGAAGGGCATGGCTAAGCACAGTAGACGCATGCCTTAGGATCCGTGATCTTTCCTTGGAAATCTCCAAGATAAACATATGTGGAAAGATCGAGAAGAGGATAGTTCCATGCATCACATACAGTGATTCATCGAGTGATGACATGAAGGAAATGTCTCCATGTAACAGGTGTGCCCAAGAAACTCTGCAACAAAGATGCCTGTATGTAGCAACCACACAAGAAGTAGTAGACACCCCGTGGTTGACAACTACTCGTAGGAGCAGAAAAATATGCATGGAATGAACTGAGGAAACTCATGCCAACAACCGTGGCATAGACACATTAGAACATGAACATTGCCAACTTCCACCTCTTAACCTAAGATCATCAATCGGGAGGAGTTGGGCACTTCTAAGAAATTCAAGCAAACGCTCATTACTTCAGATCTCTCCCTTACAACTCAGTCATGGGGGAGATGGCCACCTATGCTAACCATATGGGGCCCTCAGTTCTTTTTCAGTTTCTGTTTTACACATTTTTGTTTTACAAATTTCTTTAACTTTTCTAATTTTTTTTTACAAATTCTTTAACTTTTCTAATTTTTGTTTTACAAATTTCTTTAACTTTTCTTGTTTTTGTTTTACACCATCGTTATACTTTTCTAGTTTTTGTGTGTGTGTGTGTCATCCGCCCTGTAAGTTCATCACCTAATAAGTGTTCAGACCGATGGCATGAACTGTTTTTCATTAATTGCTGATGTTTGGTTTTTACCTTTAAGTTCTAATGTTGATACTAAGGTATGTCTCTTCTGATATGGTAGGCAATGAGATCACTTCATCCATCCATCCATCAAAGTCCATGGTTTCCCTTGGCTTGGAAATGTACAGTTCCCTTCCAATAAGAACTTTAACGAATCGATGACTGGGCATTCCTCAAACTAAAGAAGGACTCAAGGATTTCAAAGGGTGTGGCTTCAAGGGAACTTGATGCTTCTGTGTTGGTCATTCACTTGGGTGCTTGGTTGTTTCCTTCTTGAGTTTTTTTACCATTCCGATGTTACACATTCCTCGGAAGCTGAGACAATAAAAATAAAGAAATCTTTGCATGGTGTGGTCCCGATGCATAAAAACACAAAACACAAAAGAAAAAAAAACCAAAGTGAGGATTCAAAGCACTGGTTATGGAACCAAAGCGTTCCCTCTAACTAAGGGCCTTCTCGCTTCCCATTCTCTCCTTTGTTTCATCAGAATGGTGGTGGCTCTTTAAAGATGCATCCTTGTTCTCCAAGTGGATGGTTTGACCAAATGCATTGATGTGAAGTCACTGGAAGTGGTTGGTTTGAGCCAGAGTTGGAATGAGAATCGTCAAGTCACATTAATCATAAACCACACAAGGGGCTGTACACCACCTTGTTCTTGGGATTCCATTCCACTTCTCTTCTTTCCATCCTTCTCTCCATTGTTCACCTCATTGCCGGTTGTATCATTAGTGTCTATTTTGGTGGATGCATTATTTTCCTTTTGGTAAATTGTTCTGGTTAAGACTTTAACTCTTATTCCAAAGGACATTCCCTGAGCCTATGGACTCTTTGAATGTGGGATTGTCAGGGCATTAAGGGCATGAGCTTGCTTTGGGGAGGACCCACTGACCTTCCTATTTGGAACATTAGTTAACTTATTTTCCTTAACATTTTTGCAATTAATTTTATTTTATTTTTGTTCATTTCCATCTTGACATCCATTTCCCTGATGCCATAGTTGTCCCTTTTCACCTATCTCTCTTACTCCTAATCTTTCTCCTTTGTAACGCTACTGGAGGTTCGTGATTAGTCATGGGGGTATGGGACCTGCTTTTTCAATTTTTCTCCTAAGCCCCGAATTTTTTCGTTTTTCTTCCTAACCCCTATACCTTCAGTAGTCATCATCTACATTTTCACAGATCCATATTAGCCATACCACAACCTAGCTAATGAACCTAAACCGAAGCAAGGTATTATTTCCTTAATGATTTAATTACCCTTGCTAATATATGATTGTGTTGTGTGTGCAGATGGCCATCATACAACAACGAAATGGATCTGGCACAAACACTTGGAATGGAGTAGCGCTGAAGCTGCTATGCAAGGAGCAGGATTGATAATGCACTTACAGATGGAAAACGAAAGGTGCAATCTAGGTGTTGGCAGCAACAAGTCTCTTCTCTCTTCTTCTCTTCTATTCTCTCTCCTCTTTTCTCTCAGCTGCCACACTTGGCCTGATGTCATTGTAATAAGGTGTTCACCCTTGTTGTCATGAACACCAATTTTTGTCAAGTCTTGTAATAAAGACCCATTCACATGTCATCCCATTAGTTCCATTCCCCTCAATAATCCCATACCTACCTGATATCATTGTAAGGAACTCGAGGACGAGTTTTCATTCAGTCATGGGGGTATGATGGGACGCGACATGCACTGTGCCGCGATATCGCATCTTTTCGTGCGATATCGCGGTCCGCGATATTGCATCTTTCCCTGCGATATCGCGGTCCACCGTCATATGTATAAATAAGAGGTGGCACTCCCCTCATTTTCCAATCCTGGCTAGAAGTAGCGAAGCTCTGGCAAATTGATCCCTCCAGAGTTAGAATTTTTCCCATGTGCCCGCAATAGGAGTCCTAGAGTGAACAGCTCTTTATTCGAGCAACTTTCTAACCTGAACACAAGTTGTGTACGGCAATAAAGAAGAACTTGATTCGATAAACCTTGTAGTACATGGTTTTAATTATTTTTGTTATTTATTGCTTTCCTAGTGCACACAAGTACGACTTGATTACGAGCATCTACGGATGTGTACGGCTAATCAAGGAATCGNNNTAGCCAAGGAATCAGCTGCTTATCACACTTAGGCTAAATAGGTGCCTCAGTACAACCACTTCAAGCACTTGCATTACGTGTGGTGATCCCAGTAACGATTAGCATTTGGTAGCCACAGTTGCATAGTTCAGGGTGTGTCTGGTAAGTGGGAATGGATGCTGACGCTAGTTAATTTAGACTTAGGACATTAGTTAGAGTTAGTTAGTTCCTCAACCCTTTCTCTCATAGCATAGGCGATAAACTGAAAAATACCAAAAAAATCACATACCTTAGACTTGCTTAACCATACACCGTGACACATACAAGCAAGCCTAGGAAGACAACGAACGATTAACCCCAAGTGTTTCTTGTGGTGTTAAGGCATTTAGTCTGCGGAGTTCGACCAGATCGCGCATACACGCTCGTATTCATAATGATGAGTGTAGGGGTACCTCGCCACTCGTCAATGTATATGAGTTATTGGTTGTTGTTCTTTCATAAAAATATGTGTTCATTCAAATTTTAGATTCCTTGGCTTGTAATTAGAGTGTCATTTCATACATAAATGATATGATGCAAAAACATAACATCTAAGTCCTTTATGATAGCTATTATTCTTATTTCTTTCTATTTGTTAAGCTAGGGAATGCTTGGATGGTGAAATGTGCTAAAGATATAGAATCTTTTATACATAAACATGCAACATAGATCATTTATGAGTGGGCTCTAAATTTTGATGTCTAATTTGAAAAATATGCTAAAGTTCCATGTTTTATCAAGTTATATAATCTTTCATTACCTATTTGGAAATTTGAGCAAGAAATTGAGTCTTTTTATTCCATTAAGCATATGGAATCAATTTCTATAACTTTTGATTTTCATAGATGTTTTTTGTTGAAATTAACATTCTCAATTATGAAAAACAACTAGTGTTACAAATAGAAGGAAATGCTTACATTTAGCTAACTACATGTTATAATATTCCTAGTTCTTGCAACTTTTACCATCACAAAGACGATTTGTATAATTCTTTGCATTTTCTACTGAAGAAAAAAGATTTTGAAGAAAATAAAAAATGTGTTAAAGTTGAATATAGAAAACAAATAATATGAGGTTAAAAATATGCAAAATCAAGTTAATGGTAACGATAAGAATGATCAAATGAAAATAAGGAATATAGAATAAATAGAAGCTCCTATGTATAATTTTTTTAGTACTAGAGAAAGTATTAAGCATCTTGGATAAATAACTCATAAAGAAAATTTTTCCTTGTTTGACAAGAATACTATTAACATAATTATTAAAACTAGTATCAACATGAAAATGTTAGTTGATGGTGAAGATTATCAATGAAAGACCAATAACAAGTGATGAGGTGAAGATCTTTTACAAGTACTACCACTTTATTGCTCTAACACAAATATCAGCATTAAGTTACAACTCTCTTTCTCATATCCTTTTGTTATTTTAAGTTCAAGTGGGGATGTCGAAAAGTGATATTGTTAGGATTAGAATCTTCCTTCCTACTAGTAATTAATTTTTTCACTTTTTTTTTCAAACTATTAATTGTAAAGTTCTACACATAAGTAGACATTCCTAAATTAGAAAATTTTTTCTTTCTATATCTTTTTGATGATATCTACTCAATGTCAAGCTTGTGATGTATTGTGAATTTTCTTTGTTCATTATTAATATTTTTTTTGGAGTTACACATCTATTCAATTAATCATTATGAATTGTTTTCTTGTTAAAAACTTAATAAGGGATACAACCCAAGACATACAATAAATATGATACATTATTGATGAGCGATGAGGTACCACTACACCTAACCATACGAATCACTTAGGTGTGATGCATGATCTAGTCGAATTCTATGGACCTATAATTATCTAGTACACTAGTTTCTCTAGGAAGTGAGATGAGCATTGAGAATGTTCTTTGTCTTCCAAACTACACTTGTGAGGCTCAAGGGTATGGTTTAAATGTAATTGAGGTATATGATTTTTTATCATTTATTATTTTATAGATATAATCATGTACAACAAGAATGAAATGTGAAGTAATTTAAAATCTAATTTGTTTACTGCCTATCTAGTTCTTACAACTTTTTCCATCATGAAGAAAATTTGTTTAATGCTTTGCCTTTTCTACTCAAGAGAAAATATTTTGAAGAAAAGAAAAAATGTGTTAAATTTGAATATAGAAAACAAATAATATGAGCTTAAAAATATGAAAAATCAAGTTAATGATAACAATAAGAATGATCAAATGAAAATAAAGAATCTAGAGAAAATAGAAGCTCCTATGTATAATTTGTTTGGTACTCGAGAAAGTATTAAGCATCTTGGGTAAATAACTCATAAAGAAAATTTTTCCTTGTTTGACAAGAATACTATTAATGTAAAGATTAAAACTAGTGTCAACATGAAAATGTTAGTTGATGGTGAAGATTCTCAATGAAATCTGCTGGTAGCACAATAGAAAATGGTGAAGGTACAACTAGGCAAATACTTCATTGTTATATTAACATGTCATGAGTTTAATTCTAGGGGAAAATAGTGAGTAATAAAATTATACTTTAACTAGACATCTTGAGAATAAATATTTGTATAGATTTCTAGTTTCAAACCTTCTTTCCACATAGTATAAAAACTTAATAAAAAGCATAATCATGGAGGTGTTGGAACCCCAAAATACTTGTAATATACGTACACCCCAAGATATATAGTCCATTTAAAAACTTTGTAACTTAGCATTTCCCACTAGAATGGAATCCGTGGCCTAGAGCTTTCAAATTAAGAGATTATCAGTATGCTAACACCTCATTATAGAATCAAAGGATCATCACTCGAAGCCACAATGCTCATCCTGCTAAGTGAGATCCCAAGACAATTGCTAGATGAGTGAAAACCTAACCTCTTTGAGTAGATGCATCCAGGCTTAAACCAAAATCTTTTACTTAAAAAACAAGCACCTTACTATCTGATGAATCATGATATCGCATCTATGATATCAGATTTACCATGCAATATTAAATACCCGATATCATGGCCTGTCTCCTTATCTATAACTAGGAGGTGGCACCCTTAGTTCCCATAGTTAAAAGTTAGTCCCTTAGCCAAGCTCTTGCTAATTTTTCCCTCCAGAGTTAGAATTATTTCTGTGTGCCCACAGTAGGAGTCATAGAGTGAACGGATCTTTATTCAAGCATTGTGTACCTAAGCACACTTTGTGTACGACAATAAAGATGAACTTTATGATAAACCTTGCAGCATACAGAATATATTAATTAGTGTTAATTATTATTTAATGCTTTCCTAGTTAATTAATGATTTCTCTCACCTTAAAACTCTCTTAGTTAAATACACTCAGTAGAACCAGTTCAAGCATGCATGTAGCGCTTGGTAACCTAGTAACGATTAGCGTTTGGTAATCCTAGAGCATTGCACTAGTTCAGGATGTGTACATCAAGTTGGAATGGATACTAGTGTTAGGAGTACTTAGTACACAGTTAATGAATAGTTAAATTAGATTAATTACTTAGTTATTTCTCTCTCCTCCTTATTAGTGCAAGATATAAAACACATAAAAGCCAGAAAAATCATATGCCTCAAACTTACTTAACCATACAACCATGACCTACAAGTAAGTTTGGGAGGACAATGATTAATCAACCCATTATTGTTCCACACAAGTTCATAGGCACTTAGTCCATGGAATTTGACTGGATCATGTGTGAAATGCTCATATTCGCATGGTTGGGCATAGGGGTACCTCGCCACTCATCATTGGCACCATTGCTAGGGACTTTGTTGTTTGTGCACTAAGTAGAACTTAAAAAATCATTTACATCATTGAAACGAAGCCTTAGGGTTGAGTAAGAAAAGGATAATAGTACATTGCACATTGAATGAGATAAAATGTCTTCTTATTTGCAAAAAAAGCACTTCACCACCTAGGACTAACACACGAAGAAATCGGTGGCAAGTTACACATGACGTTGATCCGCCAATTCCTCAACAGTTTTGTGTGGTATATGTTCATCCCAATGAATATCTACCCAACTTCACCTTTATTCTCCACCAAGAAAA
The DNA here is from genome assembly GCA_015680685.1 of Gnetum montanum. Taxonomy (NCBI): domain Eukaryota; kingdom Viridiplantae; phylum Streptophyta; class Gnetopsida; order Gnetales; family Gnetaceae; genus Gnetum; species Gnetum montanum. The sequence goes on from MNCI01018426.1 coordinate 780,985, forward strand.
ACAACTATGTTTTCATGACTTGGAGGGTAACATAGTGTTACCTCTTGACCATACAGTCCCAAGTATGCTTCTTCATGCTCTCACACAAATAGGCATGCAACACTTACATGCAGAATACATTGCATAGGACTACGATTTGAGAGACTATCATCCCACAGAAGTGCAACATCAAAGGGATTTGCAACAGGAGAGACAACATAAGTCCTTGAATGGAAAATGATCTAAGGATGCACCAAATGTTTTAAGTGAGATTGAGGGTGATGAACCTACCTCAGGTAGTCACCCACAAAATGATTCTCCTCCCCTTGACATTGGCCAAGGTGTTGTGTATCAAAACATTCATTCTAATATTCACAACCTAGGTGCTAATACCAATGGACACAATGTTTCTAAAAAGGAACAAATACCCATGACAAAGATGGGCATTTAGATCGCAATCACGATCAAGGTAGAGACCATTGAAGAGAAGGTAGTAGACACTATCATGGGGGAAGTTCTCATTCTTCTTCACCTTCATCATCTCCTTCACCCTCTCCTTCCATGTTTGAATGCAGCCATAGAGAAATAGATTGTGAGGATAAGGGAAAACAAACTAGAAGTCATGAACAACCAAGATAGAGGGCGAGGGCACTCTAGGAACTCACAACATAGAAGAAGAGAGAGTATGGAACCATGTAGGCACCATAGACGCTACGAAAGAGATGATCAAGATGAACCCCTACTTGCCACGTGAAACATGCTAGATATTACTGAGGCTATGAAAGTTCCTACAAGGCACCAAAAACATAGTAAGATCAAGAGGCTAGACATGAATAACATCCCACAATTTAAAGGGAGATATAACATTGATCCTCAAAATCACTTACAAGAATTTCATGATGTGTGTGCCTTGCAAAACATAGAAAATGAGTGGCAAAAAGTTAAGTTGTTTCTACGAACACTAATAAAAGAAGCTGAAAGCTGGTACTGGTCCTTAGAATCAGAATCCATTCATAGGTGGAGTATGATGTTAGAATTTTTCAATGATAAGTACCAAACATACTCTCTGGTGTCCAACTTGTCAAAGCAAATACAAGGATGGAAACAAGGAAATCATGAACCCTTAGATGTTGCCATGGGCCACTATTATGCACTTTTACATTGTTGTCCTAGCCATGGTTATTTGTAGTAGGATCAACTACGCCATCTCATAGATGGGCTCAAGCATGAAATGAGAAGAACCCTTAGGACTTATGACCAATGGAGGTTATCTGAACTTAGGTCCCATCAAATTCATAGGCTACTATAGCAAGTAGACAAGGAAGAAGGTGAGCTATGAAAAAGAGAGAGTGTGGAAGAATACAACCAAGATCCTTTCCTCCAAAAAAAGAGAGTAAGATTTTGTGAGGATGAAGAAGAGTCACCACTTGAAGAGATGGTGAATAGGAAAACCTTGCCTATTCAAAAGTTAGCATTAGAAGTATTGGAAAAGGTAGACCAAATGTGGGTCTCCCTAAATAGTAGGTTTCAAACTATTCTCAAAGTAGTAGAGGAGTCTAGGGAGCAAGGTAGTGATTGTGATATAAGGAAAAAGAGAGAAGCAAAAAATGCATGTAACAAGGGTAGCGGTAAAGTTGTTATTATTGAAGAGGTCGTGGACTTAGATATAGACGATGATAGTGGGTGTGAGATCTGTCAATACGACCATCCTAAGGGATGTCACCCTATAATCTCACATTTACAGAAGTCTAGGGTGTATGCACTTAATCCACATTTAAACAAATGACGAACATCCTAATGGTTACCTTATCCCCAAGGTAACCCAAGGTAGTTCCACTAACCTTTAACGTATTATCCAAGTGGAACTCCACCATAGCCAATTGAGAAAGATCAATAGTTGTAGCACCCATAATCATGGAGAATGCCACTACCAAGGCAACAATATCCTTACTGGAAAGCTAACCCATATGGATATTACATGTAATATCCAATCTCTCCACATGACTCTGTTGGTTACGTTACGTTCCAATACCACTACCAAGCCTACGAGTACTATAGGACTCCCTCTCCTAAGGGCGACATTCCACAAGTATACCATCCTTCCAATCCGGCCACGTCTCTCCCACCAATAGCTCCATTACCACCTGCTCTAGCAATGCAAGGTGAACTCCTTGCTCATCCACAGCAATGCAATGCCACAAGGGCTGTTAATCCTCAAAAAAATATTGGTTCTAACAATCGTATGAAGAAAAGATCTTTCTTCAAAACCAACAATCCAACCAAGCCTTTTTAACCCTAAGTGGATGAGTCTTTTCATATCTACTAAAGCTTCAGAGCCCTCTTCAAACTTAACATCACATTCAATGCATACAGTCATGTTAACACATGTCGTTACTAATTGGATCAAAGTTGGCCACCTTTCTATGAAATTATCTGATCTTGGATGTCCCTTGATATATCTACAAATTGCTGGGAATGAGCCATGTAAAGCTCTTTTTGATTTAGGTTCCGGTGTCAACCTAATATCCCAAGAAATGTATAAGGCCTGGAACCTACCTCCATTAAAAAAGAACAATGTCTATTTAGAGTTAGCTAACTAGTCCATCACTGTTCCTTTGGGATTAGTGGAGGATATTGTTACCACTATTTGTGGGTGATCATATCTAGCTGACTTCTTGGTGATTCAAGTGAATAATAGTAAGGGGGACTTCCCAATCATAATGGGAAGGGCATGGATAAGCACTATCGATGCATGCCTAGGAATTTGTGATCTTTCCCTAGAAATATCTAAGGAAAATACTTTTGGAAAGATCAAGAAAAAGAAGGTTCCATGCATCGCATATAGTGACATAGGGTGCAATTGCATGTAGAGATCCTGGGTTGTGAAAGGTTTAAAATTGCCTACATGAAATCAATGTGCACAAACGATCGACATACAAAGGTGCCTGTATGCAGTAGCCACATGACAAGAAGACACCCCATGGCTAATTGCTAATCAAGAAAGCAACTCACTTATATGCATGGGACTAACTGAGGGATTGACTTGCACTTACATAGATAGCATTGATGCATTATAGCAATTCCACTGCCAACTTCGTAGTCCTAACATAGAAAACATCAACTGGGGGAAGTTGGAAATTCTTGAGAAATTTAAACAAGAGCCCCTAGAGCTAAAACCATTGCCCACCAATATGGAATACATGTTCCTTAAGAATGGAAAACCGGTAATCATCAATGCAAAACTTGCTCTGCAACAAAAAGAGAATATGCTAAAGGTAATAAACAAATGGTCAAAAGCATTTGCCTGGTCATATTCGAAATTAACTAAAATAGATCCTAGGATATGCTAGCATAGGATTTACACTAACTCCTCCATGAAGCCTCAAAAACAACCACAAAGGCAATTGAGCCAAAATTTGAAGTAAGTAGTAAAAGAAGAAATCGAATAGCTTCTAAAGGTTGGGTTCATGTACCCCATTGCTGATATCGAATGGTCTAGCCCCTTGGTAATTGTGCCTAAAAAGGAAGGAAAATAGAGGATGTGTATAGATTTTAGGCTGCTAAACATGGCAACATTCAAGGATCACTTTTCATTGCCATTTGTTAACCAAGTCTTAGACACAATCACAAGGCATCCCAATTATAGTTTTCTGGATGGCTATAGTGGATACAACCAAATACAAGTAGCCCCAGAAAACCAAGCCAAAACTACGTTCACTAGTCGTTGGGGAATGTTTGCATACAAAAAAATACCATTTGGCTTGTGCAATTCCCTTGCCACATTTCAATGCTTAGTTCTAAGCATATTCCAGTAGTAGATAGGAAATGGTATGAAAGTCTTTATGGATGACTTCTCCACTTACGGAGCAAGCTTTGATCAAGCCTTGGACTAGTTAGAACAAGTGCTAAAAAGATGTGTAGAGACTAATCTAAGGCTCAACTAGCAGGAAAGCCATTTAATGGTCCAAGAAGGAGTAGTACTTGGGCATAAAATTTCACATATAGGGATAGAGGTAGAACCTAAAAAAATTAAGGTCATCCAATGAATTACTTGTCAACCAAAAATTGTCAAAGACATTCAATCATTTCTTGGACACATTGGCTACTATAGGAGATTCATAGAGAACTTTTTGAAGGTTTCCAAACCATTGGTAGAGTTAACGGAAAAGGATGTACCCTTCAAGTGGACCAGGGAATGCAAACTTGCCTTCCAAACTTTGAAGTAGAAGCTGGTAGAAACATCCATTCTACAAGCTCCTGACTAGTCCAAACTATTCCATGTCATGACTGATGCATCCAACTATGCCTTAGGAGCCATACTTACACAATTAGATGATCAAAAATGCCATTATGAAATCCATTGTGGAAGTAGAAGTATAGCTAGTGCACAACTTAACTACACTACTATAGAAAAAGAATTAATGACTGTAGTGTTTTCACTAGAAAAATTTAAGCACTATGTATTGGGGTACAAAGTATTCATACACATAGATCATAGTGCAATTTGGTTCCTCATGAATAAGCCAATGGTAAGCCCCCATATTATATGATAGTTGGTAATCCTACAAGAGTTCGATCTAACAATGATCAATCGTAAAGGCATCAAGAATGTAGTTGCTGATCATTTATCTTGGTTGAGCTGGGATAGTGATGAGACGTGACTTGCACTGGGCCGTGATATTGCATCCCATGCGATATCGCGT